>JZKD02S1675085.1:0-18829 GCA_000966675.3 Picea glauca
CCCAAGTAGGCATGACCTCTCGAGCAACAATGCCTCGTACAAATGAACCCCAGGGTTTGGAAAAGTTGTTTAAAGCTGTCCTCACCATAAAGTTCGCATCCACAATCTCTCTGACCGTTGCTAACTCATCTCTGATTTGAGTGAATCTGCATGGTATGAAGTGACCGACTCTGACTTGAGCATCTGAATGCCCTTGAGCTTCTCCTGCAGAACCATTTTTCGGTTCTAGTTGGGACTCTGGTAAATCTTTCACAAGAATGCCCACATCTCAAATGCATAGTCTTTACCAGTCAAGTGGGGTATGACGTGGTCTCTCACCGCATCACTGATAGTCCTCTTTGCTTTGTTGTTCCTCTTCCTGAACACTGCCACCAATACAGGAGCAGTGACATGAGGAACAACAACGAGAGCTGTAACTATATCCCATAGTTCAAGATCCTCCAAGACAAATATAATCCTGGTCTTCCAAGGGGATCGGTTACTAGCTCCGGCTAGCCTATCCTTTGCCCTCATTTGAGACACCGACATGGTTGTCCGCTGAAACTCAAACTGATGCTAAACTGCAAAAGAATTTAGCGTCAACACTTGACACATAAGCGTGAAATAAGGTTGCCCAAAACTATCCAAAAATTATGCCAATTGTATGCTAGAAAATCAACCAACTCTTAGCCACCAAAGCTCTGATACCATGAATATTTTCTGAGGTCCTAACAGGCTGCCAACTAGGTCTATCTTTGACCTGAGACTGGCTCTTAGTTTCAACTGTCCAACTATTTTTAGCTATTATTTTATAACAACAAACAGTTCAGGAACTTTTTTGTTGCTTTGTTATGGTTACATATGCATTTAAGGTGCTCTTGCATGTAGTTTTAGTTTCCCATAGGTTATAACATGCATACCTCAAAATATATAACACACCTCTATATCTTTACGACTATTAAATGTTGTTCTAAACTCTAGCATGCATGAAATTAGGACACAAGTATTTTGGTCAACACGACCTTGGATAACCCCCCCCCGGGGGAAAACTAGTTTGGAATGCAAGTCTATATAAGTGATGTAAGAAGTGTGAGATACAACAAGTACAATAAAAGAAATGAACCTTTTACAATGGAAGCTCTTGTCAAGTTGCTATACAGGTCCAAGAAGGTGAATGCGCCCAAGCATGGTGTGCCCTCCTCACTAGTTGTTCAATCCTACTCTAGCCTTGTGCCCAAGCATGGTGTGCCCTCCTCACTAGTTGTTCAATCCTACTCTAGCCTTGCGCCCTTGCTCCTTAATGCTTTTTAGAAGAAACCCTTGCACACAAATCTGCTCTTGTGTGCTACCTCTCTAGCAAAAAAAACCAAACGACAAACTGCCAAGTATAACTCATGCCCACTAGGTGTGCACGCTCCTCCTATAGTGTGCCCTCCTCCAAGCAAGTATGAACACCACAAATAAATGGGAGCCAAAGCCTCCTAGAGCCATCCATGGAAGGAGGCACCCTTGCTGCCCTCATCCTTTGCTTCCATTCTCATCTACATTGCTCTCCTCTAGCTCTCTAAGACAACAAAAGAGTGAATGAGCCTCCTTTTTCCCTATGTGCCCCTCTTAAAGAATCATAAGGAAACCTAAAAAGATCAATGGATAGGATCACTTCAAGCTGTATCTAATCCATGGTTTAAATCTCTCAAAACAAATCTCAACTCAAAACCCACTTTGGGTTAAGTTTCCATAGTTCACTTTATGTCCCCCAATTCACCCACAAGGTGAATTAATAGTCACTTTTCACTCAAGTGACAAATTTCACCCTTTTGACATAGGAAAATGTCAAAGTGAAATTAGACATAAAGTATAAGGCACAATGGGTCAAATATTTCCCTCTTGTGGCTAGAGACCCACAACCAGAAGGGGACCACATCCCTTGGTACACGAGAACTCAACAATTGTTATTACTTGGACACTATGCATATGGGTTTGGTGATTGAATATCATGCCTAGAAAGTAACACTTGATATTTTTAGTGAAGTTGTAAGAGCTTAGATTAACTTCCAAAAATTAAATTTAATGAGTGCTTTATTATTGGTTGTAAAGTGCATTATTGCTACACTACTTGAGGTTCCCTTGGTTGGAGAGAGAATAATGTTTCAAATATTTGGGTATTCCCTAGGCATTATAGAAAGATTAAGTGAGTGATTGGAGGATAGAATTGGAAAATCATTGAGCTCATAGATGATTAAGGGTTGAAACAATCTGGACTGATTTATGATGTTGAAATTAACACTTTATCAAAAGACTAACTATGTATCTCCCATCATCTACACTCCTTTGACATTTTGTACCATGATGGTCAAACTCTTGTGAGAGTATATATTATCTTCTTAAGGTATCTAGGGAATCTCCATGGGGGGCAAGCTTGCAAATTTGACAGTGAAATGTGACACAAAAGCCAATGGAGCAAAAAGGATAAAATATTTCTTAAATTCTAATCATGAGCTATGGTATGAAGGAATAAGAAGAATGTATTTTGTTGGATAATCTTGTTGCTAAGTTTGTTGTATCTAAATCATTTGAATAGTAAAGGGCCTATTATATTTATCCTCATGAAAACAATAGTCAAAATTTGTCCCATTCCTCTTTATTAATCTTGGATAGTGAGAGGTAGTAAGTTTACATTTAGTAGGATAAAGGGAACAATCTAACACAAGGAACTCTTAGATCAAGAAGGAAGTGTCAACAATTTGTTTGTGATTTTGAATCAATGTGGTTTACCAAGATGAAACAAATTGGTTGCATTGTCATATTTATGACAATGCTAGATTGACTTGTAAACCCAATATTTTTATAGGGAGTAACTAACGCCAAGGAGTTTTTCATTGGACATTTAATGGACATTGAATTCATGTATTCCATATCCAAGTGAAATGGAAATGAATGCATTTATTGTAGCACAATTTGGTTGTAAAATCTCCTTTTTGAATGAGGATCTTACCGAGGAGATTTGCTTGTATTAGCTAAAGGGGTTTGATGAAAAAGAAAAAACTCAGTTAGCACAAGGTCAACAGGTTGGTGAAGGAATTATATTAGTTGAAATAGACACCCAGGGTTGGTATGTAAAAATAAATGAATATCTTAGAAAGGTCATCTTAGGGAAAGTGAAGTTGATGAATATTTGAATGTGAGGGAAGTTGAAGATAAGATCGCATCGATTGTCTTGTATGTGGATAATTTGACTTTGTAGGAAATAATGATGATTTGAAACATGGTATAATTTTTCATTAATATTTGAGGATAGATTAACAAGAACCACCTCAATGGATTTTCATATTATAGGTAAATATGCAGTGAAATTATTGAAGTGGTTCAACATGGAAAAGCTACGGGTACACCTATGGAACAAGGGTGTAAAGTTTAAACAATCATTGGGAAATGCTGGAGAATTTGTAGATTAGACACTATGTCGACAATTGATTGAAAGGTTGACCCACCTCACCATGAATATACTAGGTATATTACATCCAATTGAAAGCATGAAATAGAGTTCTGAGGCATGTTCACAACATAACAGACTTCCAAGTTATGCTCATAGCATAGTTAAGTATGGGAGTGAGTTCACTGGGAGTGGCTTATTTTGGTTAGTCACTTTGTCATATGAAAATTACATTGGTAATGTTGATCACAAAGAATATACTATATAAATTTTAACACATTTGGCATCATTAATTGTTTCAAAGTGCAACAAGGCACATGTGACAATGGCAATAACATTGGCATGCATAATACAAGTTGCAACAATAGCTGAATCTTGTAAGATAACATGGTTGCATTGAGTGTTTGTAATTTCATCTCCCCATAAACTCTCAAAGAACCTAGTCTTTCTTAATAAGACAAAGCACATTGATTGAAAAAAAGAAAGATAGAGCACATTGCGACGAAGCATCATTTTTTGGTGAGATTGGTAGAGGCAAATCTCTAGTAGATAGAGTCTGTTATCCAAGCGTTGACCAAATAAAATATCTCTTTCCGTTGGGAGTAGACAAATGCAATAGGTTCAAAGCTAGTCTAGGTACAAGAGTTAACACTTATTCCATTGAGCACACTTTTAGACACACCATGACTATCTTGTACATTAGAACATTGGACTTGTTACCCCCTCACATCTAGGGATAAATAGAGGAGATTTTATCCTATGATCCATATCACAGACAAGAGTTCCAAAAACGAGATCCATGGTTCTTCATAGATACTTGACTAGTGATGCTTCCCACATTATGCTCGACTCACTCTCATTTGATGATTATGGTGCTTGACATACATGAGTTACCTTGTTTCATTGTTTCATATTAAGTGTTAATGCCTTATGTACTTGACATGAAAGTAGCAACCATGGGTTGATTAAGATAATGGATCATGATGCTCTAAATTTGTGCATTTTGCCTTGTTTCAGCTTGGTGTTCATCATCTTCTAGATAAATGTTTTCACTCTTGGTCAGAGTTGTACCACTAGGAGGCTTTGATAGCGCTAGAGTGTCCATATCCCAATCCGTACATAAAATTTTCCATCTTTCTCGATTTTCATTGTCCCCTCTTTTGGGTCGGTGGTCATATATCACACATATAGGTTCATGCTTCATAATCCCATGAGAAGAAGGAGCTTGAGTGCTCGAGGTTGATGGAAATTAATAAAAATAAATAAGAGAAAAGAGAAAGATGCTAAAATCAAAATGCAAAGAAAAATGAAAAGAAAAGAAATGGAAAAGAACCAAAGGAAACAAAGCATGAACATTGTCCCCTTGTTGTGAGGCCATCACCCCAAATCCTATGCAATTAATGCATATATAAAAAAGACTAAATGAAGAAAAATAAAAGTCAAAAGCTGGAAAAGGTTAAATGAACAAAGAAAATGTCAAAAGTGGTTTTGGAAAGACACATTGTTGAGGAAATGGCAACTCAATGCAATAGCACTCCCTCATTACAAAGGTGCTAATGTGGATGGATATCTTACGTAACCTCACATGACTATGCAATACCACTCATGAAGCTAACCCCAAACCATACCATCTATTATTACACATGCTCCTTGATGGGTCTCTTGGGAAATACTTCTCTTATTAGACAGTGACACATGTAATAGGGGCTAATGATGACCCTCCCATGACTAAACTTGCCAAATTGTATCAATTGTATGAGTTATTGTGAAGTTTGAAGATGACGCTTAATGTAATCTACCTTATGGAATTTACATTTGACATGAATCACTTTTCATGTTGCATTAGACTTATGTACCTGCACCTGGATTGATGGCTACATTGGGTCACTTGAGCCCTTTTGTGGACAATGTACTTTGCATGGATATGAGCCTCGATCATTTGGAGGACGTTGAGGAGACCCCTTGCACACTCGACGGAGGACACTCTGATGTTCAATTTATACAACTCAAGTTTTGATGTAAGCCCTTGTAAATCCATAATAGAAAGATGATCATAAATAACGAGACCATACTCTTGAGCAAGAGCATGCAATTCCTTCCAAGAACAATAGACTGAATCCTACAAATCACCCGAGAGAATTATGTCATTCCTACTCAAATATATGAGACATAAAACGAGGAAGCTTTGCCAGGCATGAATCCTGAACCCTCTAAATCCAAATCAGGTAGCAAGATAAATCACTACCAACCTTGTTTTCTCCCATTGCTAATAAACCAAATTAGCAACCCCTTCTAGGAGGTGCAAATTTTCTGAAATATGGGGGAAATAGACACTTGAAAGAGATGAGAAGATGTGATGATATTGCAAAGTTTAAAATCCCTGTGAACTCTACCTAAATTTTGCATTGAAAGCACCTGATGGAAAAACAAGATCTACCAAGGAGTTGAACCCTCAAGACACTACACCACCCACTTGGTCGCGAAAATACCTCCATGAGTGGTGACATTGACCAAACCAAACCCCCCCTTGTCCATGGGCATGGTGAAAACATCCCATGGTACTAAAGGAAAACCATGGGCTAAGCTCGATCTCCACCATACTTAGACCTTACATAATCTCTCAAAATCAGCTCAAGCTTTCGAAATTGAGCCCTTAAAGGAAATCAACAAGACACATAATAAACATGAGATGATTCAAGAATACGACCAACAATAGTCAAGATGCCTGCAAAAGGAAGGTCCTTATGATGCTAGATATGAGGCTGACTTTGCAATCTCTAAAAACACCAATCCCACATGGTGATTGGTGATAGCCCAACTACAAAGGGAATCCCCAAATATCTTGCAATAATAGTAGGCCAAATATAAGACGAAGCAATAGGGATCCAATATGGGGGGCATCCAACCCTACTAACTAGAAGTTAGTGCTATGAGCATTGACTATGTATTTGAGGCGAAGCAAAATGCATCTAGACAAGCAAGTGACCCAGTATTTGCCTCATTGTCTAAGAAAATAGAGTCACCTACAAAGTGGTTATTAACCATCTTAGAACCATCTGGGAGAAGAATGCCATGAATATGACTAGAAATATGCGTGACCTCCAGAAAATAACCCAATCCATTTGATACGATATTTTTGGGCATTTCACAAGGATTAATTAGGTGCATCTACATTCATAGTTCACTATTGTAAGGTTGTTAAATTAAATTGAAAATAAAAGTGACCTTTAGTAAATATGAAAAGTGAAAAAATAGTCAACCATCTTAATAAAAACTTAAAAAAAAAAGATCACTATAACTAGAGATCTATAAGTGTTGAGAAGAATCAATTCACTTGAAATTTAAACATTTTTTAGAATGTAAAACTTTTACAGTTCAAAGAATTTGACCCCTCTCAAACCTTCATTTCCATAGGATTAAGATGAATTTATGTTAATATTATTTAGAATTATCATTATTTTTAAAATCCATAAACTTATTAACCTATTTGTATATAAGTATAGTCACCATCCCTTCATTCATTCTAATAATTATTAAAAAAATTAATTCAAAATATTTTTTAGCACATACATTTGTTAATCTTATATTCAACATAAACAAATGATTGTCAAAATAAAATAAACATATAAATAATTATCAATGATTAGATTAGACAATCTTTTATAGTATGATACGATTATGTAAAAAACACAGATCAATCATCTTCTTCATCGATCAAAATGTTATATTCCCATTCACAAACATAATATCAAAGGATGTTTGGTATTGTACCCCATTTTATATCATATTTTCAATCTATTCATAGCTATATCATCTTTTCAAACAAGTCAAACATCTTGACGTTTCAAATCCTCACGACTATAGTCTAGAAGCATATCTTTCTTCTACTCAACACACCCCTTTTATCAAAAGAGTTTAAGATTACATCTTTATGTGACGTCATTCTACAATACATGTGTACAGTGGGATAAATTATATTTAAATCGTTCCAAATTATATTTAATTTTTTAATTTGGTTTTAAATTTAGTTGGAACTGTGTTGAATTCAGAGTTTCATCTATGTGATGGGACTTTATTTGGTAAACTAATTTTAAGAGGATTTATACATTTTCTATGTTTTTCTGATTAGATTCGATCCTAAATCTAAGGAACTATGTCTAAAGTCAAAGTTTCAACTATGTAATCAAAATTTTCACATAAAACTTTAACTCACCAAAAAAAATAAAACTATTTGAATTACCATAGTACGTATATTTACATACAACGTTATGAAAAACACGAACGAATAACTTCATTATTAGCGTTCACAACGAAATATTTACACGAACGTGAGGAAACTTTAAATGAGCTTAAGAGTATTCTGGGATAAGAGTGCAAACAAATTTATGTTCATATATATTAGGTACTACGAGTGAAACTTAAATTTGATAAAAAAAATGTTATATAGTTTAAGTGTACTTTTATACAGAGATGGTTATAACTTTGTAAGAAAGATTTTTTTATTTTTAATATATGTTGGTTTAGAATATTTTATTTTTAATATAGGTTGTTGTTTTTTTATTTTTTTATTTTTATATCATTGAGGGAATCCTTTTCGGCACGATTAAATTGGGGAGAATTGAATTGAATTTCACTGAACTTGTCAATTGAACTGCTCATGAATACTAACAGAGGTTGGTTTAGAATATTGTTAAACTTAACTTTTTTTGAATTGTAGTAATTTTTATTTTTTATTTTTAACATATTAAGATGTTTTATTTTTAACATAAGTTGGTTTAGAATGTTGCTAAATTTTCAATTTTTTTTTTTTTAACTTGTATAAAAAAATTGGAGTTTTCATTGTAGATTTTTATTTATTTTTTATAATTTAAATTATTTAAAATTTATTTATTTTTTAAATATTTTCTTTTTCAATAAACTTAAATTAAACTTTCTCTATACTTATTTTTTTTTAAATTCTAATTATATTTATTAAAAAATATATATTTCACTATCAAATTACAAATTAGCTTAATCCATAGCTTAATCTAATTATATGTGTCTGAGCAATAACATACCTTGTTTCCAAAAGAAAATGGAACAAGCCCGACAATTCCTTTAATGCTTCATCGATTGGCCACTGGAAAGCAATAGCCGTATGTCCACTATGGATAAGCTTGGTTGAAATAATCCCTAAGCTATTGGGTAGTTATTTACTTAATGAATTTATATGTCTTCCATTGTCGAACTGAGAGGACCGAAGTTCTTTACACTGGGTAGGAAGATGTGTGCACGTGTAAATTTTATAAAATGAAATGACACAAGTAAGTTTAGTTTAGGTGTTATTTATCTTACTCCTTATATTTAAGGATAATCATAATTAAAATAATTTAAATTTATTATCTTGTATATTATTAAAAAAATAATTATTTGTAAAAATAATTAAAATTATCTATTTTTTTATCATGTTAAAAGGTAAAGTAAAATAAATTTAAATGTTTATAAATTTTAGTGATCAATATCCACTTTGCTAATTCAATAATTTTGTGCGAAGATAGATATGTTATATGTATTACACATAACATATGTTATGTGTAATACATATAGCACCTCACTCAACATTCACTATTGTTTGGGAGGGTGTTTAATATTAGCTATAAATTTTTATTCAATTTTTTTAAGGTTACTTTGAAAGTCCCAAACCCATGTTGCACACACCTTTCTATTGCACACAACTTCCTAAAATGTATAAGAGATTCTTATCCTTGTTTTAAGAAGCTTGTTTTTTGTGATTCTAATACAACTTCCTAAAATGTATAAGAGATTCTTATCCTTGTTTTAAGAAGCTTGTTTTTTGTGATTCTAATTTGTAAGTTTCCATATTCAGAGATACGTAGCTTTGTAGTAAATCATACAATCTTGTAGATAGTGGATGTAGACGACTGCTACAAACTTTGAGATGTTCCAAATCGTTTATAAAGTTTTCCATATTTGAAGATACAAGCTTTGTGGAAAGTCACATAATCTGAGAAATTCCAAATCGTACTTCAGCATTGTTGGGAAAAGCTTGTATTCCAAGGTGTGTCTGGCCTTCTGAAAGTTGAAGTTCCTGGGAGGATTGTTCTGTGCTTGGGGCTGATTGTTGGGAAAAGCTTGTATTCCAAGGTGTGTCTGGCCTTCTGAAAGTTGAAGTTCCTGGGAGGATTGTTCTGTGCTTGGGGCTGAGGTTGAGGAGCTGCCATTTTAAAATTTATCATTTCATTACCGAGCTTCTGGATGACTCTCTGCAGGTCTTCTAATTCGGTAAAGGAAGGGTATTGGATCTCTTGATTCGAAGGAGTCCGACCTCTGAGCTCCCCGAACCTAGTCCGCAGGTAAGATCTCGGTCTATACTTTGTTCTTCAGAACTGGCCTCATAGTCAGTGTAAACGGCCTTTTCCATGTTTGGAGATACATGGCTTTGTGGAAAATCACATACTCCTTTAGGTCGTTGTAAATTCCTCACTTAAATATTGAGAATATGCAAATCAGTAATAGAAGAAGGAAGCTTTTCCCCTTAAACATAGTGATATCGCCTTAAAATCGAAGAAAGTGACTTGTTAATGAACTTTGATTTATGTCACCCTGTAAGGATAGTGGACAATAAGGTCAATTTAAGTAATCAAGCTCTGTTATGAAAAAAATGGTGTAAAATTTTGATTGTCTATGAAAATCAAATGCGTAAACTATTAAATAGAATTAACTTAAATAAGCCATAAGCTCATAACAAAGAAACCTAGTGTGGGTAACATATTTGATGTATTGATTAGTCACTTTTGGACGTCTATTTTCAAAGTTTATAAATGAAAGCCCCAAATATTTGATGTATTGACTCGTCGCTTTTGGACGTCTATTTTCAAAGTTTGTAAATGAAAACCTCAAACGGAAGTGAATTGAGTCAATGGGCTTAAATAAAATAATAGAGTGGGATCTATGTGTCGTTTTCTAGAACTTACATGTATTTATACAATTTCTAAGTGATACTTGGGTGCCTAACCTGCTATGTTTTAGTTACAATTTAGTGACAAGCATGAAGGGAGAAAACCAACTATTATCTTGTTAGCGGTCGGCTTCAAGAAAAGATGGGTTTGCATGTTGATGGTGTTTGCCTAAATGTTTGTTAAATGTTCCAATGCCTACTCAAGTGTCCATTGAGTTGAGTTGATGAGGATTGATCGAGTTGTTCATTGAGTTGAGTTGATGAGGATTGATCGAGTTGTTCACTGTGATTTGATCATGAAGTATATCAAGGATTGTGCACAAATTAATTGCTAGTTGAGACTTGAGATGGATCGAACCTTCCCCTTTAATTGAAAATGCTTCCCATTGCCTATGCGTGTAGATGAGGGAACATGTATAATAATTCAAATAAAATATTCCACTTACTTTGTATTGGGAGTTGTATTGCTTTGTCTACTTGAAACAAGGGGATTCCTTGCATCCTTATATGGTGTGTTTTCTTTCCAACAATGGTGTCCAATACAAGTGGCTCTTGAACATATGGATGGATGTTTTATGATTATTCAAGTTACAATATATCCTATTTTAGTAATGGTGGAAAACATGGTGGAAGCAAGTTCACATTGAATATTGAATGTAAATCAAGACACATTGAAATGTTGAGATTAAAAGCATTTTCCCCAACTTTTTTAAGTATGATGTAAGGACCATATCCAAAAGGTTTCAACATCATGTACGGGCCACTAGATCTATATTTTTGTAGATGCAACTAAATTTTAACCCCAATTTGGAATGAATGATGGCTACGATGGTTGTAGTGTCAAGCCTTGGATTTTTCACTAGACTGAGCTATAACATATCTTGTGCTTGCTTCTAGTTCTCACAAAACTAATCCTTGAACTTGAAAGTGTTATTGATTTCTTGTTGCTCATGGTCTGAGTTGGTTGAAACAGTGGGTTGATTGACTAAGTGGATAGATGTTGAGGAATGAAATCTATAAAAAGCTTCAAATAGTCTTCCCTGTTGAATGGTGCCAAGATCAGTTGTAGCAATGTTGTATGTATGGAAGCTTCTCACCCCTATTTGTCTATGCTTGTGGTTGTACATACGAATAAAATTTACCATCATGAAGTTAACAACCTCATCTTGTCTGCTTTCTCGAGGATGGAACATTGTTGAGATGGATAGATGTGTGTCGGGCCATTGCCACATTGTTTTTAAAAGGATGTTGACAAATCTATAATCACAGTTGGTGATAATTTTAGTCGATAGGCCACAATGTTTCCATATGTGATCGAAAAGGAACTAAGTCGTTGAGTAGTTGTATTCTTATTGCAAGTTATGAGGATAGCCATTTTTGAGAATTTGTTGACCACTAGTAGGATTGCATCATGATTGTGCTTTGTGATAGGATATCTAGTAATTGATGATTTTTTTGGGGTCTCTAACAACCCTTGCACTATCTCTCATGCACAAATCCCCTGGACAAAAGGTTCCCAAGAGTTGGGAAGACCTGTCAAGTTTCAACGCTACATTCACCAACTCAACATCATGTACTATCTCACGAATGGATGCAAGTTGATCTCGGTTCTCTGTAATCTTCATAAGAAAGTTGACAACCTTGTCCTCATTGGACATCATGACAACTTGAAGTTGGTGCTTCAAATGTAGCAACATGTTTGTATTCTTGTTTTTGTATAGACTCACCAAAGCATCATACATTTCCTTGGCACATTTCTTCTCAGCAATGTGCGGTATCAAGTGATTCTTTACGGATTCTAGCAACACCTACTTAGCTTTCACATCCTTCTTCTTGTGAGATGCCAATTCGTGCGGATCAGTAGGACTTGCAACCACAACCTCAACATACTCTTTCAGGTCATTCTCCTCCAATAGAAGAACCCTTGTCTTCCATGCCTGGAAGTTGGTTTCCCCTTCTAATTTTTCCTCAATCTTCAAATTGTTCACCATTGTGTCTCAGAGGATGACTCTCTCTCTCTCCTTCACAGCCTCGGCTCCAAGATCTGATCGGATAACCCTCTGTTGAAGCTATCCTGTACTATCCTGTACGACCTTGTACGTGATTGTCAACACTGTGACCTGCATATGTATGTAATGTCCCCCACCTTTTAGAGAGGTGAAGATGAGACTCAGTGGCCTGGGCACCCCCACTAGGTCATAGTCTTACACTGAAGGGGGAAGTCAATGAAGCTAAAAGTTATATTTTTAAGTTGACTTGAGAAAGGAAAAAGGGATTAAAGGTAAAACATAACTCAACAAAAGAATAGAAGATTAACCCTGGGAGTTAACTTAACTCAACAGAGGATTAGAAGAAAAAGGTATAAGTAAGAGGCTGGGGCGCACCTATTATTCATTCTGGTTTTGGATTAGCATTTGCTATTGCTCTTGAGCATTTAGTTTGGGGGTTTTGCTGTACAAACCCTTGTGAGCAACTCAGCGGTGAAATATCCACTCACCTTGTTCCACAGCTTGGTCTCGGGGATGAAAGACTCCTCCACACCATTCTAGTTTCAGTTTATCTCCATCCAACGCTTCAGAAAGTTGCAGGCCGTACTGTTCTTGTGATCCCAGCAAGGGCGCACCATCATCTTGAGGAAGGCTTGATCCAGCTTATCCAGAGGGCCTGGGGCCATTCCGACACTTGGGTTTTGTTTGCAGGGGCATGTTCATCAGTTTGAGTACTTTTCTGGAGGGTTATCATTCTCATATCATTATCTGCAGATTGGGATGTCTTGGAGCCATAGGGGGCATCCTGTGATTCAGAAAAACGCAGATCTAGAGAGATCTGCTTGTGATTTGGTCCTGAAACTTCTTCTACAGAATCTTCTTAGCCCGATCTACATTCTGGGAGAGTTTCAAGTCATTTGGAGTTGTTTTCCTACAGGGACGAGTGCATTGGGGTTTCAGACTTTTTAAGAGGGCACAACTCCCTTAGGAGGCTCATCAGTTGAAGGGGTTACACTTGGATGTTGGGTTCGAAACTTCTAGGGGAAGTTCCCACTGCCCTGATCTACCAGTGGACCGAGTTTGAGCTCATTTGGAGCATCTTGCCATCAGGTCCGAATTCTTGAGGGTTTCAGTCCTCACTTGGAGCGTGGCACTCTTCAGCGAGAGGGTTTTGACATCCAGATCTGTTGGGTATTGGTCTTCAATACTTATTCAGCCTTTGGAGGCTTCTTTTGTATCGGCAGAGCATTTTGTAGCAGTTCATATCTATTGATTGTACGACCATCTGATGTTTATGCCAGATCGACCATCTATTGTATTGATTTTGCATAATAAAAAGGTCAGATCTTGTTGGTGCTTCTATGTATTGATTATGTTATGATCTTCATGTGTTGGATGAATCTTGTATGCACTTAATAACTCAATAAACACCTGCACAACAATAAATCAGTAGTAGTTAGTGATACCAAGCGGAAAATTTGGCTTGGGATCATTACAATGTACGCGATTGTCACTTCTCTGACCCGCGTACACCTATGTACTCCTACAAAAACACATGTTCTACCTCAATACTGATGTTTCCCTAGAAATTGATCCTTAGATTTCTGCCTCTTGGTCATAGATCTTCTTGCAACTGTTGAGACCTATGCTATTGGTTTCCTTCCTTCAGATCCGTACACTCTGATATCATGTTGATTTCTTTTTGGGTCTGTAACAACCCTTGATATGTTCTAATAGCATGTTGATATTCATTCTCTACTCAACACCAAACAGTTAGCCCAAAATAAAATCACTTTATATACTAAAAGAAAAACCGAGTAATCAACTAAACATGCAGCGAAAGCATAAACTAGGAAACTGAAATCTCACACACAAGACACCAATATTTTTGGGTAAACTACCCTTGGAAAAACCCTGGAGGGAAAACAAGTTCCAATATGCTTTTATTAAGGTCAAATTAGGGCTCCTGTAAAATGGAAAATGAGCCACTAAGAGAAATACAACTACAGACAAACTTGCACAAGTCTTCTATGTCTTACGACCCTTGAGCAACATACTTTCCAAGGTGTACGCGACTGTCCTTCAACAAACCTACTTTCCTCAGGCTCCTATCCTCTGAAACCCACCTGTGGCTGCCTCTGCTCTCTCTTCTCCTTGACCTGTATGACCTCTAGATGAAATTCCTTCTCCACCTATCCAAGATCTTGAATCACGGTCCTTTGTGATCCAACCCTCTCTGTATCAATACTTGGATGAAATCTCTACACCCAACCTGTGAGATCTTCTCACTCTAGTGTAAGCAAAAGTCCTCCTTTGCTTCTACACTCCTCACACTAGCAAAAGTTCTTCTTTGCTATCCTCAACCTTGGTCTCTCACCAAAGTCTCGTCCCTGTCAACTGCCTCAACACAAGCCTCTCGCAAGTGTATCTCACACAAGTGGCTCACTTTTATCTCTCATCAAAAGTGTCTTCCTCCTCCCTAGCCTTGCTTTTATAATCATGAGTTTCAATCTCTTTTTAATCTCCAAAGTGATCTACGCTTGAGATTACTTCTCACACCTACTTAAGATTTAGATTACATGCTCCATGCTAAGCATGTTCCTTAAATAACTCAATTTACCAATAAAACCACTTTTACTTTAATTGATTCCTTTTAACTAAAGTAAACTCAAGACTAAAAGATTCTCGACGACTTCCACATGCTAGACACATGCCAAGGTTGAAGTACATGTTCGATGCTACCACTAACATCAACAATAATCCATGGAGATAGACTCCCATCATCGATTTAAATAGTCAAGGGTGTGTGGAAACCTTTTGGACAGTTTGGTGGCTTAGTGATGTCACAAACCATGCAGGACTTGATGTAATTTTTGACATGTGACCTAGGTGAAGGAAAATAGAGATATACTTTTGTAGTATTATATGATTGTTGGCTACTCAAAAGTGGCGTGTTGTTTTGTTGTAGTGGGCATCCTATACAAGATTTTATTGGTGTTCACCCCGAGGTACATAAAGTTGTCCTAGTTTGTAGAGAAAATTATCTTGCAAGTTATAGTCAAGGGAAATTGACTAGCCCATCAGTAGTTATTAATACATTGATGAAAAATCGAAGCAAATTGTCCTTAAAAGTGATATTCAAGGGAAATTGACCGACCCATCCATAGTTGTTGATCCATTGATGAAAAACCAATGCTTTCTTTATATAGTCAAGGCCAAGTAATGGTTTCATAACCATGCATACATTGTAAGAAGTCTCATTTACATTGTATGCAAAAGCCATTATATAGAGATCATTAAGTATCCTCTTCAAACTTTAGACTAGCTTATAAAGTTATACAATTTACCAAATTTAGGTATGAGAGGATCATTATTATCTCTTATTGGGTGTGGAAGTATCCAGGATAAGAAGTATCTCCCAAGGAACCTATCAATGAGTATGTGCAATGGACAACAAATTTCCTCATGTGGTCACATGCACATGCATGCAACTATGTTAATGCGCATGTATGCAATCTATTTATGATTTGTTCGTGTAACAATGTGATCTATTCATGATCATCCTGTGTAACTGAGTGATATATGTTATATATATGAGCATACCCATAGAGGTAAGTCCAATGTGTAGTGAGTGTGTGAGAGCAAGACTCAATACTGAGGTGTTGTGTGTATGAGAGGAGAGGATGGCTATATGGTTGGGTTGGCTATTGTAATTCTCCCTTGAATAAAAGAATACCGATTATCATTGCCTGTGTCAAATTGTGTGTTTGTTGTTCATGGTTTCGTGAGTGTTTGATATTGCTCGTTTATGCTCTGGTTTTATGTGATGTTTTGCTTCCGCTGCCCAACAAGTGGTATCAAAACAGGTTGAGTAGGTGTTGTAGGTGCGCCAAGGCGAATTGTGTGCAGGTCTCCTGTGAACACAAGAATGCGTGATTGATTGAGTAGCAAGTCATTGGCGCTCCCCAAACAGTGTTAGAGGCGTGTCGACTATTTTTGCACCATAGAGTGCTGACAAATCGACGCTCCCCAATCCACACATAAGGAGCGTTGATTTCAAAACTAGTGCTTCCTTTCCATCCATAGAGGAGCTTCGATCTTTAAGAATTGTTTTTTGGATGGTTTAATAGCTATAAAATTTGTGGAGGATCGACTTTATAATATTTTATAAAGGGTGGGTGAGGTCACGTAAATAGTGGATGTTTGAAAAGTGGAGGTGTGTTTTAATAAAGGTGAGATATATTATAAAAAAGGGTGAGGTGGATCCTTCGGTAAAAGGTAAAAGGTGGACCTTTTATGTTTTGGAAAAAAGGGTTTTTCAATATGTAGTTTTTGAAACCTTTTTTGAATTTCAACCTTGTTTTTTTGTAAGAGCTTGGTTTATTAGAAGCTGTCATTTTGTTTTAGGTGGTGTGTGCTAATGGCGAAAGTGAAGTGTTCTAAGTTTGAGGTGGAGAAATTCAACGGTAAGAATAACTTTGCGCTATGGAAACTCAAGATGGGAGATTTGCTTGTGCAACAAGGATTGCAAAAGCCCTTGGCTGGAAAGTTAAAGAAACCAACAAGCATGACAGATGAGGACTGGGAGGATTTGGATGCAAGAGCCCTCAGTACTATTTGTTTGTGTCTGGCAGATGAGGTGTTGTTTAACATCGCTGAAGAGATGACAACGACAGGTATGTGGACCAAATTGGAGAGTCTGTATATGACAAAGAACTTGTCAAACAAAATCTTCTTGAAGAGGCAGTTGTACAGCTTGCGGATGAAAGAAAATGCCATTTATTATGACACTGTTGTGGGAGCTTTGTTGTCTGAGGAGATATGGAAAACATTCGGTAAATAATTCTCAACAACAAAAGCAATGGTGGTCAGAAGTCGATCTATAGAAGGAGGGCAAGATCAGAAAGGTACAACCAGGTCTAAGTCAAAAGACAGTAAGGGTAAGGAAAAATGTTGGTTTTGTGGCAAATCTGGGCATCTCAAGAATGATTGTTGGAAAAGACAACAGGCATCCAAAGAGGACTCCACAAAAGAAGAAAATTTAGCTATAGGTATGGTTGATGAAGTTTTGTCTGTTTGTTGTGTCTACACTTGTGTTCTCGTAGAAGGTGCAGGGCGGTGATGGTTGAGTCACTGTGAAAAAATAATAATAATAATAAAAAAATTGTATTTACTTTGGAGTTGTAGAAATTATTGATTGTATGTAAATGGGCATATGTCTGTAAGACCTGGATAGGCATGCGTACCCCTGGTTTATCACGTCACCTATGAAAAGTCTAGACATAGATTTAGGTAGATTGAATATGTGGGGGGGCATGCATGTTGGGTTAACCTTGACTCGGTGAAAGAATTAATGAGTTAAATCTATTTTTAGGTCAAAGCAGGTGGTTTTTCATGTCGATGTGTTTTGGGTATTCTGTGGTATTGTGTCTATGGATTGCATGTAATGAAGCCAATATAAGTCTTGGTGAACTCCATTGTAAATGGTTCTGGAGGTAAGCGGTAAAGGCTTACTTGGTCGGTTTGGTCGGATTTGGTCAAAATTGTTCGAATGCAAAGTTCGAGGTGGAGCAGTGTGTCCAGTGTAGAAAAGTGTGTCTGTATAAACGCTGATGTGTTGGCAGGGCAATCAAGTGATTGAGAATATATGATGAAGGTAAGTCCATATCCATGGAACTTGGAAAGTATTGCAAGGATGTTGGGATCGAATAGGCATGTTCAATAATGCCAAGTTGCAACAATAGTTGTGGACAAAAGCGGTTGTGCTATCTGGAAACTTGGTCACCATCGGTTGCAAATGATAGAAAGATTCAGGAAGAGGTATGAACAGGTCATCTGGTAATTACTCAAATACGAAATTATTCATTTGCGATGCTTATGGTTTTTTGTCAGTTTTCTAAGTAGGACCCAGATCAAATAGGTAGATCTTTGATATGGTGATGATGTTAAGGGGTGCAGATTGTGGAATCCTACTACCCACAGAATCATCATGGACATAGATGCAGTGTTTAATGAATCTCCTTTTGTAAAATTAAATATAGTAAAATATCAAAGGTTCAAATCATGGCTGGTAGCAAAAAGGTATTTGGAAGGTATTGATTTCCATGAAAGTTTCTCACCGGTTGTTAAAAGCTTGTTACTATTCATGTTGTGTTAGCACTAGTTGTGATAGACTATAGTATAACTAGATGTTAAAATTGTTTTACATGGAGGTTTTTGGATAAGGGGATGTATATGGAACAACCAGAACGATTAGTTCAGAATCACAACAGAAGATTTGTTTACAAACTCAAAAATAATTGTATGGCCTAAAGCATGCTAGGCAAATGGTACACGATGTTTGATTCCTTCATGGCGAGCCAAATTTTACAAGAAGTGAGTATAATCATTGTGTTTATGGTATATTTATTATCTTGGCGTTATATGTTATGTTTGTTGCAAGCACAAGCATGGTTGAGGTCAACAGGTTGG
>JZKD02S1675085.1:18879-34178 GCA_000966675.3 Picea glauca
AATACCGATTATCATTGCATGTGGTTTTTTCCCCTCATTGGGTTTCCACATAAATTACTGTGTCAAATTGTGTGTTTGTTGTTCATGGTTTCGTGAGTGTTTGATATTGCTCGTTTATGCTCTAGTTTTATATTATGTTTTGCTTCCGCTGCCCAACAAGTGGTATCAGAACAGGTTGAGTAGGTGCGCCAAGGCGAATTGTGTGCAGGTCTCCTGTGAACGCAAGAATGCGTGATTGATTGAGTAGCAAGTCATTGGCGCTCCCCAAACAGTGTTAGAGGCGTGTCGACTGTTTTTGCACCATAGAGTGCTGACAAATCGATGCTCCCCAATCCACACACAAGGAGCGTTGATTTCAAAACTAGTGCTTCCTTTCCACCCATAGAGGAGCTTCGATCCTTAAGAATTGTTTTTTGCATGGTTTAATAGCTATAAAATTTGTGGAGGATCGACTTTATAATATTTTATAAAGGGTGGATGAGGTCACGTAAATAGTATTGAGAATAGTGGATGTTTGAAAAGTGGAGGTGTGTTTTAATAAAGGTGAGATATATTATAAAAAAGGGTGAGGTGGATCCTTTGGTAATAGGTAAAAGGTGGACCTTTTATGTTTTGGAAAAAAGGGTTTTACAATATGTAGTTTTTGAAACCTTTTTTGAATTTCAACCTTGTTTTTTTGTAAGAGCCTGGTTTATTAGAAACTGTGATTTTGTTTTAGGTGGTGTGTGCTAATGGAGAAAGTGAAGTGTTTTAAGTTTGAGGTGGAGAAATTTAACGGTAAGAATAACTTTGCACTATGGAAACTCAAGATGCGAGATTTGCTTGTGCAACAAGGATTGCAAAAGCCCTTGGCTGGAAAGTCAAAGAAACCAGCAAGCATGATAGATGAGGATTGGGAAGGATTTGGATGCAAGAGCCCTCAGTACTACTCGTTTGTGTTTGGCAGATGAGGTGTTGTTTAACATCGTTGAAGAGACGACAACAACAGGGATGTGGACCAAGCTGGAGAGTCTGTATATGACAAAGAACTTGTCAAACAAAATCTTCTTGAAGAGGCAGTTGTACAGCTTGCGGATGAAAGAAGATGCCATTTATTATGACACTGTTGTGGGAGCTTTGTTGTCCGAGGAGATATGGAAAACATCCGGTAAATAATTCTCAACAACAGAAGCAATGGTGGTCAGAGGTCGATCTATAAAAGGAGGGAAAGATTAGAAAGGTGCAACCAGGTCTAAGTCAAAAGACAATAAGGGTAAGGAAAAATGTTGGTTTTGTGGCAAATCTGGGCATCTCAAGAAGGATTGTTGGAAAAGACAACAAGCATCCAAAGAGGACTCCACAAAAGAAGCAAATTTAGCTATAGGTATGGTTGATGAAGTTTTGTCTGTCTGTTGTGTCTCTACTTGTGTTCGCATAGAAGGTGCAGGGCGGTGATGGTTGAGTCACTGTGAAATAATAATAATAATAATAAAAAAAATTGTATTTACTTTGGAGTTGTAGAAATTATTGATTGCATGTAAATGGGCATATGTCTGTAAGACCTGGATAGACATGCGTACCCCTGGTTTATCACGTCACCTATGAAAAGTCTAGACATAGATTTAGGTAGATTGAATATGTGGGGGGGCATGTATGTTGGGTTAACCTTGACTTGGTGAAAGAGTTAATGAGTTGAATCTATTTTTAGGTCAAAGCAGGTGGTTTTTCGGGTCGATGTGTTTTGGGTATCCCGTGGTATTGTGTCCATGGATTGCATGTAATGAAGCCAATAAAAGTCTTGGTGAACTCCATTGTAAATGGTTCTGGAGGTAAGCGGTAAAGGCTTACTTGGTCGGTTTGGTCGGATTTGGTCAAAGTTTTTCGAATGCAAAGTTCGAGGTGGAGCAGTGTGTCCAGTTTAGAAAGGTGTGTTTGCAGAAACGCTGATGTGTTGGCAGGACAAACAAGTGATTGAGAATATATGATGAAGGTAAGTTCATATCCATGGAACTTGGAAAGTATTGCAAGGATGTTGGGATCGAATAGGCATGTTCAGTAATGCCAAGTTGCAACAATAGTTGTGGACAAAAGAGGTTGTGCTATCTGGTAACTCGGTCACCATCGGTTGCAAAAGATAGAAAGATTCAGGAAGAGGTCTGAACAGGTCATCTGGTAATTACTCAAATATGAAATTATTCAGTTGCGATGCTTATGGGTTTTTGTCAGTTTTCTAAGTAGGAACCAGATCAAATAGGTAGATCTTTGATATGGTGATGATGTTAAGGGGTGCGGACTGTGGAATCCTACTACCCACATAATCATCATGGACATAGATGCAGTGTTTGATGAATCTCCTTTTATAAAATCAAATATAGTAAAATATCAAAGGTTCAAAGCATGGCTGGTAGCAGAAAGGTATTTGGAAGGTATTGATTTTCATGAAAGTTTCTCACCGGTTGTTAAAAGCTTGTTACTATTCATGTTGTGTTAGCACTGGTTGTGATAGTACAACTAGATGTTAAAATTGTTTTACATGGAGGTTTTTGGATAAGGGGATGTATATGGAACAACCAGAACGATTAGTTCATAATCACAACAGAAGATTTGTTTGCAAACTCAAAAATAATTGTATGGCCTGAAGCATGCTAGGCAAATGGTACACGATGTTTGGTTCCTTCATGGTGAGCCAAATTTTACAAGAAGTGAGTATAATCATTGTGTTTATGGTATATTTATTATCTTGGCGTTATATGTTATGTTTGTTGCAAGCACAAGCATGGTTGAGGTCAACAGGTTGGCTCAGTTGGATAGGACGTTTGTTATGAAGGATCTGGGAGCAACAAAATAAATCTTGGGCATGGGAATACACAGAGACAAGAAGGATGATAACCTTGGTTATCACAACAAAAGCATGTGGTGAAGATACTCAAAAAATTCGGTATGAATAATGTGAAATCGGTAAAATCCCTTTGGCTTTCCATTGTAATTTTTCTTCAGGTTTATGTCCTAATTGATTGATGAAGAAGAAAAGGGTTATATGTCTTGAGTATTATATGCTAGTAGGAAATTTGATGATTGCGATGGAGAAATGGTTAGCTTTTCACATGCAGTTGGTGTTTTCAGTAGACAGATGGCAAAACCAGGTCAGGCGCATGAAAGTGGGTGCTTCAAACAAAGAACCATAAGTATCACCTACAGTGGTTGCAGTGATTTGGTCTGTGGTTATGATTCATGAGATTTGGAGAAGTGCATCGGTTTATTAGACATGTTACTGATGTAGGCAAAATTGTCCATACTGGAGTTAATCGTGCATGCATGTTCATGTAACTATATTGTTAGAGAAGTTGCGGAGCTGTGATGGTGTTTGGCTTCTCTCGTAGAAAAGGTGATGAATTAAGGGCATGGTATATCATGTAAATTGTTGTCAAGGTGGAGATTGTTGGAAACATGCCAACGAATTTCCTCATGCGGGCACATGCACATGCATGCAATCTATTTATGAACTGTTCGTGTGTCTATGTGATCTATTCATGATCAGCCTGTGTAATTGAGTGATAGATGTTCTATATACGAGCATACCCATAGAGGTAAGTGCAATGTGTAGTGAGTAAGTGAGAGCAAGACTCAATACTGAGGTGTGGTGTGTATGAGAGGAGAGGATGGTTGTATGCCTGGGTTGGCCATTGTAATTCTCCCTTGAATAAAAGAATACTGATTATCATTTCCCGTGGTTTTTTCCCTCATTGGGTTTCCACATAAATGACTGTGTCAAATTGTGTGTTTGTTGTTCTTGGTTTCATGAGTGTTTGATCTTTCTCGTTTATGCTATGGTTTTATGTTATGTTTTGCTTCAGCTGCCCAACAAGGATCATTATTATCTCTTTTTAGGTGTGAAAGTATCCAGGATAAGAAGTATGTCCCAAGGAACCTATCAAGGAGTATGTGCAATGGCTTCTAGTATTGCTTGGGTTTACTTCATAGATGTATGCCATTGACGTGCAAGTTCATGTATGATAATTATGTATTACATAACACGTGGAAGTGATGGCCTCTTAATGAGGGACTGTCTATGGATTCGCTGGATTTGAAGCATGGAATTCGAATTTTGGCGAATTTCAAAAAAACATATAAAATTTGCCAAACTTTAAGGTAAATTCGGCGCAGTCTTACACAAGGGCACCGCGGATATTCAACGAGGTGTATTTAACGAGCAATAACGAAGGTCTCAAGTGTTGATTTAGGATTGATTAGAGGGAAAAGGATGAAAAGTGGTAAGTATGGTGGGAACGAATGATGACATTTCATGAACCCACCCAGTGGCAACTCAAACCCTATTGGAACTAACTTACTAAGGCATCTTGTCATTCCCCCCAGATGTGGACAAGTGGAAAGGCATAAGGTCCAAGCACACGTTAGAAGTAAAATGAATTAAATTCACATATTGAAATGTTTTGAGAATCAGAGTGACACATACCATGATACCCAGACTCATTACCTCATGGAGCAAGACCCATTGCTGCTGAAGGACCAGGCCGATGGGATGGATGTTGTTACTGCTGACAAGGTGGAAGCGCTGAAGAAGAAAGATGGGCCCTCCAGGGCCAGGCTCAAGTCAATATGGCTCTCAGTACTCCATGTCTAGGACCTGTGGGCCTCGAGACATAATCTCCTTAGTTATCCCTAGGCTAGGGGATAACATGGACCATGGGGAAAGAATCTCCTCTAGCTACATGTAGAAGTGAGGGGGTAACACTATGGCAAAAGCATGTTAAGGCTAGACTGTATATACCAAACAAAGTGCACACACAACCAAACTAAATCTCCCTTGAAAGCAATATACAATAGAAATCACATTAAGATGTAAGTTAGGAGTTGGTAACGAAGAAACCCAATGCGGGCAAAAACTCTGATTTATTGATCAATGGCCTTTGGAAAATGGTATTCAAAGTCTATAAATGAAAGCCTGAAAGAAAAATCAACTAAGTTGATGGGCTTACATACTAGAACATGGAGGGATCTGTGTGTCGTACAGAGCATAACCCTTTTCTCCTAGAGCTTAGATCCATATATACGATTTTTAAGTGACACTTGGGTGCTCAACCCATTATATTCTAGTTAGAATTCAATTACAAGAATGATTGGAGAATACCAACCAATATCTTGCTAATTGTTGGTTTGAAGATGAGATTTGTGTTGCCACAATGATGGCGTTTGCCTAGGAGTTTGGGGACTAATTTGGTTTCTTTGTGGGTTTCTTTTAACTCAATTAATTCGAGGATTGATTGAGTTGTTGTCTATAATTTGACCAAGAATTTGATTTAGGACTATGCACAAGTTGATTTGTTGCTAGAGGAGTATTTGGATGGATCACAGTTTGTAACAAAGTTGAAAGACATGCTAAACCATAGGTGAGTTGGTGGTAGAAACACTAAGAAACGAGAGAGTAGGTGTTGTGTCATGTCCCCATTTTTGGATTCCCTTATTATGTGGTTAGAGTCACTTCAGGAGGCTTGAGTCAGCCAAGTTAGAGGGGTGAGACTATGTCATCGGTGAGCTCGAAGGGATTGGATGAGTTTTATGGTGCCCATCTAAGTTTATTTACCATTATTCATCATCAGGATTGTTATCCCCATTTTGTGCGATAACTAAGGAGATAATGTCGTGAGGCCCTCAGGTTGCAGATAACAAGTGTCGAGAGACGACATGACCAACAATGTCCGCTTGCACATACAAAATCCTGCTCCGTCGCCACATTTGATCCATTGTCAGCGCATTCTCCACACCATCCAGCTTCTGAAAGGCATAAGGGTCTTGCTCCATGAGGTACAAGTCAGGTATTGTGGCAGGTAATCACCCTAATATTTAAGGCATTTAAGCATGTTGTATTTGAGCTACTTTTGATTATAGAGCGCCTACTTGGACATTTTATCTTTGACCCTGTTTCACCTTGGTGAGTGTCAGAGATTTCCTAGTAAGTGGCTAACTTTTGGGGAAGGTTTGTGACTGGGGGTCCTTCGAGGGGTTATCGTACCATTCCCGAACATACTTACCACTTTCCGCTCATTACAATCCCATCATATTGTCCTCTTCTAAGTCCTTATACTTTAGTGACCCACCAAGGGAACATACCTCATTTCATAGGAAGCAGGGGCTGAAGGCCCAGAGGGATTGTTGTTGGCTAAAAAGATAAAAGCCTATATATAAACCTTCCATATCCTTTGTCCAAGGATCCCCCGAGAAAGTAATGAAATTCCTCTCTGTAAGAAAAGGGGGACCTACAAAATAAATGATAATGAATGCTTAAGGGGTTAGTTAGAGGATAGGAGGTCTCATGACGAGCTGGCCTATCATGATCATGGGTATCTAGCGATATGACATTACCATCATGTGGTCACCAAGACAGGGTAGTGGCTCTCAGTTACACAACAGAGAGAAAGGGGGTCTTATCACGAGCCAACCTTCTCATTTCCACCAGGTATTTATGAGGGACACTGTCATTATCTAGACACCACGCCAGGACAATGACCTTCAACTCGTTACTTACAACATGAAAGAAACAAAGAATGGCAAGAAGGTGGGCTTGGAGAAAATGCATTGCAAACGAAGGTGCCACACACCCTCTACAAAGGCACCCATAAATGAGATAATACAAGCCCTTGTATGTCATGAATCTCAACAATCTTTGAATTTAAAAGCCAAAATAAAACCTTTGAGATGCTTTGCCTAGGGATTCCCGAGAAAGCAATAAAAGGCTTTGTTATCACATAGTTTGTAGCTAGGTCAAATGGCTATGAAGTAGAAGGCCAAACTGGCGTAACATGAACCTATCCCACCCAATGTCACCACGATGGGGAGGTTCTTTCTCTTTAGGGAGGTTAGGCCCAGGGGAGACGTCCCCGGTAACCTGGAGTTTTGAGGAGGCAAAGGTTTAAAAGTCAAAGTAAAGTTCCCCCTTCACAGGTCACCACCAAAAAAGATAGTCCCGACTAAACAACCAATAATGAAGTGTAGGCCCAAAGAAGAACACTTGCCTGGAACAAAGCAACAACAAACCAATAAATATGCAGGCTATAATTAATGGGTTAGGACTTCATAAGACTATCTGATATCAATGCATAAGCAATTATAACAATAAATATTGACGAAGTCAATGTTGGTTAATATAGCAATGAAATAATATCACTTCACCGATAAATATCAAGATGATGTAGCAATCAATGTATCCAATTAATCCCTCATTTAATAAACGCTTTGAACACCATCCACTTGCCTAATAAATGAAAGTTGTTGCGTCAATATGAAATAACCAAGGGTGACGTCAACCTTTTAGGGTTAGTAGTTAGTTAGGGTTTCAATTTAGCAAAGGTTTTGAGAGTTGTTTGATCACTTTCACTTCATCGTTGGAGGCTCAAGATCAGTGCCTAAGGGTTAATGGAGTCAAAAAGGTGAAGGACACACAAGTTGAAGGGGACGAGATTTAAAGGACAAGAGGGAAAGGTTTCAAGGTGTTGCTAAAGCAGGGCCTTAAAGACGAAACCCTAGGGGAGAGAGGCTCACTTCGGTGTTGCTAAAGCAAGGCCTCGTGCTCTCTCCTCTTTCCCGACAAACAACTAGCTCAATGAAAAGAAAAATAAAGACAAGAGAGTTTAAAGAGGGAGAGTGTTGCTAAGGCAAGGCTCTTTCATCAAACCTTAAAAGAAAACAGCCCTAGGTGTAGATAACCTAGGTCTGGGACGTCCTCTTCCTCTTGAAGTTAAAAGGTACGGCTAGCTTAATGGAAGAAGAAAGAAAAAGTGTAGCTATGGCTAGGCTCTCTTCTTCTTCTTCAATGGCTAAAAGGTTTTTCTATCAGGGGACATGAGACAACAACCTACTTGTGTGTTTGTCCCCTAGGGTTTTGATTCAACAATATTTATAAATAGATGCAAGAAATTAAACTACAACCATTCAATCAAGAAGTTTTGCAGAAAAATACTTACGAATCATCAAGAAAATAACCATGCAAACCCTAGTTGTAAACCTTCTTTAAAGAAAAACACCATAGAATGCCAAAAATCTCCTCTTTAAACAAGTGCGCCTTCCTCAAATAAGCCAATAACCCCAATAGGGCGCAAAATCAGACCTCACAAGGAGAGTGAGTGATGTGTTATGTTAAAATGAGGCTAAAACTCCTCAATATATAGTGTATCAATGACCTTAATTAATTTTAGGTCATAAAAAATGGCCGACAAGACCAAAATACTGTTTTTACATTAAATCGTCAAATTAAAACCCTAACTGAGCTGTAATAAAGGTAAAAGCCCCTTCCAGGGAGGTGCTAGCCCCTTTTAGGGCAGATGAGACATCCAAGAGCAAAAACGTTAGCCCCCCAGGGGCCTCTCTAACATGCCACACGTGCCACTACTGCCCAGTTTACCTCCAAGAGTGACCATGAAGATGGATGACGCCATGGTGAGGATGGGGACGTTTTGAGGCTTCCAAGTCCAACGTTCCACTGAAAAGGGGTAATTACTCCTAGGTCGATCTCTGCCAAAGTGCCTCTGGTGAAACGTCCTCTTCTTCTCCGGTGCAAAACCTTGATCAAACATTGTCCTGTCTTTGTCCCTCTGACGGTGTTTCAGCAACCATCTGATGGGCTCTTCCGCCCCATGGAGGTCCGAACTAATCATCTCCCCATGTGTACTGGTCCAAATGGTACCTGTCCGTCGGGCATGGTCCTGCACATCAAAAACTATGCCCTCCATGGGCTTATTAGTCACAGGGATCATAGCAATGTCAATCACATTTCATCATTAATATTATCAAACACATGCATAAAAACCCTAATATATCGTTCAACAGCTCAAAGATATTACAAAAACCTACAATACAAGATCGGAGAAAAAGACAAGACGTCCCATTGGGCTAGTATCCACAAGGAAAGGGAAGTCCCCAGGTAGGTTTCATCCAAGCCATGTAAATGAGGTGTTGTGGCTAGGGGATGTCCAGACATGTGGGTAGAGTGAGAACTAGGGATTGCATAATTTTATCTGTGGGTGCCTTTGTAGAAGGCGAGCTGTACTCGTCATGGATGCAATATTTCCAAGCTCGTTCTTGCCTTTATTCTTTTCTTTATTTGTTTTTTCTTCTTCTTTTCTATTTTATTCAAGGGCTAACTAGAGGACACTGCCTTGGCATGGTGACTAGAGCTGATAGTGTTACCCACAAGTACTTTCATAGAGATGAGAAGGTTGGCTCGTGATGAGACCCCCTTTCCCTGGGCCATGCAACCAAAGGTCACTACCCTAGTGTGGTAACTAGATGATGGCAATGCCATACTGTTAGGTACCCATGAACCTAATAGGTTGGCTTGTGATGAGACCCCCTATCCTGTTGACTAGGTCTTGTTTGTTATTTTCCGGGTCCCTCATGTTTCTTGCTGAGAGGCTTTTTATTACCTTCTCGAGGATCCCTGGGTGAAGCATCTCGAGGTTTTATTTCTAGACTTTTATCTTTTACCAGTTGCTTTTAACTTCTGGGCCTTTAGCCCCTTCTTCCCACGAGATAAGGTGTAATCCTACAAACAGGTCAACCCAATGCCCGGACAAGGGGAATGGGACAAATGAGCCGGAGATAAGATGAAATAGTGGTGCTATGATGGGAGCGGACGATGGCTTTTCAGAAATCCCCCAGTGGCAAACCAAGACCTATGGGCACATGCTTGCTAGGATACCCTGTCAATCTCCCAGAGCATGGTCAAGTGGGCTAATGTAAGATCCAAGCAGTTGTTAGAGATAAAAGGAATCAGATGCATATATTTAAAGGTTTTAATGATCAAAAGTGACACATACCATGATACCTGGACCAATTACCTCATGGAGCAAGAACCTCGTTTGATACAAGACCAAGCCGATGGTGATGGATGCTACTGTTGTTGCTGCTGCCAAGATAACGTTGGTGGAAGAAGAAAAGGTTGGGACCTCTAGAGCCATGCTCAGGTCAATCCTACTCTCGGTACTCCATGTCTTAGACCTGTGGGCCTCGAGACATGATCTCCTGGTTATCCCTAAAAATCAGGGATAACAGGCTTCTCAGTAAGAAAAGGGGACCCTTAAGATAAAATAAAACTCAAGGTCTAGTTGGTGGATGGGAGGTCGCATCGTGAGCTGACCTATTAGGTCCATGGGCATGTAGCGGTATGACACTACCATCTAACTTGGTTGTCTGAAACACTCATAGGCACATGCCTCTCATAGTTGAGAGCATTTATCATTTGAACTGAGAATTGTTTGAGGTCCTATAAGTTCAAAAGAAAGAGAGGGAAAAACTTCCCAAATATTTCACAATTATTTTATTACAAATCTAGCCTTAAGATTCATCGTTCCAACAATAACCTGGAACATCTCGAGGAATAACATAGTGAAATATTCGTTATAATTGTATTTGTACTTTGAATAGTTAGGATAGTTGTAAAGGCATTAGCCAAGGAGCTCACCCATAAATATAAAGGTTGTGAATAAGTAGAGTATTTTGACTCTACTTTGATTTGGTTTGCTTGATGTTAATGGCCCAGATTTGTTGTTATGGTTATTTTTGCTTGTGTTGTATTTATGCTTTGCTTCAATTATAATTTAAAGTGATATTTTATTTAATTGAATGTGTTTATAACCATTGTAGAAAAAATCTACTATAATATTGATATTTATCTTTGTGATTGTTTAATTGATTAGACGGTGATTAGAAGGTCAGTGTGTGCTGTAGTAGAAGGCTGCAATCCTTGCTTTCCTGAAAATCCATTTTGGGTTGAGATCATGAGCTTTATAGCATTAGGTTGGCGCTTTTTTTAATGATCATACCAGGTTTAACTCCAACATGCCGCTAAAGACGAAAAGCGTGACATGGGAGAGGCTTTCGTCATATTTTGGGATTTATTTTCTTCTATGTTTTGGCTTGTAAATTAAAGACAGAAGGCTGAGACATGTGGTGATGTTTTCATGCCAGCTATAACAACAGAGAAACAGTGAAGCACCTTACTTGAACGCATATTTAGCTTGGTGTTATGGTGAACTTGTACATTTATGACGAGCATTACGCGGTATTTTATATGGATCGGCACTTCTTGTTATAAGCTTGTCTTTATTTTGTGAAGATACGCATGACAGTTCTGGAATTAGATTTCAGTTAGAAAAGGAAGCTACTTTTAGCAAAGTATTCCTAATTTGAAGAAAACCCTCGAGACTTCATATTTCAACTTGATCTTAAAGCATAAAAGGAGAAGCATGCAAAGGAGCAGAGCATCGGTGTTTTCTTCCTCCGGGATTTACCGTCTCCTTCTCTCTGTCAGGATTAATTCTTAATGCAGCGTTTAGATCATGTCTATGAATCACGTTTTTTAGCACTTTGTGACTGAGAATACGGCGTATTATGTTAGGCAATGCTTGTGAGACAGGATTGAATCTCCCCTTCTGCTTTGGTGTTGTATATAAAGATGCCCCGAAATTCTTTCAGACTTTGGACTTGAGGCTCTTTTGAATAAAGCCAAATACCGACTCTTTGGCATGTATTTGATAAATATGATTTAGAATTCTGAATGCTGAAATATTAAGTTTTTGTGATTTTTATATCAGAAATGCGTGTTTTTATTGTTTACCGTTTGGCGTTTTTATGTTGTTGATTAGGTATGAGGTAGGTACTTGCCTGGGTGGAAGTTTATTTTGCTTACTACTGGTTTCCCATGGATTTATGAGACTGATAGGTTTCAGATTTGCATACATAAGCGTGGGTGCTTTTCTGACAGCTCTTCCCAAAGCTTCGTAGTGCTGTTCTTACCTCGTTTGTGGTGATATTAATCGAGAACTTTGTCATATAAATTTTAAGTATTTTGTAATCAGTGTTCACTTTTTTCATGTTTCTCCATGCCACGTCTACTTCATTTAATTGTACCTTCTCTTTCATGATTTTTAAGTAAGTTTTATGTTTTTATAGTTTAAGGGTTTACACCTTGTTACTTTCACCTGAATCATATATCACTTATTTTATTTATTTTTTTTTTTTGTAAGTAAGAGGTTTTATATATAAAGGGTTTTCAAAAAATCAGACTAGAGGTACAAAAACTTGATAACAATCGTACTGTAGTTACTGAACTGTCTCAATAGAGGGGAAACCAGTTGAGCCAGCCGGGTAAGTCTAGCATTTGATAGTCTAACAGTCTATAAAACAGAACTAAGCTGACTAAGTTGCAACTAAAAGAAGAAACTATTAAAAAGAAAAGAACCCCTGTGGGGTCATACACTTGGCGAGTAACCTGGCCAGGTGGCAAGAACGACTGCGTACCAAGGCTCCTCTTCAACGGGTGTCTGTTTGCTTTCCAAATGCATGTCAGCGTCCACGTTGCTCTCGTCCCTGTTGGCAACTGGCAAGGCGTCTCCAGGCGGACTGTACACATGCTGGCCTGTCGCTGTCGCCGCTTCCGTGTCCTCATGCTTGACCTGCTCCACAACGACCTTTGCTGAACGTTGCGTCTGAGCATTTCTGTCGTCGCTCTCTACATGGGGTTCCTCTGCTGAAGGTGCGCCTACTGGGTTGGAGGGGAAAGCATCTTGGAAGGTAGATAAAATCTAAAGGAGGGTCAAGATTATTCCATCCATAATCTGCAGTCGGAATTGGAGGTCCTCCATTCCCTGATGGAGTTCAAAGACCAGACCATAGAGAATGGTTAAACTTTCTTTCAGCTGCGAGTCAGAGATGGAGTCGGTAGACGCGTACGCGCTGTTTCGGGCACTTCGAACAGGAGGTGGCGCCCCCATGGGAGGCCTTGAGGAGCCAGCTACCGGTGCAAGGGAAGGATCGATGGTTCTGGAGTTCTGTGGGACGACAAGGTAACGCGAAGAAGAGCTCGACGAGATGTCAATAATGGCTAAGCATTCAAACCGGGAGGCAGGCGAGCTGGACGAGGGGAGAGGCGCTGGCTCGGATTGCAGAGGCGGCCAGGAGACGGTGGTGGGCGAACCAGGGGGAGAAACAGAGGCTCGGGGTCGAGGAGGATGCCATGGAGAGCCTCTTCGCGGGCGTCCTCTTTGACGCGGCATAATTTCCTTCGTTTGAAGGAAGAAAATGACTAAGTGCTCCAGGCAAATGCAGAGAGCCTGGAGATGGCCAGGGGTTGTTAGCACCATGAAAGTCCAGTCTAAACCGGGCCAGGGCAGCGGAGGGATGTGGAAGTCGGTCCGCGAGCAAGGATGAGAAACAAAAGTAGACGAAAATTCCATAGAGAAGTTCGTAATGGAGGTCGGGCGCACTAGAATTAATGGTGCTGTAGCGACGTGAAATCGAGTTAATGCAGGGTCGAGGCGGTGGTCGTTGGCACGAGCTCATCACATGGCTCCCTGCCTTATTGACCTACCCACACTCCGTCTTTGCGCCATTTAACTTGCACTAACACCCCATCCGATGGGCACTTATTTATTTTTAACTTAACATTGTAACACTTAATTTTTTATTAATAATATATAATATTTTTCCCAACTAACACATAATTTTTTATTTATTTATTAATAATGTAATGTTAAATATGTATATATCTTTTTCTCTCTAACTCACCAATATTGAAATTTATGAATTTTATTTAATATCTATATGATCTCATATCTCTTGTTCCCAAAGCTTTTATAGTTTTATACTTGATTGAAACTTTTATACTTTCAATTTATATCTCGTGTTCCCAAAGCTTTTATAGCTTTATACTTGAATGAAACTTTTATATTTTCACTTTATGCATCATTGAAACTTTTATTTCATATCATTGTCTTATGTTTTTAGGATCCAAAGTATTCATTCCACTTTAAAAATATTTCATTGTATATTGCTTTTCATTCATTGACTTGTGTATGTGTTTTTTAACGTTCTTAATTGATCTAGTATTTAAATGATCCATTTGCTTTTTTTTCCTAAGTTTTTTATTTTTTTTCCCTTCCATTTTAAGAATATTTTTTAATTTTTTAGTATTTAAATATTATTATTATTAAATTTAATATTTAAATATTATTATTAAATTTTATAAAATAATTTATTAGTACTTATTAACATTTCATGCATTTTTAATTATAATTTATCATTAAAAATAAGAAAATATATAATAATTTGAGTTTTTTTTTCATATCCTTTTATTTAAATATAATTTGATAAGAGATTATAATTTTGATATATTGTAATTTTATGTCTCTTAACTTGTAAATGAGGTATATTTGGTTGATGTTTTTTTTAAATTTGTTTCTAAATATATATAAATATTTTTTTTCATTTATTTTTAAATATATAGAATTTATAATTTCACATTATTCATAATAATTAGATAAAATATTTTTTTATCAAAATATAATGACAATGACTAATTTCAATAGATTTATTTATTTAAATGAAAAAAAGAATTATAAATACATAAATATATATTCAGAATTAAAGTACTTTTTATACAAAAGAAAAAAGATCAAGTGTGTGACTATGAATGAAGTTTTAATTTATTATTATGATTAATATGTCAAATTTTAAGTTGTTTACTAATATTTTTTTTGCAATTTTAAAAGAAAATTTAAAAGTAAATGTATGAAATACTGGTATCATGTTAAATTTATAATTTTTTTGTAGTTATAAAATTAATAGTAAAAATGATTCTTTTGATTTATGTTCTGATATAATAAAATTTTAAATACATTCCAAATAAGTTTTTGTTGTTAATACTATATAGGTAATAAATATTAAATTTAAATTATTTTTACTGTATACCTTCATTCACACCTACCTCTAAATTATAAACAATATCAATTATTACATTTTAACCTTGGAAAATTTGGAATCTGACTTGATGTTATGACAATATTCTTTCTTATGTCTTTTATTACATTTTAAGCTTGATTTCAGCATGGAAATTTGGAATATGACTTTGATGTTATGACAATATTCTTATAGTCAGTTTTCATAATTTTTTTTATATGAAATTGTAAAATTGATTTTAGATAAATGGTTCGTGATATTTTACATTTTGTTTCCTGTGAAGCATGCAAAAAATGATGGAAAAGTATGAAACCTGTTCACAAGAAAGTGATACAAGTGAATCAAACAAAAAGGAAGATCCTCAGGTACTTTCTTCTCTTTAATATATAGAATTTTTACATGTTTCATAAATAATGGTTTTTATCAATTTTTTTAATTGACAAATTAATTATTAAAAAAAATCAATTAATTATATATGAGATAAAAAAGACCACTTATAAATAGTTAATTTTTTATTTATAATTTAGAGGATGGTAAATCAATTACTAATATTATATTTTTATAAAATCTTT
>JZKD02S1675085.1:50157-60408 GCA_000966675.3 Picea glauca
TGCGTGGGTATATTAACGAGCCCTCATTCTCAATTGTAATCATCTTAATATCTTATATCTTATTATTCATTCTTATTCCATATATATTTGTCCATATGGATTTGATTACTATATTCCAAATATTTTGGATTATTTGTGCGTGACGAACTTTGTTCGTCTCAACTTGACTAGGAGATGATGATGACCACTGAGGTGAAAAAAGGAAAAAAAATATAAATTTAGAGCATGATGATCCATCATTTGATTCAAGCCATGGTCACTATTTTCATGTCAAATATGTTGAACATTAACACAAGGTGCCTCATGCATTTCATGTACAATATCATGTGATATGAGCGAGTTGAGCATAACGTGGGAGGCATTTGTGGGAAAATGTCCGTGGACAATCCTAAATGTCCTCATCTAAATTGTTGTTTGTGGTGTGGATCATGTGATAAAAAAATCCTCTAGTCATCCCTTGATGTTAGAGGGTAACATATAACTCCAACATGGGGACATGTGCTCACCATAGAGCAACCTCATTAATCTTTGGAACTCTTAGGCCCGCACTTTGCATCAAACCTAAAAGATATCTTGGTACATTGTAGGATAATACCATCAGTAAAAACAAGTGAGGGGAAAGGATTCCCCATGTAGATGGAAAGTATAAATGAAATCCAACAAAATCATATATAATCACCATTCGTCGTTTTTTTAAACATGACTTAATCAAAATTGTGATTAATTATAATTGCATATGTCAATTGATAATTGAAAGCAAGTAAGTAGGAAAACATAATCAAAATGCATAAAGAGCTACAAATATCCTATCTAATGCTACAATTCACAAAATGACCTACAACTATCCTATCTAATGCTACAATTCACAAAATCAAATGCTAGTTATAATCATACAAACCATGAAGCCACCCTAGCACCTGATCGATGTGAAAAGTTCTACGACTGTGCTTAGTTATGAGCCAAAATAAGGATATATCAAGTAGAAACTGATAATGATTTGTTTCAAAAATTACATAATGACCAAACATAGAATCCAACTCATGCAGGTGGAAAAGAGATACAAATTCATGCCAAGATTGACATGTGCATCCACAAGCTTTCTCTATCCATATTTGAATGGGGTTGCAATATATCAATGATGGAACATCCTTTTTCCAACTGAGGACTTCATGATGCAACCCTTGCATATCATAAGGTTTGTTATTGCACAATCTGTAGATTGGGAAAAGCCCAACCCAATCCATGGAAGTGTGACAACTATGGGAGTAACTACCACTCCCACTATCACCTTAGATAGACACTCCCCTTGCTTTAGTGATGATAAGTCACCACAAGGGGGAATTCCCAGTGACTGTAGGGGGATTTGTATAGAAGGTGAAAGAACTATCAATGGATCCCTTATAGGTCAAGATTGGAGATGAAGAAAGGGTTTGGAGAAGAGTCTTATGGAAAGGGTGAATGGTTGTCAAGTGTTTTGTACCTGCAAAGCAATGTTAAACCCATGCAGAACAGAAAAATGATGATAAACCAAGCCTCTAATCCATGGGGAATCACAAATATAAGCTCGTTGTCCCGGAACTGCAACATATATGAGATTTACAACAACAAAAAATAAGTTATAACATCTGGACAATTAACTATAAAAATTATCAAATAATTATTGGATGATCAAGCCCTAAACATGTAGATAATATTCCAATACTTAAACTCAAGTTTTGATGGAAAACCAGGGTTACATGTGCATAAAACCCCTTTTAACCAGTCAGGTTCTCAAAGACATTATACAAATCTGTAAGCGAAGTTTGGAGTAAGTGAGAGGGCGTCCTATTGGGAAAATGCTCAGTGGATGTGGGATGTTTCCGGGAGAAATCGAATCCAAGTCATGTTAGTGGGTGAGGTGGTCAAGGGATGTGTGGACAAGGGGTGCAGTGATAGTAGGGAAATGCATGGCTTACCCGTGGGTGCCTCTGTAGAGGGTGAGCTACACCTGTCCTGGATGCAAATGTTTCCAAGTCCATTCATGCCTTTTATTATTTATTCTTTATTGATTTTTCTTTCAAGAAGTTAATCAGGGGACACTGCCCTGGCGTGGTGACTAGTGTTGGCAATGTTACCCACAAGCACTTTCACGAAAATGAGAAGGCTGGGTCGTGATGAGACCCCCTTTCTCTTGGCTATGCCACCAAGAGCGACTACGCTGGCGTGGTAACCAACTGTTAGTAGTGTTATACCGCTAGATGCCCATGGGCTTGATAGGCTGGCTCATGATGAGACCCCCTATCCTCTGACTTGGTCTTGTTTTATTATTTTTTTATGGGTCCCTCTGTATCTTGCTGAGAAGCCTTTTACTGCTTTCTCCGGGATCCCTGTGCAAGGCATCTCGAAGTTTCATTTTTTATGCTTTTATCTTTTGCCAATTGCTTTTACCCTCTGGGCCTTTAGCCCCTTCTTCCCACAAGGTAGGGTGCAACAGTTAAATAATTGGCCAACCCAATGCCTGGACCAGTGTAATGGGATGGATGAGTGGGAGTAAGATGGAAAGTGGTAAGTATGATGGGAAGAAGGGGCTAAAGGCCCAGAAGGTAAAAGAAAGCTGGCAAAAGATAAAAGTATAAAAATAAAACCTCGAGATGCTTTGCCCAGGGATCCTTGAGAAAGCAATAAAGAGCTTCTCAGCAAGAAACAAGAGGGAGCCATAAAAATAATAAAACAAGACCTAGTCAGAGGATAGGGGATCTCATCACGAGCCAACCTATTAGGTCCATGGGTACCTATAAGTATGACACTACTAGTAGCTGGTTACCATGCTAGGGTAGTGTCTCTTGGTTGCATGGCTAAGAGAAAAGGGGTCTCATCACGAGCCAACCTTCTCATTTCTGTGAAAGTACTTGTGGGTAACATTGCCACCACTGGTTACCACGCTAGGGCAATGTCCCCTGATTAGCTTCTTGAGGAAAAAACAATAAAGAATAAAAGGCATGAATGGACTTGGAAACATTTGCATCTAGGACAGGTGCAACTCGCGTTCTACAAAGGCACCCACAGGTAATCCCTGCATTTCCATCCTTTCACTGCACCGCTTCTCAGGTCATCCCTTATCCACCTCACCCATTTACATGACTTGAATGTAATCTCTTTCGGAAACATCCCTTTTCCAGTGGACACTAGCCCAATAGGACGCTCTGTCACTTTCCCCAAAATTGTATTGCATATTTGTATAATGTCTTTGAGCACTTGACTGGGGTAAAAGGGGTTTTATGCACATGTTTAATAATATTGATGATGAGATGTGATTGACATTGCTATGATCCCTGTGACTTATGAGCCCTTGGAGGGCATAACTGTTGATGTGCAGGATGATGCCCAACGGATAGGTACCACATTGGACAGGTACACATGGGGAGATGAATAGCTCGGACCTCCATGGGGCTGAAGAGCCCACGAGATGGATGCTGTGACTACAACAGGGGGCAAAGACTGGACAAAGGTGTTTGCACTAGAGAAGAGGAGGACGTTCCACAGAGGCACCCTGGCAGAGCCTTACCTAGGGGGGTTGATCCCTCTGCTCAGGAACGTTGGCCTTGGAAGGCCCATGGCGTCACCCAACATGCCCATGACGTCATCCAACATTATGAACGTCTTGGGGAGATAGTTATGGTAGTGTGGCACGTGTTGCAGCTTGGAGAAGCCCAAGGAGGGATAACGTTTTTCTCCAAGAGGCTGCATTTTCCCTAGAAAGGGCTAACGCCACCTTAGAAAGGGGATGATGTCTCACCTTTTGCTTGATTAGGGTTTCATTATGACAATTTAATGTAAAATGGTATTATTGTGTATTTTGGCCTTGTCAGCGTTTTGATGACCTAAATTTTAATAAAGGTCATAGGTATGCTATATATTGAGTGTTTTTACCTTCATATTTTCATCATCTTTCACTCACACATTAGTGAGGTTTGAAATTTGCGCCCTATTCTAGGTTTTGTCTGAAATAGTGAGGCGCACTTGTTGGAGGAAGAATTTTCTTGGCATTTTTGGCATTTCTTCTTGGTGGAAGTTTTACGACTAGGGTTTGCTACATGATTTCTTGGTTTATGTAAGTGAATTTATCCAACACTTCTTAATTAAATTGTTATGGTTTATTTTACTTGCATTTTTTTATTATAATTTTGCTGAATTAAACCCTAGGTGACAAACACATGCTAAAGGTCCTTGTCTCATGTCCCTACCAAGTTAAGAGCTATTTGATTTTGTTGAAGATAGTTAGAGCCTTGCCATAGCAAGACTCTACTTCTATTCTTCTAATCCTAGCCGTTTTTATCCTTGTTGTTGAGCTAAGAAGGAGAAAAAAGCACCAAGGCCTAGGGTTTCTACACTTTGGTGAGCTGTTTTTCCCTAGGGTTTGTCTAGTGAAGCCTTGCTTTAGAAACACATCACTTACAAACTCTCTTGTCTTAGACCTTATCAATCATTATTCAATTATTATTGCCATTGAGCTAAAGGAGGAGAGAGCACTAAGGCCTAGGGTTTCTACACCTTAGTGATCCTCTCTCCCCTAGGGTTTCATTGTTGAGGCCTTGCTTTAGCAACACCTCAATACTTAACCCTCTTGTCTTTGGTCTTTCATTATCATTTCAGTCGTTCAACCTTTGCAGCCTCTTTTGACTCGATATACCCTAGAAACGTGTTGTTCTAAGGCCTTGTGTATTGAGTACTTCAATCACAAACAACCTCTAAACGCTTTGAGCAATCTTTTACTAACCTTTCTAACCCTAGCCTAGACTAATCTTCTAACCCTATTGCTGCTACCTTTTATTTGTGCTATAAACATATTCATTGCAACTTGCATTTATCTTTAAAAGCAATTGAATGATTAGCTAAAGCGTTGCTTCAAGTATTGTTACATTGATGATAAATTTCCATTGTTTATTGTGAAGCTTCATTAGCATTTATTGTGAAGTGATATTGTGTAATCATTTCTATTGTATAAACATTGACTTACTTCATAAATATTATTGCTCAATTGCTTATTATTAGAAAGTCATTGATTATATGAAGTACTAACCAAGCAAGTGATCTTGCATATGCATAGTTTCCTTGTTACTTTTTTCTCGGGAAGGTACGCTCCTTAGTTATTATTTTCGGTTATCTTTATCTTTATTGGCTATAAGCCGAACTTTCTGCTCAGTGGTGACTTGTGAGGTGGAAATTATCTTTTAGCTCTTAAGCCTTTTGCCTTCTCAAAACCCCAGGTCACCGGGGACGTCTCCCCTGGGCCCTACCTCCCTAAATACAAAGAGCTATCCCATTGAGGTGACAGTGGTGGGATTGGTTCAGTTACGCCAGTTTGACCTCCTTTCATCCATCTTTTACCTTAACTACAAACCGTGCGATAAAACTTCCTTTAGCTCCTTTTGGTTGAGCTTAAGCTGCCTCTCCATCTCCTTTCTGTGGATGCACTTTGTTTGCAGGGATTCTTTTTTGTACTCACTATCCATGGCACCTTTGATGGTTTCAAGTGTTGTCTCCAACTCAATAATTCTGGCTTTCGCTACATCTAACGCCTCTCAACTTCATGAACTGACACAATATTCACACCAGCAAAGCGCTAAGCGCTGAGGCTTCTTGTATTGCGTTGTCTTTGAGGTATGGTCCAACTTTCTGTTAGAAAAACAGGATTGCGGAGCAATAAAATAAAACAAATGCGGAAATAAAACACATAAGATACACAATACAATAGAGACACAGATATACATGGTTCACCAAGTGTGGGCTACGTCCACCAGAGAAATTTCCAGGTCCTTCCTTTATTATTATCCAGCAAATGAAGGGATATAACCTACAACACACCCGCTGTAACTTCCTCTTCTTTCTCTCATAGTCTCCGCTCTCAGAATAGAATATTCTCAATGATACATAGCCGCAACACATTTCCCTCTAAAAGAGGGGTTCCATCTAGGGAAAAAAACACTAACATAACTTCTACCTTCAGATCTGTAACATTATAATAAATGGTCCAGATTTACAATAAAATTAAAATATACATTTACAAGGCATTTTTTCCTTCGGGAGATTCGCCCCCAAACCCCCATCGGGGAACACCGTCCCTCGAATTATCATCGGGGGCTTGCATAAGGGGTAACCCCTCTCTACACTCCCCCGCGTGGAGAACTGTACATTCTTCCAGGGTCTAAAGTCGTCATGGGGTATAAACACAACTGAAAATAAAGACCTCTGAATCAGGAAGATAATCAGGCTCCACAACCTACAATCTCCCACTTGGAGACTGATCTCACACTGGTGTTGTATATATTGGACTATGATCCTTCTTGGACCTGGAAAATTTCTCATGATCATCGTCATTCTTAAAGACCAACTGAAACTGAGCATGAACTCAATTTCTCCCTGGTTATTTCCTTTGTTAACATGTCTGCAGGATTTTGGGTAGTGTGTATCTTTTCCAACTTCAAATGTCCATCTGCCAAGACAAATCATATGAAATGGTACATGAGCTGTATATGCTTAGTCTTCGAATGGAACGCTGAGTTCTTTGCAAGATGAATGAGACTCTCACTGTCACAATACAACCTGCTATTCTCTTGCTTCTTTCCCAATTCCTCCATAAACCTCCGTAACAAAATCATTTCTTTACTAGCCTATCTAGCAACAACATACTCTGCCTCTGTTGTTGAAATTGCAACAACTTTTTGCAGTTTCAAAATCCAACTTATTGTTGTTCCACCTATAGTAAAAACATACCCTGTGGTGCTCCTCCTGCTATCTTTATCACCTGCCATATCTGAATCAACATATCCCTATANTCTTGTTATTCTCATACCAAGGATTTTATTTGCAGCACCCAAATCCTTCATTGCAAATGAATTAGCTAATTTCTTCTTGAGCACATTTATATCCTGCATATTAGACCTTGCAACAAGCATGTCATCTACATACAATAGAAAGATAATATAGCTTCCGTTTTCTAGCCTTTGAAAATAAACATAGTGATAAGAATGACATCTACTATAACCTTGTTCTGTCATAAACCTGTCAAACTTCAAGTAGCATTGCCTTGGAGCTTACTTTAAGCCATATAAGCTCTTCTTCAACCTGCATACCAAATTCTCCTTCCCTTTGACCTCATACCCTTGTGGTTGTTGCATACAAATCTCTACCTCCAAATATCCATGGAGAAAAGTTGCTTTTACATCTTAACTATTCAAGAAGCAAATCTTCTACTGCCACAAGACTTAAAGTAGTCATAATTGAAGTCATTTTAACAACATGAGAAAATATTTCATCAAAATCTATACCTTTTTTTTGTGCAAACCCCTTTACAACAAGTGTAGTCTTGTACCGTTTTTTCCTCGATCTTCTTCCTTCAACTTGTAAACTCATTTATTTTGCAATTCTCTTTTTCCTGCAGGCAACTGAACCAAGTCCCAACTCTGGTTATTTACCAAGGAATCCATTTACTCTTTCATCCCTTACTCCCACTTCTTTTTGGTGTCTACCTGCATTGCCTCTTCATAACATTCTGGTTCACCAGAACCAGTCAACAATAAATAATACAATGAAGGAGAGTATCATTCAGGGGGTATACTTAACTTTGTAGATCTTCTAACAACCCTTGCAGGAGTTTGAGGTACCTATTGATTCTGTTGTTGTACATTATGATTTTCTGGTACCTTTGGAATTTCTTTTTCAGTGATCTCATCAAGCCTGTGTATTTCGGTTTTTCTTTTTCCTGTTTCTTTCCCTGCAACTGATTTTTGTACAGGACCTTATTATTGAATATGACATCTCTACTCCTAATGATTTTGTTACTTTCATAATCCCATAAGCGATAACCAAAATGATTAACACCGTATCCAGTAAGGTACAGTTCTTGGATTTTGCCTCAAGCTATATTCTATTTTCCTTATCAATATGGACAAATGATTTACAACCAAAAGTCTTAAAAAAATAATAGTTTTCCTTTTTACCTGTCCATGCTTCCTTTGGAATTATACCATCCAAAGAGCTTGAAGGTCCTCTGTTTATTAAGTAAACAACAATGTCTACAACATCTGCCCAGAACTGTAAGGGAAAACCAACATGGAATCTCATACTCCTTGCACGCTCCATGATTGTCCTATTCATCATTTCTGAAACACCATTTTCTTGTGGTGTTCCTAGAACTGTCTTCTCTCTACGAATCCCATGGTATGAACAATAATCATCAAACTCCTTACTGCAATATTCACCTCCATTGTCTGATCTGAGACATTTCAACCTTTTTTCCTATCTTATTCTCAACCAAAGCTTTCCATTTATTAAAAGTCTCAAAAACATCTGATTTTTGTCGAATGCAATAAAACCAAGTTTTTCTAGTTGCATCATCAATAAAAGTAACATAATAACGAGAGCCACCAAGAGATGATACCTGAGCTGGTCCCCATACATCTGTATGCACAAGCTCTAACCTTTCACTCTTCTCTTATTTTCTAACTCTTAGAAATCCGACTCTCTTTTGTTTTCCATAAACACAATGCTCACAGAAATCCAAATCAATTTGTTTAAGATCTGGCAAAAATTTGCTTTTGTGAAGTATCTGCATCACCTTCTCACTCATGTGTCCAAGCCTAAGATGCCACAATGCTGTAACCACTCCCGTAGAAGCTAAAGAGATGGAAGAGTTAGTATTACTAGTACATAAATACAATGTACATACCTTCTCTCCTTTTTCTATCACCAATGATCCTTTGGTGCCCTTCCACAACCTTCGCTTGCCAACTGCTATGTTGAAATTATATTTTTCCTTAGAACTAGAACATGTCTTACCTCTTTCAACAACCATTGGTTTCCATTGCTTTGCTTTATATTTACCTTTCCCATTCCAACAATTTTGCATGGTGCATCATCACCCAAATGAACCTGTCCAAAATCACCTTGAACATAATCTGGAAAATGTTTCCTATGGGGTGTGGCATGAAATGAAGCCTCTGAATATACTATCGAAGACTTAGAAATATTATCTACAGAAAGAATCAAAGAATCTTGTAACACATCACCTGTTACATTTGCTTATTGATTTTTTTCCTGCTGTCCATCTCTTTGTTTCTTTGGAGCTCTGTAGTCTTTCTGCAGATGTTCTTTCTTTCTACAATTCCAACACTCTATCTTTCCAAGTTTGGATTTGGATCTTCCCTTCCTAGAATTCACGCGATTACCTGAGCCCTTTTCTCTATCCTTTTTTCTTCCTCCGTTCTCCATGTTCAACGCATTACCTGATGTATCACTTGTGCTTTTCTGTCGCATTTCCACTCTAAGGATAACACCAACAACATCATCAAATTTTAAAGTGTTTGAGCCAAAGACAAAGTTACTTACAGCCATGAGCAAGCTGTTACAACTTTCTAGCAATGAGCACAATATTAGAAGAGCCATGACCTCATCATCAAAGTCCACTTTTACAGAACTTAGTTGATTAGTAACCGTATTAAATTAATTTCAATGCTCTGCAATAGACCTAACTTTTGACATCTTCATATTAAATAATCTCTTCATTAGAAATACCTTATTGGACGCTGAGGGTTTTTCATACAGTTTAGCCAATGCGTCCATCAACTCCTTTGTTGTATTTTCTTTCGAAATATTGAAATCCATCGATGCTGCCAGACTCAACTCTATAGTTCGTAGTTTCTTTTTGTCAAGAACCTCCAATTCTTCGTCCTTCATGGCCATCGACTTCTTTGCTATTCCACTCAATGGTAGGAATAGATCCTTCTGATATAAATAATCTTCCATCTGCATCTTTCATATCTGGTAGTTTTGGCCGTTAAATTTCTCGACCCTAAATTTTCCATCTTTCGCCATTGCTTCGTCACGAACCAGGAACCCTCTTTTCCTGCGATTTACCTTTCGCTCTGATACCAGTTGTAAGAAAAACAGGATCGCGGAGCAATGAAATAAAACAAATTCGGAAATAAAACACATAAGATACACAATACAATAGAAACACAAAGATACGTGGTTAACCCAGTGTGGGCTATGTCCACCAGAGAAATTGCAAGGCCCTTACTTTATTATTGTCCAACAAATGAAGGGATACAACATACAACACACCCGTTGTAACTTCCTCTTCTTTCTCTCATAGTCTCTGTTATCGCACGGTTTGTAGGAAAGGTTAAATAGCTTGAGTCAAGGGTAGAAACCGGCGTAACAGGAGCTTCCCCCACCCACTGTCACCTCGATGGGGGCTCTTTCTATTCAGGA
>JZKD02S1675085.1:71492-109564 GCA_000966675.3 Picea glauca
GTCTGGCTGAGAAGAAGAAGGTGGGTCCTCTAGGACCATGCTCAGGTCGCTCCTGCTCTCGGTACTCCATGTCTAGGACCATGTGGGCCTCGAGACATGATCTCCTAGTTATCCCATGATATCGGGGATAACAGGTCCCTCTGTTTCTTGCGGAGAAGCTTTTTATTGCTTTCTCGGGGATCCCTGGGCAAAGCATCTCGAGGTTTCATTCTTTGGCTTCTATCTTTTTCCAGTTGATTTTACCCTTTGGGCCTTTAGCCCCTTCTTCACACAAGGTAAGGTGCAACCCTTAAATACTTGGCCAACCCATTGCCTGGACCAGTGTAATGGGATGGATGAACGGGAGAAAGATGGAAAGTGATAAGTATTGTGGGAGCGGACGATGGCTTCTCATGAATCCCCCCGGGGCATCTTGTCATTCCCCCCAGATATGGTCAAGTGGATAGGCATACGAACCAAGCACCGATTAGAAACAAAAAGAATCAAATCCACATATTCAAAGGTTTTGAGGATCAGAGTGACACGTACCATGATACCGAGACTCATTACCTCATGGAGCAAGATCTACTTCTGCTAGAGGACCAGGTCGAGGTGACGGATGTTGTTGCTGCTAACAAGGTTGAGGTGCTGAAGAAAGAAAATATGGGCCCTGCAGGGCCATTCTCAAGTCGATCTGGCTCTCGGTACCCCATGTCTAGGACATGTGGGCTTCGAGACATAATCTCCTTAGTTATCCCTAAATTGGGGGATAACATCTGGCTCCAACTTGGGGACATGTTCTCACCGTAGAGCACATAAGAACCTCAACATCTCTGGCATAAGTTGTAACCTGCTTGATCTCAACATAAACTGTCAGCAATCATCTGGGGTGGTGATATCACTCCCAACTCATATATATAAAAACAAGCATATATACAAAGGTGAAAGCAAAGTACTCTAGCATGAAATGCAAATGGTGTATACAATGAATGCAAATGCCTACCTATGTACCTGCACTTACCTGTGAAGTCAAGTCCCCCTACCTTGGTGGAGCTTGAGGAGGTGCACGCTGACTGGTAATGGGCGCCTTCTTCCTTTCAATGTAGATAGGTAATAACAGTCCTCAACCAACTTTCTTCCAACTTTGAAAGGTCCAAGCCAAAACTGAGTACTTCCTTTGACATTAGTTGGCTCCCCTTTCTTTGTATCCCACATCCATGCTACGACCCCCTCCATGTACTCTCTGATTTTGAATTTGGTTGTTTCCTGAACAACCCTGGTGTATTGTGCAGAGGGAGGAGGGTGGGATTCTGCTGTAAAGACTTCCTGTTGGGAAAGCCGAATAATTATATTGCTTTCTCCCTTCTTTAGTAATTTTACAGCCCCAACTTCTTTGTCTTTATACTTGTCTAGGAGTTGCTGGTATTCCTCTCTCTTGGGCCATTGTATCTGATCAAAGTCTTCCTCCATTGCAAAGGGCATATCATCGGGAGAAAATTCCGGAAGACTTTCCATGATTTTCTCATGTGCTTTGTCATATTTGATGGGATCACTAGTTTCTTGCACATGGGTTCTGGTCATTGGCACATTTGGGAGACGGGATATTGTTCCATTGTTCAAAGGTATATTCACATAAGTGAGGTCCATCTCAAGGGTACCACCCAACATTGAGGCAAATTTCCTAGACAACAACATCCCCCACACATATGGGACGTGTACCACCACTATGTCAATGTGGATTACTCTCTCAGGGTATTCTTGAAGGAAAACTTCCACATTCTCAATTACCCCATGTGTGGGTATGGCTCTAGACTCAAATCCACACCGATTTCTGTAAGGTCGTGTGACTTTTAGGCTCAATTTTTGTATGACCTTGAGATACATCATGTTAGCACCGACCCCTGAATCCAACATGCAATTGTTGAGGCTCTTGTTATTCATTAGCAAGGTCATGAATAATAGGGGGGTCCATTGGTCCATCTCATGCCTTGAAGAAATTATCAAATATTTCTTTAACAGATGGTACCTTAATGACTTATCTCAGAGGGATAGTCACGTTCATCTTGGATAATGCCCCTTCAAAGTCAAATTTTAAGTCCACTCTTTCGGTTTTGGATGTTTTAGGAAGGAGAATGTCCAAGGGTGGAGGTTTTGTTTGTGTTATTGCAGGAATGGTAGAGATAGGTTGGTTTAGCTTCTTTCGTCTATATGCCTGAAATTCTTGTTTCTTCAACTTCTCTTTTGATTCTTGGTCTAAGTTGTTTATTACTTACATTCTAGACTTCCTGGCTGCTTGTTTTATGCGCTCTCAATGTTCCTCAGGAGTGATATTTAGGCAAATCTGGGGGCCTTCCATAACATGGCCCACATTGTTTATTTGGTCATGGCCTCCATTGTTTTAGGGACACTCATGTTCCCAGTGTGCTTCAATACACTGCAAACAGCAAGGATTTTCATCCACGACATTTGTAGGAGCTAGAGTATTAGGAACCTCTTGATCATTCTTTTGTCTATAAACTTGGTTCCCTTTTGCGTTAGTTTGTCTTCATTACCTTCCCTTCATCTTTGAAAGTACAAACTGTGCGATAACACTTACCTTCTACTTCAATCATATGATATTGGTATTCTTCTTGCTTCTTGTTCAAGGTTGCATGAAGGTAAAGTGAATTAATATTTTTTACCATCTTTGTCAAAATGATACATCTTGTCTCTCGCAATATAAATAACAATCATGTACGAAGACAATTCAAATTTTTTATTGACATAAGAATCTTGATATTTGCACTATATCTTGAACATATGTAATGCTATTGTTGTAGTAAACAACCTTGAAAAAGATGGCATACAGGGCTCAATTTTGCATTCAACAATAAATGTTCAAAAAAATATTAATATAGTAAAATTGTTGGTATTGAGTTTACAAAACATTAATTGGTTTTTGAAAATGGAGGATATGTTGGGATACCCCTAGCCAATTTTCATAGATGAAAGGATATTGAATCACTATATTTAAAAATTGACGTGGATGTGGTATACTTAAAAATATGCAATGACTAACACATTTTTATGATTATGTTTACATGTGCAGTCTTTAAAACTAGAAATTGAAAATATGGAAGAAAGAATTAGGATTCTTCAATCAACACAAAGGTAGCGTGTTCTATGTGATGTAATTGACTACTTTATCTTACCAGCATGTCTTATAGACAAAGGTTTAGAATGTTTGATATAAATTGTTTGTAGAAAGATGTTGGGGGAGGGTTTGGCATCATGTTCAATGAGGGAATTAAACGAATTGGAGAGACAAGTTGAACGAGGATTGAGCTGTATTCGAGCAACAAAGGTAGCTATAACATGATGTTACTTGTGTTAATATTTACAAGGTGTACTGTTTTTCTAATTTTATAGAAGTAATGCTACGATGGATAATTTACATATTATCTAAATTGTTGTCTTGTTTTTTCCATAACAGACTAAAATTTTATTGGATCAAATAGATCAACTTAAAAGGAAGGTAATGTGCATGGCTTGATGATGGATCCCTTTTATCGAAATTATTTGAGAATGTACAATGACTTGCATGATAATTTAGAATGTAAATATAAATGATTAGACTAATTTTTATGTTATGGGTGTAGACACAGTGCTTTAGATTGGGATAATTATTATTTACAATTAGTAACCTTCATTTTTCTATCTAGTTGTTCACTTCTATGATATTCAATGCCATCTAGTTTGACTTGTTGCCTACTCATATTTCCCTATTATTTCTGCATGACCAAAACTGGTAAATTGGTGTTTGGATAACTGATGTGAGGGTTATGTTTTGTTTATCAACTCATATAGTTGTTGATTTTGTTTTCAAAGGATAGCTACAAGATCTCTCTCTATAGATGGAATTGTGATTTTTTGAAAAATACATCTTATATTTATAGCAAAATGTTTAGAACAAACTGTGAAAAAAAACCCGAAAGTGTATATACAGTGGAGATCACATATTCTTCCTCAGAGAGTACAAAAAAGGAAAGAAGGATATATATAGAGGAGATCATATATTCCTTAGAGAGACAAGCAGTAAAAGAAAGTTAGAGTACTCAACTAGGTCCAAAGAGGAGGAAAATTTTATCAATGGATCCTCTTGGGACAGACATTGATGGAAAAATTCATATTGCTACATAGAACAAAAGGAAGATAATGAGCTCACCTCATGAGAAAAAACTGCCTTACACCTAATCTTCTACAAAATAAAAAAAATGTTCTTATCCTCAAACAATTCCAAAGCCTTGCAAGTGCAGGGCAAACCTGAGTGCACCACTCACCAAATAAAATAGAGTCCTAATTAACATCGCTTGAAGCACCACTTAGCAGTGATCTTCAAGAAACCTCCAACACTGCTCAGGATACTAGAACTCCTAGAATATTTGCATCACTATCTCATATTACTGACAAATAGGACATAGGCAATTAGAAAGCCTTCTCTTGGCTGGCCTGGCCTTGGATGGAATCCCCTTGTAAATGACTAGCCATGTAGAAACTCCCAATTTATAGGAAATCCAATATTACAAAACATTGTGCAAATGACGAATCCATCTATCCTCTCAATCCCTTGATATTCAACGAGAGCATTTAGGACTAGGGATAGGGGATTACTCTAATGAAGTATGAAATGTAGGGAATGGGAGTCAGGTTGTTGATTGGGTTGGCCAAAACACAAACTCCAATATCTCTAAAAGGGGCCAACCATTTAATGTTAAATTTACGTAACTTAGCCTTGGGGATAAGCCCTCATAGAAGGATGATCAAAAGAAAGGAAAGCATACTCTTGAGGAAGAGCATGCCACTTCTTCCAAGAATGAGAGATTGAATCCCACATAGCACCCTAAAGAAACAAGCCCTTCCTACTCAATTCTAAGACACAAAAATTGAGGGACCTTTGCCGCACATGAGTCTTGAACTCTCTAACTCTAGATGGGAAGGAAAGCTAAATTCTAACCAGCCTGGCTTCCCTAATGTTTCCAATGAATGAAGGAAATAACTACCTTCTAGTTATCCTAGATGCTTTCCAGGATGAGGGAGACAAACACTTGAAAGTGATGAAATGAAATTGCACAGTTTGAAAGTCCATGGACCTTTACATGAATGTCGTGTTGAAAACACTCGATCCTGAAATAAGATCTACTAAGGAGTTGATTTGAGACCCCCCTTGTCCTTGTGCATTGCACAAAAATCCCATGGCACCAAGGGAAACCTTCCATCTCCACCATACTTGGACCACATTAAATATCTCAAATTGATGTGGAATTAACCACTTGTGAACACATTTCTACAGAAGAAGTGCGAAATGAAAATCTTTGACAGAATTTTATCAAGCCAAATACTAGCTTATATATCTTTACATAAGAAAACTAAATCAATAATTGTAGGAGAGAAATGCTAACTAGATCCCACGAACAAGAAACTAAGTATAATTATAGAGATAGTTGGAGAAATGATCTCAACTACTCCATGAGAATAGGAATCCAGAAGGATTTGTAACTCTCAAAGCATAATAATAATATCCACAATCGAAACACTATTGTGATATGATAAATACATATGCTAATCCATGTCGTTCTTCCTAATAACAAAAGAATTAACCTCCAATTCATTTAGGACAGGGAAAGAGTTGTTGAAGTGGAAATTCAACGATCTTGATGCTAGTGTCGATCTTGGTTAGAAATAGTGTATCCCTCGGAGTTTTGATGAGAATGCTCAAAGCCAATTGAAGTACTTAAAATAAATATGTTGCTAAAAGGTTATAACAACATGCAAAGCTATGTAATCTGGATGACAAAGTCATTGAAGTAGAAAGGAGTGATTTCGAGTCTCCAAAAGACACTCCATCAAAACTTCAGTTGGGTGTTCGAAAACACAGGTATTCCAACAAAGGACAAGCGCTTGAGTAACCACTCACACAACTAGATAAAAGATCAATACACCGATGCTTTCATGTTAAAAAATGCCTATGCGGAAACATCCATGACCTCAACCAACGTGGCCACTTGGAGCAATTTATTATTGCAAAAGAAAAAATTACAGAGATATTTTACAAGAGAGTTTCTCACAATCGATCATTGAGAGATGACCCTCCAAGCTCTTTAAATAAAGATTATGGACCAATCGGGTGCTAAGCCACAGATCAATGTAGCTGTTAAGATCAAGGAGAATATGAACCATCAAATCACTCTATGTCAGGAACATATCGTCACCGTCAAATTTCCTAACTACAAATGCAAACTATTGCATACTAAAGAAACATACTAAAAAACACACTTTTACCTAATGACACGTTAGACCAAGTTGATCTTAACTAACTCCCAAGTGTCTAAATATCCTAACATCCCCCTTCAAGAACAACCTGGGATAGGATTGAAGGATTTACAAAGGTGACACAATATGAGAAGGAAGGAGGCATGAGAGCCTATTCCCCCTTATGACAAGTTCTTGAACTCCTAACATAGATTGAAGTTTGGAACACCATTTGGATGAGGTGTATATGGAGCAATGTGCTGGATTTGGATGCCTTGTGTAGTGCAATAACTTGTAAAATTATTGTTCACATATTCGCCTCAATTATTTGTTTGTAACCTTTGAATTTGATGTCCAAATTGGTTTCTACAAGGGTCTTGTAGGGCAAGAACTTGTAAAAATATTCGGTATTAAGGTTTAAGAATTAAAAAGTGCATATGGAAAAGTCATCAATGAAAATTAAGAAATACTTGCAGCCAGAGAAATAAAGAGAAGAAAGTGGACCACATAAGTCACTATGAACAAGTTGCAAAGGGGTCAAGGTGTGCCAAGAGGTACACTTGTCAAAACTGTCCCAGTGATATTTGTCGAGACCACAACTGGTGAAAACACCATCTCTACATGAAACAAGAGGAATACCAATCACCATATGCGAGAATTTAGATGACCAAACCGCTCATGCTAAAGTTTTCTCAAGTCATCGCTATGAGAAACAAAAGCTGATGGAAAAGATGATGACCCAAAGTTGTCAAACTTGTACAACTCGGTAATATCATCAACAATTCCAGTTGTAATAAGATGCTAAGGATCTTTTATATCCTTTATTACAACTTGGTGAGGTGAAAACTCTACGGTTTTACCTTCACCTGAGCGACTGATTTGATATATTGATAGAAGGTTGCAGGAAAGACTTGGAACACATAATACATCATTGAAATGACCATTATCTACGGGAACTATTATAGAAACTACAACATTAAGACATCTATCATCACCAACAAATAGTTTCTTGGTGTTAGATTCATTTAGAGCACAAAATATGGCTTTACTTTTAGCCGTATGATCAGATGCTCCAGAATAAATAAGCCACTCATCAGAAGAAAAAGGAGGTTTCATTGAAGGAGAAACCATAAGCAGAATGTGCAGGTCCATGTGACGAAGAAGTAGTAGAATCTATATTGATGTTGCGCTTCTTCATCGCTTCTTTTAAAGATGGCATCTGCTTAAAATATTTGGACTCATCATGTCCATATTTCCCACAAAAGTTGGAATGTCTATCAGTGTTTTTATTTTTAGATTTTGCTCCTTTGTCACAATTAGGAGCGGAAGCTGGCTAAGTGGGTTTGGGACCCATTTTTTGCTTGTTGTTGTGACGTGGTTCTTGTTTCTTGGGATTTTTGGATATATCTTTATGTTGGGCCACTAAGTCTTTGTTGGTGGTACTTTTAGTGCTCATCACTCTGAGTTGCATAAACTTATCTTGCTCTCTAATCAAAACATCACAAAAGGAATCAAGAGTGGGTTTTAGATAAGAAGTCCCTGGAGCTTCTCTGGTGGAATAAAAGTTAGATACAAGCACTGAATATGCATTACCAATCTTAGCAAGAATAATATATATGCAATGCTCATCATCCAAATTTATTCTACACTCTTCACATAAAATTCTAAGTGTTTTGAACTTAGATAAATAGTCTTTAATGCAAGAAAAATCATTTGGAATTAAAGTCATTATCTGATTTTGTATCTGGTAGGCTTGAATAATATTGTGTTTACCAAACATAGATTCAAGCTTTTCCCAAGGTTTATTGGGGGCATTATGTCCTTGAAGGTGAAACCATAAATCAAAAGAAATGAACATTCCAATTACTCGACGAGCTTCGTCATTCCTATTAATCCATTTGACATATTTGTCATCATCAGTAGGTTCTTCTTTTTTTCCCAGGGTAATCTGGTACAGTCCCTTACTTCTTAATAAATCCTCCATAAGAAATTTCCATTGCAAGTAGTTGGTGCTGGTGAGAAAAATATCACTTGAAGAAGCCATATTAAATTTGCAGAGAATATGTATTTACAAACTGAAGCTGATGTCTGGGTGGAAAGATATACAAAAATTAGGTTGTTTATAAAAAAAACGACACTAAAAACAGATTTAGGATGTGAAAGTTATACCCTTTTGAAAGAAGGCATACATTGTAACCAATGGGTCACGTGGCAAGTAGAAGTTGGTCCACGTGGTGATACTCCTATAAGTTACTTATGAAGTGCCTAGCTTTTATAGAACAAGTTAAAGTCACTTTTACAATGAAGTTACTTTATAAATGAAAGTTACATGCAAAAAATAACTTAAAAGAAAATAGTTAAAGTTATTTAATAGTGATTCTCTTGTATAACTTAAGTGAAATGAGCTTTACAATGAATGCATGAAAATTTAAAAAAAAAGGTAACAAAAGAGAGGTTTGAACTCAAGACCCCTTGCCAAGTAAAGTTAACTTTTAAGTTTTAAGTTTTTAGCCAAGTGAGCTAGTTCAAAACATATTATATTTTTTAGGAGGATTGTTGTTCTTGTGGTTGTTTTTGTGGAAGATGGTCTTGGAGAACGTGCTCATAGAAAACTCTTTTCACACAAGCAATTTTTTTCTCTTTTCGACAACAAGGAGGGTTAGATCTCAGTTAGCTTTCTTGAAAAACACAAATTTCCCTTAGAGCGCACGACAAATAGCATACGTTGAGAGGAAAACCATTTCCGATCTGTTTTTGATTTGTTGAGATTGTATAGGGCATGGGCCAAAGAGCATACACAAATACAAAAGAGTAGCGACCCGTAAATAAAAAATCGAAAACCAAAATAAAGACGAAATAATAACTCCACAAAAATTTAAAAGAGTGTATTCGGGCTTTATACCTCCGGATTTTACTAAAATGGTCGTATCTCGGGCAAAGAAAAATGTTTTCGAGTGAAACGAAAAGGGTTCTTGATTGAAACAAGAACTTCGGACACAACGGAATATTCCTTTGAGCTCAGAAATGTATGGAAATGGCAGAAACTAGAGATGAGAAAACATGACTTCATAATCTTGATCTACAACATGAGTGGGTATTCAAATGTGATCTGATACCATGTTCGACAACAAAGGTATTCCAATAGAGGACGAACACCTTCAGGAACCACTAACACGACTAGATCAAAGATCAATACACCATTATCCTCACGTGATAAAACCCCTACGGGGGAACACCCACGTCCCAGCCAACATGGCCACTAGGAGCAATTTGTTAATGTAAAATAAAAACTTATAAAGATTTTATAAGATTTTTTTACAATTCGTCATCGACAAATGACCCTCGATGCTATTTAAATAGAAATCATGGACAAATTGGGTGTGTTGAACGCCTCTCCAACTAGGAGGGTCAACTCCATGTGCCATGAAGAGATGCATCATCAGATGCTCATTTGTCAAAGACTTTGGTTCTACGGGGCATTTTTGGCCCCAACACTTCTTTTTGTAAACTGGAATTTCCGCACCCCTTCGTGGGTCAATAATGTAATAGGTTTGCATGGGTCATAGTTAGGTCAGTTACCTTGGGATCGATTCATTGGGAGAGTTACTTTCACCGAGATTTTTTTACCCTCAGGTTATCAATTGGGCTTTGTTATCCTTGCTTTTTAGGGATAACTAGGAGATCATGTCTCGAAGCCCATAGGTCCTAGACATGGAGTACCGAGAGCAGGATTGACCTGAGCATGGCCCTAGAGGGCCCATCCTTTTTTTCTTCCATCAGCTTTGTCTTGTCAGCAGCAGCGACATCCATCACCATCGACTTGGTCTTGTATCAGAAGAGGTTCTTGCTCCATGAGTTAATTGGTCCAGGTATCATGGTATGTGTCACCTTTGATCATTAAAACCTTTAAATATATGCATCTGATTCCTTTTATTTCTAACAATTGCTTGTATCTTACATTTACCCGCTTGACCATGCTTGGGGGAATTAACAGGGTGCCCTAGCAAGCCTGTGCCCATAGTTCTTGGTTTGCCACTGGGGGGATTTCTAAAAAGCTATTGTCCGCTCCCATCATAGCACCACTGTTTCATCTTATCACCCGCTCATCTGTCCCATTCCCCTTGTCCGGGCATTAGGTTGACCTATTTGTAGGATTGCACCTTATCTCGTGGGAAGAAGGGGCTAAAGGCCCAGAAGGTAAAATCATCTGGTAAAAGACAAAATCCTAGAAATGAAACCTCGAGATGCTTCGCCCAGGGATCCCGAAGAAGGCAATAAAAGGCCTCTCAGCAAGAAACAAGAGGGACCTGGAAAATAGCAAACAAGACCTAGTCAGAGGATAGGGGGTCTCATCACGAGCCAACCTATTAGGTTCATGGGTACCTAACAGTATGACATTGCCACCATCTGGTTACCATGCCAAGTGAAAGGGGGTCTCATCACGAACCAACCTTCTCATCTCTGTGAAAGTACTTATGGGTAACGCTGTCAGCTCTGGTCACCATGCCAAGGCAGTTTCCTCTGGTTATCGCTTGAATAAAAAAGAAAAAGAAGAAGAAAAAACAAATAAAAAAGAATAAGGGCAAGAACGGGCTTGGAAAAAATGCATCCATGATAGGTACAACTCGCCTTATACAAAGGCACCCACAGATAAGATTATGCATCCTTGGCCGTCACTGCACCCACATGTCTGGACATCCCCTAGCCACATCAGCTTACTTACATGGCTTGGATGAAATCTTCCTAAAAACTTTCCTTTTCTTGTGGACACTAGCCCAGTAAGACGTCTTGTCTTTTTCTCCAATCTTGTAGTGCAGGTTTTTGTAATGTCTTTGAACTATTGATTGATATATTAGGGCTTTTATGCATATGTTTAATAATATTGATGATGAGATGTGATTAACATTGCTATGATCCCGGTGACTGATGAGCCCATGGAGGGCGTAGCTTTTGATGTGCAGGACCATGCTCGACGGACAGGTACCATTTGGACTGGTACACATGGGGAGATGACTATTTCGGACCTCCATGGGGCTGAAGAGCCCACTAGATGGATGCTGAGACCCCATCAGGGGGTAGGGACAGGATGGAGATGGATCAAGGATTCTGCACCGAAGAGGAAGAGGACGTTCCATCAGAGGCACTTCAGATGGACTAAACCTGGGGGGAATGACCCCTTTTCAGTGGAACGCCAACCTTAGAAGGCTTGGGACGTCTCCATCATCACCATGACGTCATTCAACTTCATAGATGCTTTAGAAGGCAGACTGGGGAGCAGTGGCACGTGTGGCATGTTGGAGAGGCCCCTTGGGGGCTAACGTTTTGCTCCTTGGTGTCTCATTTGCCCTAGAAAGGGATAGCGCCTCCCTTGAAGGGGATTTTACTCTCATTTTTACTTGATTAGGGATTTTTACTTAGCATTTAATGTAAAAACAATATGATTTTGACATTATGGCCTTGTCGGCCTTTTCATGACCTAAAAGGTAAAATTAGGTCATTGATACACTATATATTGAGGGTTTTGACTGTCATTTTGATCATCAATCTTTCACTCAGTCATAGTGAGGTCCGAAATTTGCGCCCTATTTTGGTTATTGGTTGATTTGAGGAAGGTGCACTTGTTGAAGGAAGATATTTTTGGCATTCTATGGTGTTTTTCTTGAAGGAAGGTGTTACAGCTAGGGTTTGCATGATTATTTCTAGATGAGTTGTAAGTATTTTTATGCAAAACTTCTTGATTGAATGGTTGTAGTCTTATTTCTTACATGTATTTATACTTTGCTGAATAAAAACCCTAGGTGACAAGCACACAAGTAGGTCCTTGTCTCATGCCCCCTGATAGAAAAACTTTTGGCTATTGAAGAAGAGGAAGAGAGCCTAACCATAGCTACACTCCTTTTTCTTCTTCTCGTTAGCTAGCCGTACTTTTTTTACTTCAAAAGGGAGGAGGACGTTCCAGGCCTAGGTTATCTACACCTAGGGTCGTTTTCCTTTAGGGTTTGATGAAAGAGCCTTTCCTTAGCAACACTCTCCCTCTTTGGACCCTCTGTCTTGACTTTGTGTTTCATTTGAGCTAGTTGTCTGTCGAGAAGGAGGAGAGAGCACGAGGCCTTTCTTTAGCAACATCGGAGTGAGCCTCTCTCCCCTAGGGTTACGATTTTGAAGCTCTGCTTTAACAACACTTCAAAACTGATCCCTCTAGTCCTTTAAGTCTCATCCCCTTTAACTCTTGCGTCCTTCATAATTGACTCCATTTAACGCTAAGGAACTGATCTCAAGCCTCAAACGTTGAAGTAGAATTGAATCCAAACACTCTTAAACCTTTTTTGAATTGAAACCCTAACTACACTAACCCTAGCTCAGACTAACCTACTAACCCTAAGTTGCTGATGTCATCTCTGAATATTTCATCATTATTGCAGCAACGTTTCATCTTGTGAAGCAATTGAATGATAGTTGAAGGCATTAATTGAGTCAAGAAGTGATTTGTTATATTGAATACTGTATCATACTAGTATTTATTTCCGAAGTAACATTACTACTATTACTATTTTGTGAACATTGACTTCGTCAACATTTACTTTTAAATTTTCTCATATTGAATACCAGATAGTCTTTAATATATATGAAGTATTAATCAAAGATTGCACGTATCAGTTTCCTTGTTGTATTGTCTCAAGCAAGTGCTTTTCTTTTCTTTGGTTATACCTTGTTATTGGCCGTTTAGCCGGGACTATTTGATTGGCGGTGATCTGTGAAAGGGGGAACTTGTCCTTGCCATATTATCCTTTTCCCTTTCAAAGCCCCGGGTCACCGGGGACGTCTCGCCTGAGCCTAACCTCCCTAAAGAGAAAGAACCTTCCCATCGTGGTGACATTGGGTGGGATAGGTTCCTGTTATGCCAGTTTGGCCCTCTACCTTATAGCCTTTTATCCTAGATACAAACCGTGCGATAACAGGATTTTCAGCCTTATTTATTTCCCTTGAGTTTTTCTTTCACACTTGCAATAATTCCTCCAAAGTCGTGAACGACGTCCTAATGGGCTTATCTTCTGGTAACTATTGTTAGGAAATGATGTAAATGACCATGAAAGACATCTTAGAAGGTTTCGCGAAATTCCCTTGAGTCTAGATTAATTTTTAATTATATTTCCCTAAGTTTGGAGGTTTAATTATTTAATTATTTATTTTTGAGCAAAAATTGTAAAAACTGGGTCCTTGGACTTTTGATAGGGGTATTTTTGCTCAAAAGAAATGGAATGAGACCGCTTACATCCTTGGACCAAGTTTTAGCTCAGTCAGACAAACTTTGCTATGGGTTTGTCCACCGGGAGTGTCATTTAGTCAAAAACAACAATTTTAATTGCTAAGTCCAAACATAGCAAAAATGTAAAAATTGTAATAATGAGTTAAAAGGATGATGAAAAGGTGGATAAAGATCGAGAGAGGTTTCCTAAGCCTAAACCTACCCACCCAACTTATTCCAACATTTTCTAACCCCTCACCCACCTCAGTCACTCAACCCTCACGCCCCTTAGGAGAAGTGATGCCCCCCCTAACTAGAAAAACATTATAACTGGAAGTTTGTGTGTGGGGGGGCCCTCTTACATGTGGTATGCCTCTCCTAGGCCTCCACGTCACCTCCTAACTGATCCCCACACCCTACCTCTCATTTATGGCCTCCCATTCCTTTCCTCTCCTGCAAATGGTGCGCTCTCTAAGGAGAGTTACACCCCCTTCTTGTGATTCCTCTAGAAAATTCATTTTGATGGTTGGGGCTGTTAGAAAAACAGGACCGCGGAGCAATAAAATAAAACAAAGGCAAAAAGAAAACACAGAAGATACACAATACAAGAGAGACACAGATATACGTGGTTCACCCAGTGTGGGCTACGTCCACCAGAGAAATTACCAGGTCCTTCCTTTATTATTATCCAACAAACGAAGGGATACAACCTACAACAAAACCTGCTTTAACTTCCTCTTCTTTCTCTCACAGTCTCCTCTCTCAAAATATAATACTCGCCATAATGCATAACAGAGGGTTGCCTTCTAGGGAAAAAAACCCTAACATAATTTCTACTATTAGATTTGTGATCTTATAATAAATGGTCCAGATTTATGATGAAATTACAATATACATTTACAAGGCAATTTTTCCTTCGGGGCCTTCGCCGTCTAAACCCTCGGACCCCGTAGAGGGGGTACCCCCCCTCTGCACTCCCCCACGTGGAAGAGTGTACATACTTCTAGGGTGTAAAGTCTTCATGGGATATAAACACAGCTGAAAGCAAGGACCTCTGAATCAGGAACATAATCAGGGTCCACAACCAATAGGGGGCCCCTTTCTCTCCCTTGGCACACGTCCCCTAGCCTTCCAATACCATTTTGTGTGATCCCAACACTCCCTCACTCATCCACACACTTGATTCGTGTGATCAAACCCTAGATGGTCTGCCCTACCCTTGGGATTCCCTGTTGTGCTTGGTGGAGGACACTTGGCATTGATCCAAGAGGGGGGTGAGTTTGCCTCTCCAAGTATAAAACTAACCCCTCTTACCCTCATTTACTCACCATATCTTGAGCTATTGTTATGCTACTTGATTTTCCACCCTCTTTCTCTCTTTCTTGTTCCATCTTGCTTCCATTCTTTGGCTCTTAGGGTTTTGGAGCAAGTATTTCTCCAAGATCCATTTCTTGAGTAATAAAGGAGAAACTTTGGAGGATATTGGAAGAGCAACAAGTGTTTTTGTTCTTGCTACAGATGAGGTAAAATTGTGAAATTTTGGCATGATGGTAGCATAGATTAGATCTTGGGTAAAGTATTTTATTTGAGTAGATCTAACAACGAGTATTCTTGTAGATCTATATATGTGAGTTGATAGATAGGGTGCAAATATTTCATCTTATTAGCATATTCAACTGTAATGATCCTAAGCCATTATGCAAGGATCATCACGGTTTTGGTGTCTTTTGAAACTTTTTCTGGTTGTGGTATTTTGTCAAACACTTTGCTGAATTACTTGTTTAGGTGTGTTTAGTTGTTGAATGGCCTCTTGATTTCGGCCTTAGGGTTTACTGATGTGTTTATATGAATGTTTGCAACAAATAACAAGAAGAGACAACCATGGAACATACCTCAACCATATGCAATATGATAGACAAGCCAAAACATCTGAAATCTGCTTTTATTCATAAGATAGGAGAACCTGGTACAATGGAGATGCCGATTTGGAATGCTCAACAAATGGCTATGAAAATAGACAATAGCGTTGCTACAAAAAGCTTCCGACAATACAAAATAAGCCTCCAAAGGTTGGATAAGAGATGAGGACCAATGTGAAGTAGATCTGGGCCAAGTGCCAAAACCCCATTGGAAGATGCCACGTCTTGCTAGAATGTTGAAGCTTCTCAACAATTCGGCCCTGGTGCCAAAGATGTCTAATCACCTCAAGAAATATGCCAATCAGTAGATCCGGTGATGGCAAGAACAACCCAGGTGCTCGAATCTCCAAGATACCTCTCACACCCTATAGGTCTGAAACCCTCCACTGAATGGTGCACCCCCTAGATGCTTGCAACCCTAGATAATTCAGCCTGGGTGAATTAGTCCTACAAACCTCCTGAAACTTTCCAAAATGATAGATCAGGACGCTGCAATGAAAACCCAAGTGCTCAAATCACCAAAATACCTGCTAGACCCTTGGATCTAGCTATCCTCCAAATAATGGTGTGCCCTCCTCTTGGGAAATCGTCGCACTCTCAATACAAATAAACCTGCCACTAAAATGCCTCTGGAAACTACCAGGAATGATGCTAAGACACCTGCAAGGAAAACAAGATCCCTGGAATCCTCAAAATCCCTTCTCCTCAGCTAGGACGAATCCTCCCTCAATAGATGGTGCGCCCCTCTTGTTGGAAACCCTAATTGGTGTGCCCTCTCTCTCTACCCCTGTAACTGATGTAGAATCCTACTGTAACTGAGTAGATCTGGACTAGAATGGTGTGGGAGAGTATTGCATCTCCGAGACCAAGCTTGGGACAAGCTAGGTGGAATCTTTCACCACCGAATCGCCCTCTAGGATTTGTTAAGTCAAAACCCTCAAAACCCCCAATGATGGGCTCACTAGCTAAAAGCCAGATATCAAAAGATGATCATACATGAACGATAGAGTAGAGGCCCTTGCTTTCCTTTTATACTTTTTGACTCTCCTTGTCCCTCCAAAGTGACTTTCATTTTATTAATATTTAATTAATTAATTAAATCACTTTAATTAATTAATTAACCTTTATATCTCTAAAAATCTCCTGATCTCTTCTTTTGGCTTCCCTAACCACTGAAAGTCACTTCTAGCCATCCCATCCTGTAGTGTTGCTCCTCCCGATTCCAATGAGCTATTACACTGAGAGGTTCCTCGAAGTAATGTGCCCAAAATGACCTCTTCAGTGAATTTAATTGACTTGTAGCTTAAAATACTCAAAAGCATGGAAATCATCGGAATGCAACAGAACCAAAGAAAACCCGTGCGGAATGGCTCATAATGATGAGATATGAAGAGAAATGCAAGTTGGACCACACAATGCCTCTCAATAATCCCTATACTCGCTATAACACCCATCTGGCTACTCTGGTCATCCTAAACATCTGCACTGTGATGATGTCCCAAAGTGGGGACATTACATCAGCGATATTATATTCATGTGTGCATCATATCTTGTCAAGTTTTGCAGGTTTGCTTCAAGGGTTTTATTGGGAATGCCTCAAGGACGAGTCCTCCCTTAAAGCACATTCAAACTCCTCATTTTCTTATCTTCTTTTTTGATTCTTTCTTGTTGTCCTTTCATATACATTTCAGCTAGCTTAACATCTTAGAGTGGTCATCTAAATCTACTTTCTTCATAAAATTTTCTATGTGAAAAATTTCTACCAAACCTAGAAATTTTTCTTCATCTTTGCTGGTTGTGTGTATCTTTTCCAGCAAGTATACCTTGCTGGTTTTTGTAGGTTTAGATCTGGTTGAGGGGGTTATGGTACCCCAAAAACGTCCACACAACACTTCAAGACCCTTCTCTTCAAGTGGGTAACATTCTCAACCTTTCTCTTCACTTTTTCTAGCTTCTTGTGCGTCGATCTAGTCACTTCTTACAGATTTTAGTAGCTCATAGCTTGGGAGGAGGATTTATACGACCTACCTTCGATGTGTGAGCTTGGGTAAGATCTAGCTTTGAGTTTTCTATCTCTAAATCATTCTCTTAAGCTAGGACGTGGGGTTAGAGAGCTTCTTGTAGTGGTTTCTTGCTTGCCTTGCTTGCCTCTCTTGCTCTCCCCTCTTTCTTTCCAAATTATCTTCTAAGTTTAGTAATTGCCCATACTTTGGGAGAGGAATACCCCAAATTGTGAGGCTAGGGTTTAATGTGCTTATGATCTATTCATGCTCTAATGGTTAAAAGCATCTAGATCTAGATCTCTCACACATTAATCTTTAAGCATAAGCTCTTGGGTCATAATCAACTCACTTAGATCTATTTACATGTTATAATCTCTTTCCAGATCTATTTTGTTGCATGCTCTAATCCAACACACTAAATGGTTAATGCTTAGATGGTTTGGTGAGTGGTTTTCATTTCATGCTATCATATCTTTCGGGCCATTCGCCACCACGCTTAAGTGAATGTGTTGTTGATAAGTTGATAGTGTACATCTAAATCTCTCAAGCTTTCTTTCATAGTTAGTGGTTTCTCTTAATGCTTTAAACAAACATAAGATAAGTGGTGTAAGCTTGATTTCTTCTCTCTCCCTTGGGCAAGTTGTTATTTCTTTGTGCTTTAGTTCTCTTTCATAACAAGCTTCTCTTATTGGTGATGAACTAAATCGTTATTCCGCTTGCTTTTAGATTGCTTATATGTGTTAATGCTCTTCATGTTCGTGCTTAAACAACACACTTTCTAAGCTCATAAAAGTTTCGGTTTTGACACTAAATCACAAATTTAAGGCATCGTAAAGTCATTAACACACTTTAAAACAGACCTAAAAGTCTAACCAATTGATATACATACTTAATATACTTAATAGGGTACTTTAAACCACCATCTTCACCATCTAAAACAGGGATTGAAGAGGGAAACATAAGGTGATAGACCGGGGACGGTCTCACGGCGCGAAGGAGCGTCCTTTCCGTAAAAAATCAATTCTTAGGGCTGACCTGCGAAGCTAGGGTAGGCCTTGTTGCCTCACTTCTTGAGCATCCAACAACTATTTGGCAATCGAGGGAGGAGGTTTTTGGTGAAACATCTAATAAGTGTAATGAAATATTGTCAATCTTAAGAACCCTTAACTCACTAAGTAATTAAACCTTGGGATTAATACTTGTAATTCAATCTTTCATCTAATAATACCTTGTGGGTTAAATAACTGAGTGTTGAGTATCATAATCATTGTGGAATACTTGTGCCTTAACTTTTAAATCTTCTAAGTTTTCCTTTGACTTGTGAATGTTTATGTTTCCATTGAGGAGCGGTCCAATAGAGTAAGGGCTATTGGGGCATGCTTAGGCCTAATGTGTTGATGATGCTAATGCCTTGATCTTCTTTAAATCCTACACATTGAAATAACGTGGTTAGCTTGTTGTGTTGTATCATTTTGTATTTAACATTCTTTATTGTAAAGTACTTTTATCTAGTCTTGTGGTGAATAAATATTCTTTGTAATCTTTGTAATCACGTTGTAATGAAACACCCTTTAGCTTTAGTTGACCCCATTGCCCAACCTTAGGCACTAGTCTTAGTTGACTTAAGGGAAGGACTTGCTTAACTTACTAACCCTGCACCTTGCATTGCTACTTTTGCATCATAGGTTAGACTCCCCCTAAACCTTAACAAATGAAAATCAACTCCTAGAACTTAACTTTAAATCACATCTAGAAACTAGGGTCTACACCCCTTGGCTTCCCTAGGAGTAAGCCTAGATGGAAGAGGTTCAAGCCGAAGTGACAACGTGGGCTTTGAACCTAGGCATTGTGCCTCCAAGGACACACTAAGTGAGAAGGACTTGTCTCACATTTACAAGTGTGTATAAGGACGACAACAGGGTGCTAAGCCATGGATCAATGTAGCTGTTAAGATCGAGTAGAATATGAATTGTTAGATCACTCTATGTCGGGAACATATCGTGATTGTCGGATTTCCTAACTGCAAATGCATACTAATGGATAATAAAGAAGCACACTACGAAACACACTTTTACCTAACGACACATTAAACCAAGTTGAACTTAACTAACTCCTAAGTGTTTAAATATCTTAACATTGGGGACATTGAGTCCTTGAGAACATACCAAAACAATTTATATAAACTAATAGATTCATAGAATATACCCTAGGATGCTTATGGAAATGCATAAAGAAGTGACAAAATCGACACTCAAGTTAGTGTTAAAAAGAATCCCAGAGCGTGGGTGTTGAACACAATTTATGAAATATAATAGTGATTGTGAAATTCAAAGGATTTTCATCATTCAAAGAAAAATAAAATATTTGCACGTTGCAAGTCATGTTGTATTCCTCTTAATGCATCAAGTAGAAATAGAGACTTGAGATAAGAATTGTGGAATACAACCTTGGGATCTTCGGTTATATTGCCAAATTCCACCACCTTTTTGGTAAATTTCATTGTTCCCATTGCTCCTGTAGTTGTCACCATTAATTTCAAGAGAAAAAAGTTGCCCACAAAATCGTTCTTGCAATAGTTGTAAAGACAACTTTCCACTAAACGTTACAATCCAATAAGCAACTTGTTGGTTGGAGACCATAGCCAATTAATGTGAGAATTCATTTTCACATTGATAGCACGTCGAATGGTCACTGATAATGGAAAATGCAAGGTGGAAAAGATCCTACCCTATATGCTAGTCACGGGAATATTACCTTAAACGAGTTGGAAAAATTGGACCAAAGGATACAAAAACGCCATTCTAAACATCTTCCCTACACAAACTCAACTCAGATGCTCATATCGTACCAAAATTCTTGTTCATTAGGAGTTTTTAAACTAAAATGATAAAAATATCTAAAAGTAGGTAGAAAATTTCTTATAATAGGAAACATTTAACCCAAATAACACTTTATTTTAGTTTTTACCAAATTAGGAAATTCGAGTGGGAAAAACTTCTAAACTTTCGGAGACCATAACTGGAGCTAAATTTGTCAAGATCGGTTTCCATTAGAACTAGGTAAATAATCTGTCATCCCTCTTCATTTCTATCCATGATTTTTTCATTTTCCTGCAAATTCTTTTTTGGTATTTTTAATTTCCAAAAGGGGCGTGCTCATTCATGCTCTGCTTTGGCACGGGGCATGTGTATCCTGCCTCATACACGACTATTCTTAATGGCAACCGCATATATACACAATTGTCATAAAAGACATGTGCGTATATGTATACAAGCCTTGAAAAAAAGAGAATTAACTTTTTTGTTTTTGTTTTGCAGAGCTCCAAAATGGTAATTCAGTGGAGGGAGAGGGAACACGAAGACATTGAACAAGAAATGATAGACAATCCAGAGGCATTATAATCTCTCATACAATGTTGGTTGAGGAAATTTTATGAATTCCCAAACATGCGGGAGTACAAAATATTCTTAAACTTGTTGATCAATTGTTGGAATCCGGACGCACATGTGTTCATGATGGATGGTTAGACTTTGACCATAGATGTGGAGGACATTTACTTTATTATATTACTTTCTCATCAAGGAGATGTAGTTAACCTCAGAACCTGAGGGGGAATTGGTATGACCATTGAGGACTATATATCGTCCTACTGCACCCCTGGGACTCAATGGGTCGGAAGTCAAGTCCCGATTCATAACATAGAGGACCTGAATTTGAAGGTCATCCTATAGACCATTACCAGAATCGTCGTATCTTCCTGGCACCAGGCGTCAAGGTCGCAGATGTTTTATTCTGTTGAGTGTCGAGGTTTAGATAAATATGATTGGAGCATGTCTTTATTGCAGAGTATGAAGAATCAAGTCACAAAGTGCAAGAATGGAACGATGAAGAACTTTGGATACGACAACATTATGTGTTATTTCTTGTTCAAAAGAGTACCTGATATGAGTCCACGAGTCTGTTGTCGTCCTTATACACACCTACTAATGCGGAGAAGTTTCCAACCCACTTGGTATGCCCTTGGAGGAAAAAACCTAAGTCTAGACCCATTGTCACCTCGATCTAGATCACTTCCGTCTAGGCTCACTCCTAGGGAGCCAAGGGGGGTAGACTTTATTAAAGTATGTGCAGTTTGATTAATGATCTAGGAGTTAATTGAGTTAATTGTTAAGAAAACCCGACCCAATGAAAGGCAACAAATGCAATTGTGTAGTTCCTTTAATGACAAACAAACCGTTTATTTATATTCAACAATTAGACCAGTGCCTAAAGATTAACAAGATGGGGTCAATGAGATATACAATATAACTACATTTGTACAAGAATGAGATAAAGTTACGAGATATCCACAATGATTATAAAAAGTAACTTTAAACCAATTATGTTCAATCCAAGAAAGACTATATAAAACAAAGAATGCTTTGAACAAGTATTCACATAAAAGAAAAATTATTTGAAAGTAAAGTTCTCGGAAAAGTAACTTGCTCAAAAATAAATAATGCAAACTGTGTTTAGGTTGATTTTAACAAGTTTTAAGAAGTGTTGGGTTCTCAAGAAGAAGGGCAAACATCCTTCCCTATCTCCACAGATCAAATCTGGAATGCTTGGGCTCTTAAGCAAGGAGGACAACTAGTGCCATGAAGCCGTCCCCGACTTCAACCCCTTGTAGCCTCCCAAGTCACCCTTTTTGTTGGTAAAAACAATGGTAATTGGGTGCCTATTTAAACTAGCTTCTCAATCCTTTCCCTTTCTTAGTTTCCAAATACACAAAGTGACAAGGGAAAGAAATACGGGTTATTGGCAGGGCACAAATTTGATTACTTTTCAACAAGTTAAATTAACTAGCCTTCGCGATATTGCATGGATGACAAAGCCAAATCACTATGCAAGGTGTGGACACAAAATAAATGAATTAAACTACTTGAAAACAAATTTTAAGGCTTAAGCAACATCTCACTCTGGCACAAGATGGAGGACAAGCCTACCGTTTTTGGCCAAGGTGGGTAAAAATAAAACTAAAGCAGAAAATAAACTAAGATCCTAGCCTTCACGATATTTACACTTTATAGAAAATAAATTTTAGGTATAAAGAATGCAATCCCTAGAGACTCTCTTGGGATGTTTACAATGCTTAGAAAATTAAGAGAAAGAAGAGGGTTTGGCAACACCACTCTAGGATGTTTCCTTGAGTGTTTTTGGAGCCAAATATGCAGAAATCCTCTTTAGAACTTAGAGAATCGAATGAAGATTCCTTCTCAGAGGGAGAAGCTACTCAAAGCAATAGACAATCCTTCTCAGAACAATGTTGACATTCCACCAGCAGTATCTTATCAGGATGCACCTGTTATTTTGAAGAATATGGATAGGGGAAATGAAAAGAATAGACCTCTGTACCTATCCTTGCTGATGAATGATTTTATTCTTCACAATTGTATGCTTGATTCAAGAGGTAGCTCAAATGTTATGTCTAAATAGTAATGGAACATTTAAACTTAAGAATATCAAGACATTATCATAACATTTGTGCTATGGATAGCATGACAATTCAGGTGCATGGTTTGATTAAAGGATTACAAGTACATTTGGCTGCATTCCCAGACATCATGATTGAGATGGATGCTGTTGTGATTGATGTGCCTGATGCTTGGGGTATGTTTCTTTCTAGAAAGACGACTGCAGATTTAGGTGGTAGTTTGCAAATGGATTTAACGTATGCCACCATTCCAACTCCAAATGGTTCCATGTTTAGATTAAACAGGGAGTTGAAAAGGAAGTACTATGTTGAGGATCCTAGGAATCCCAAAAATGATATTGTATATCAGGAACTAGAGATGGGATGTTATGAGATAGATTCTACTTCTCTAACATCTATCAAGATGGAACTTAAAAGTTAACCCCCAAGCATTTGTAGTGTTTGGGACACCATGGATTCTTTTGATGGACTTTTTCTTGAGGAGGTTTTGGATAAAGTGAATAATGACTTGACTCCTTCAAAAATAGAAACAGTGTTGGATTTGTTAGTTGAAAATGTGTTATCGGTTGAACCTTCATCAGAGGAATTAGTTAGATGTCAGAAGAGGTTAGATGGAATTCTTGGGCCACATTCTCCATATTTTTTAGAAATTGGGAAAATCAAAGATAGAATATGTGATGAAAATCTGATGGAAAGTAGTAAGGATGATAAAGTTAATATTGATAAAGTAAAGTATATCATCCCTATGAAGAGGTATGCCAAGCCTTTTAAGGAGAAATTAAGTTAAGAAACTTTTCACTTGGCACCTATGAAAAATCGTCATAAATGTTTTAAGGTGGATTGTCCCAAGTGGCCTAAGGTTAGCAACTGGGATTCACATGGAAAAGGCAGAAATCAAGTTAAAGTGTATTAGTGTTCTAGCAACTCTTCTTAGCGAGTGGGACGACATAAAGTAAGACATGCTAGTGAGAGAACTCCCCCTTGAAGTGTTTCTTCAGATGATAACTACTTGGTGTCCAAAGGGACACCCTTTGTAACATATCTCTAACCCTTCTCCTTTTATTTCAAGTTTTGTATTATTTCATTTCATTATGTTATTATGTACTTAGATGTTTTTATTGTATCATATTTTCATTTTGTAATCATAGTTGTTGTACAATAGTTATTTCCTTATGTAATTGTTGTTTATAGCATTTTATTTTATTCATTGTATATATGTATATTTATGTAGGGTATAGGTGAACAGTCTGTTTTGTAGATGCTGAATTCTCGTATGCTCTCCTTCACAAAGTAAAGATCAAACACACGTCCTCATGTGGAGCCAGATGTTGACCACCGATTCAACTAGGGGGTCAATTCCATGTACCATGAAGATATGCACCATCAGGTTCTACCATGTCAGAGACTTGCTAGTCTACAAGGCAATTTTGGCCTTCAACACATCTTTTTGTAATGAAATTTCCGCTCCCCTGCGTGGGATAATAATGTAATGGGTTTGCATGGATCATAGTTAGGTCAGTTGCCTTATGACTTCATCATTAGAGGAGTCCCTTTCACTGAGTGTTTTTTTTCCTCAGGTTATTAATTTGGCCTAAACAACCTTATTAATTTCCCTTGAGTTTTTTACTCCCACAAATAATTCCTCCAGATTTGTGAAAGGCGTTCTAATGGTCTAGCCCTCTGGTAGCTAGTGTCTAGGAATGTTGTAAATGACCATGTAAGGCATCTCCTAAAGTTTTGTGGAATTCTGTAGAGTATAGATAGGTTTTTTTTAATTTATTAAAATTGCCTAAGTATGGGTAATTTTAAATAATTTTTGATAAAAAATGTAAAAACTAGGTCCTTGGGTTTTTGATAGGGGTATTTGTGCTCAAAAGAAATGAAATGAGGCCCCCTACACCCTGGACCAAGTTTCAGCTCAATTGGACAAGTTTTTCTAAGTGTTTGTGCATGAGGAGTCTTAGTCAATCCAAAACAACAATTTAATTGCTAGTCTTGACATAGTCAAAATGTCAAATTTTGCATTTTTGAGCTAAATGGTTAGAGAAAAGGTGGGAGATGATGCCTAAACCTTAGACTAGACTATCCTAACACTTTTCTTACCCTCACAAACCCCTCTTACGTAGTCACTACCACCTCATATTATTCCCCCTAGGGAAGTTGCGCCCCCCTCCTTGAGTGAACATTAGAAAATGAGAAATGAAAGGGGTGTGGGGCCCTCTCTCCCCTAATGCGCCTCCCTAGTGCCTCCACCTCAGCCTCTAGGCATGGCAAATGGGTGACAAGTCATCCCCCACTCACTATCCAAAACTCTAACCCTAGAGTTGCGCCCCCTTGCTTGAGATGTGTACTCTTGCATATGATTTAACAGTTGTAAAAGATCCAAGAGGTGTAGCTTGGCCTTCCCAAGTATAAATAAAGGTCCTCTCTCCCTCATTTCGGACCAATTCTTAGAGTACTGTTACTATGCCCAAATCTCTCTCATTCATCTCCCACTTTTTTCTATTCCATCTTCATTTCTTCTTGTAATTTCTTGCTGCAAGTATTTGCATGCACTCTTTGGAAAAATAAAATCTTTGGAGGGAATTTCATGGTGCATTGGAAGTCTTCTTGATGCTCCTCTTGATCTTTGTTTGAGGTGATATTGCTGCCATATTTTTCTTGTGGGTTTTCTTGCTTTCAAATCTAATCTAGGAGATCCCAAGCAAAGTATATTGCTTGGTTTTGTTTATGGTAGTATTGTTGTAGACTTAGTGAGTTATTTGTATGGTATCGGAAAGTATTCTGAAATTTCCATTTCATGTGCTCACCTCCTTATTATTTTGTAGCAATATATCACTCATTTGCAGGTCAGTAAGGGTTTGAAGAAGCAATTTTCAGATTTGGGAAATTGCTTGTTCAACTCAGGGATTCCTCTGTTAATTTTCTGTTTTAACTTCTAACATTCTTTGAGAATTTGTGGTTATTTTTCATTTCTGAAATATGGCTAAAATTATATTATACATTTAGATTTTTATAGTAAAATTTCTGTTTTCACTAACAATTTTTTTTTGAGTTGTTTTGTACATTTTACAGCATTTCCAACAAGCTTTTGCTTGCTGGTTTTGTAGAATCTCACTAGGACAAGGGGAGGTGTTTCCCATTTTGGGCCACAAAACACTCAGGAAGAGCCTCCAATTGTTGGGTAACATATTACCATCTCCTCTCATCTTTCTTAAGCATTGCAAGCAAGCCCAAGGGAGTCCCAAAAGGGCTGGTATTTCTCCTCTTTTAATTTTCTGCAATTTAATTCATTTGTTTTGCTTACATCTTGGAGTGTGTTTGGCCCAGCCAATCCCCAAAACCGTAAGTCTATGAAGAGGAGTTAGCTCAAGTACGAAGCGAATTGAGCAAACACATCAGTGAGCATGGAGTGTTTTGTAACTTGCATGCAACCAAAGATCGAGACAGGTTGGGTGCTATCGAATGGTGGAACATGTATGGCTCCCTGCCGAAACTTTTCATAAATTGGCGGTGAAGGTGCTTTCTCAAGTCGTTAACACCTCTTCTGCAAAGAGGTGTTGGAGCACCTATAGCTTCATCCATAGTGTAAAGAGAAACAACTTGAATGCAAACCGGGAAGGAAGCTTGGTTTATGTGCATTACAACTTGAGGTTGTTGTCGCATTACTGTGATGTAGAGGGGAATGCCTTTTGTAAAAGAGATATGACTTGGGATAACAAGTCAGAGGAGACTAATTTACAGGATGGAACCATTGTTTTAGAGCGCTTGGAAGAGGGGCCATTTCGTTGTTGGTCATGTTCCACGATCACTTCCACCCGTTCCTGCTCTTATTCAAAGATCACGAGAGAAGAAACTAGAAGTTTATCGTGGCAAGAGGAAAACTTAGAGCATAGTACTTAGTACCTGCTAAGTTGCTATTATATACTAGATCTCTTTTTTTGTTTCATGTTTAGAAGTAGTCTTTAAAACTTAGTGCTTTGTCTTGAGTTTTGAGTCTTGACTCTTTATTATGGCTTATTCTGTAAACAATGAAGTTATGAAGTTATGAACTTAAGAACATCATATGACAATTTACCTTTTAAGTTTATTATTGATGTTTTGATGCTTTAATGATTTATGTTATGATGCTTTAATGTTGAGTCCCACACATGTTTATGTTTGATGTTATATGTGTATTATGTACTAAATGGTTGTTGCTTTAATGATCATAACTAATAAATTAGTTAAATGATATTATATTTATGTTTTCATGTTTTTTGCAGTTGATTCAACATTTTGCATGTTTATATATATATATATATATATATATATATATATATATATATATATATATATATATATATACATCAATATATATATTTTATATGTATTATATAAAAAACTCTATCGAAATTCTCCCTCCCCCTGCGATTTTTTAAAACAAACTCCCCCCGCTCCCTCTCCCTACTCCCAACAACCTTGGTCTAGGATTCATTTCTAACTTAACAAACATAATAATCCTAAAATCAATTCACTCAACCTTGGGCAATCTTGTTGGACATATCTTTATCGTTCATGCTTTAGTATACATTGCAAACTCTTGACTCTTTATCTTTCATGCAATTTACTTCAAGCATTGTGGATTGGACTACGTAGTTTAAAAGTTGCGCTTTAGCCCTTGGAGGCCTCTTGTGCATGCTTTAATTTTTAGTTAAGTTAATCTTTTGATGTGATTGCACTCCCTCATTGAAGTTGCACATCCCTTGGAGGCTTCTTCTTTGTTGGAGCCTGTGGTTGGGTATGCCATTGAAGTATTTCTCTTGAGTTGCGCATCCCTTGGAGGCACTCTTGTTTGGGTAAGTTGGCTTGTGTGTTGTGGTTGTTTTTCTTTTGAGCACATCTCTTTTACTTGCACATTAAATATTTTAACAAGTTGGTCACTTGGTTAGTTATCTTGCTTGTATCATTTATATATCTTGTATCCTCATTGTTGTATCATTCAATTGTAACTTTGTGGATAGTTAGTTCTTCTATTCTTTTGTATCTTGTCTAATCTTGTAATCTTGTAATCAACATTCTTTTGTAATTATTGTTGTAAACTTTGTAAAAACAAAACTCTCTTAAACTTATTTGACCCCTTTCCCAATCATAGGCACTAGTATTAGAAGACTTAGGGAAAGGACTTCTTTTGCATTGAAAGAGTTGCACTTTGCATTGTTGCTTTTGCATATAGGCTAGATTCCCCCAAACCTTAATCAACTAAAATTAACTCCTAGAAATTAACTTTTAACTTCATCTAGTAATTAGGGTCTACCACCCTTGGCTTCCCTAGGAGTAAGCCTAGACGGAAGAGGTTCAAGTTGAGGTGACAGTGGGCTTTGAACCTAGGTATTGTGCCTCCAAGCACACACTAAGTGAGTTGGACTTAGCTCACGTTTGCAAGTATGTATAAGAATGGCAATAGGCCTAGAGGGTAAAAGTGGCTAGCAAAAGATAAAAGCTAAAAGAATGAAACCTTGAGATGCTTCAACCAGGGATCCTAGAGAAAGCAATAAAACGCTTCTCAGTAAGAAACAGAGGGACCCATAAAAATAATAAAACAAGACCTAGTTTGAGTTTAGGGGGTATCATCACAAGCCACCTATTAGGTCCATGGGAAGTAGCGATATGACACTACCGACAGCTGGTCACCATGCTAGGGTAGTGGCTCTGGGTGGCATAGCCAAGAGAAATGTGGTCTCATCGCGAGCCATCCTTCTCATTTCCGTGAAATGTTTGTGGGTAACAGTGCCACCACTGGTCACCACGCTAGGGTAGTGTCCCCTAACTAGCCTCTTAAAAGAAAAAGCAATAAGAATAAAAGATAAAAGGCATGAATGGGCTTCGAAACATTTGTATCCATGACAAGGTGCAACTCATCCTCTTCAGACGCACCCACAGGTAAGAAATGAATTTCCCTGCTATCACTGCACCCCTTGCCTAGACATCCCTTACCACCTCATGCACTCACATGGCCTAGATTTGACTTCTTCCAGAAACATCCCACATCCAATGAGCATTAGCCCAATAGGATGTCCTAGGATAATGTCTTTGAGCACTTGTCCGGGTAAAGGGTGTTTTATGCACATGTTTAATAACTTGATGATTAGATGTGATTGACATTGCTATGATCCCCTGTGAATTATGAGTCCATCGAGGGAGTATCTGTTGATGTTACAGGGTCACACCCGATGGATAGGTACCCGATGGACAAGTACACATGGGGAGTTGATTAGTTCGGACCTCCATGGGACTAAAAGCCTAGCAGATGGATGTTGAGACCCTAGGAGGGGGTAGAGACAGATTAGAGGATTGCACTAGAGAGAGAGGAGGACGTTTCACCAGGGCCAGCCTAGCAGGCCTGGACCCAGGGGTGTTGTGCCCTTTCCACCATGATGTAGGCCTTGGAAGGCCCATGACGTCATACAACATTTTGGCATGTTTTGGAGGCAATTGTATTCCAAGTGGCACGTGTGGCATGTTCCTAAGGCCTGTTATCCTCGTTTTTTAGTGATAACTAGGAGATCATGTCTCGAGGCCCACAGGTTCTAGACATGGAGTACCGAGAGTAGGATTGACTTGAGCATGGCACTTCATGGCCCATCCTTTTCTTTTTCCATCAGATTTGTCTTGTCCGCAGCAGTATCACCCATCACCATCGGCTTGGTCTTGTATTAGAAGAGGTTCTTGCTCCATGAGGTAATTGGTCCAGGTATCATGGTATGTGTCACTTTTGATCATTGAAACCCTTAAATATATGCATCTGATTGCTTTTATCTCTAACAACTACTCGGATCTTACATTAGCCTACATGACCATGCTTGGGGAAATTGACTCGGTGCCCCAGCAAGCCTGTGCACATAGGTCTTGGTTTGCCACTGGGGGGATTTCTGAAAATCCATTGTTCGCTCCCATCATAGCACTACTGTTTCATCTTATCACCCGCTCATCTATCCCATTCCCCTTGTCCGGGGATCAGGTTGACCTATTTGTAGTATTGTACCTTATCTCGTGGGAAGAAGGGGTTAAAGGCCCAGAAGGTAAAAGCAGTTGGTAAAAGACAAAAGCCTAGAAATGAAACCTCAAGATGCTTCGCCCAGGGATCCCTGAGAAGGCAATAAAAGGCCTCTCAACAAAAAACAAGAGGGACTCGGAAAATAACAAACAATACCTACTCAGAGGATAGGGGGTCTCATCACGAGCCAACCTATTAGGTTCATGGGTACCTAACAGTATGACATTGCCACTATCTGGTTACCACGCTAGGGAAGTGACCTTTGGTTGCATGGCCAAGGGAAAGGGGGTCTCATCACGAGCCAACCTTCTCATCTCTGTGAAAGTACTTGTGGGTAACATTGTCAGCTCTGATCACCATGCCAAGGCAGTTTCCTCTGGTTATCCCTTGAATAAAAAGAAAAAAGAAGAAGAAAAAGAAAGTAAAAGAATAAAGCAAGAAAAAGAATAAAGGCAAGAACGGGCTTGGAAAAAATGCATCAGGTACAACTCGCCTTCTACAAAGGCACCCACAGATAACATTATGCATCCTTGGCCCTCACTGCACCCACATTTTTGGACATCCCTAGCCACATCACCTCACTTACATGGCCTGGATGAGATCTTCCTAGAAGCTTTCCTTTTCTTGTGGACACTAGCCCAATAGGACGCCTTGACCTTTTCTCCAATCTTGTATTGTGGGTTTTTGTAATGTCTTTGAGCTATTGACTGATGTATTAGGGGTTTTATGCATATGTTTAATAATATTGCCGATGAGATGTGATTGACATTGCTATGATCCCTTTGACTGATAAGCCCATTGAGGGCGTAGCTTTTGATGTGCAGGACCATGCTTGACGAACAGGTACCATTTGGACCAGTACACATGGGGAGATGACCAGTTCAGACTTCCATGGCGCTGAAGAGCCCACCAGATGGATGCTGAGACCCCATCAGGGGGCAGAGACAGGATGGAGATGGATCAGGGCCTTTGCATCGGAGAAGAAGAGGACGTTCCATCAGGGGCACTTTGGCTGAGCTGGACCTAGGGGGATTGACACACTTGCAGTGGAACGTTGGCTCTAGATGACCCAGGACGTCACCAAGAGGCTTATGACGTCATCATGAGCATATGGAAGATGGACAGGGTGGTTGGCACGTGTGGCAGTTTGGAAGAGCCTAAGGAGGGTTAACGTTTTGCTTCAGGATGCTGCACTGGCCCTAGAAAGGGCTAATGTCTCCCTCAGAGGGGCTTGACGTCTGACTTTTTGCTTGATTAGGGCTTTTACTTGGCATTTAAGGTAAAAACAGTATTATTTTGACATTATGGCCTTGTCGGCCTTTTTATGACCTAAAAAGTAAAATTAGGTCATTGATAGACTATATATTGAGGGTTTTGACTCTCATTTTGATTATCAATTTTCGCTCACTCATAGTGAGGTCCGATTTTTTAGCGCCCTATTGGGGTTTTTTGGCTGAACTAAGTGATGCGCACTTGTTGAAGGAAGAGATTTTTGGCAATTATGGTGTTTCTCTTGAAGGAAGGTGTTACAACTAGGATTTGCATGGTTATTTCTTCATGAATTGTAAGTGTTTTTTCTGCAAAACTTCTTATTGAATGGTTGTAGTTTAAATTTCTTGCATATTGCTTATAAATTTGCTGAATCAAAACCCTAGGTGACAAGAACACAAGTAGGTCCTTGTCTCATGTCCCCTGATAGAGAAACCTTCAGCCATTGAAAGAGAGGAAGAGAGCCTAGCCATAGCTACACTCCTTGTTTCTCTTTCCCCTGTGCTAGCCGTACCTTATAAAGTCCAAGAGGAGGAAGATGTCCCAAGCCTAGGTTATCTACACTTGGGGTCGTTTTTCCTTTAGGGCTTGATGAAAGAGCCTTGCTGTAGCAACACTCTCCCTCATTAAGCTCTCTTGTCTTGATTTTGTGCTTCATCTGAGCTAGCCGTTTGTCGGGAAGGAGGAGAGAGCACGAGGCCTTGCTTTTGCAACAACAGAGTGAGCCTCTCTCCCCTAGGGTTCTATCTTTGAGGCCCTGCTGTAGCAACACCTTGAAACTTTTGCCTCCAGTCCTTTGAAATCCCGTCTCCTTCAACCTGTGCGTCCTTCACTTATTGACTCCATTCTGCTCTAAGGCACTGATCCTAGGACTTCCAACGTTGAAGTAGAATTAAATGCAAGCACTCTCAAACCTCTTGAAATTGAAACCCTAACTATACTAACCCTGGCCTAGACTAACCTACTAACCCTAAGTTGTTGGCGCCATCTTTGAATATTTCATCTTTATTGCAGCAACGTTTTACTTTATGAGCAATTGAATGGTTGTTGAAGGCATTAATTGAGTTGAGAAGTGATTTTTTATATTGAATGCTGTATCATTCTAGTATTTATTGGTGAAGTAACATTACTGCTATTGCTATTTTGTAAACATTGACTTCGTCAACATTTAGTTTTAAACTGGTCATATTGAATACTAGATAGTCTTTAATATATATGAAGTACTAATCAAAGATTGCACGTATCAGTGTCATTGTTGTATTGTCTCAAGCAGGTGCTTTTCTTTTCTTTGGTTATACCTTGTTATTGGCTGTTTAGCTGGGACTATCTGATTGGCGGTGATCTGTGAAAGGGGGAACTTGTGCTTGTCCTATTATCCGTTGCCCTTTCAAAGCCCCAGGTCACTGGGGACGTCTCCCCTGGGCCTAGCCTCCCTAAAGAGAAAGAACCTTCCCATTGTGGTGATATTGGGTGGGATAGGTTTCTGTTACGCCAGTTTGGCCCTCTACCTTATAGCCTTTTATCTTAGCTACCTTTTATCCTAGCTACAAACTGTGCGATAACAAAGCCCAAGGAGGCCTAATGTTTTGCTCCAGGAGGCAAATGTTGCCCAAAAAGGGCCTAACGTCACCCTAAAGGGGCATGATGTCATGTTAGCAACATGTTTTAGGGTTTTATTTTGACATTTCATGTAAAAACTGGATATAATTTGTAAATGGCCATGCCGACCTTTTCGACCTAATTCTGGTCATTTGTATTGTATAAATAGGGGGAAAATCCCTCTTATTTTTCATCATCTTTCACTCATACTTGTGTGGTTTTAAATTTGCGCCCTACTTAGGGTTTTATGATTGAAATTTAGTGCGCACTTGTTGGAGGAGGCTAATCTTGGACTATTTTGGCAATTTTCTTGGTGGAAGTGTTGAACTAGGGTTTATGCTTGATGATTCTTGATGAATGTAAGTGAAATTTCTATAATTTGTTTTCATTGAATGGTTATAGTCATGTTTATCTTGCATTTACATTATCATTATGAAATTGCTTGCTTAAAACCCTAGAAAGTATAGCACATGTTATTGACCTAGCTTTTAGAGCTTTTACGTACTAGATTTTGCCAAGAAGACATTTTTCTTGAAGCTATTGGTAAGGGCCTTGCGATTGCAACAACCTAGCACTTATTGCTTCATCTTAGCCGTCATTTGCTTCATCCTTGACTTAAAGAGGGAGGAAAATTTACTAAGGCCTAGGGTTACCTAAACCTTAGTTGTTATTTTCCCCTAGGGTTTGGTGGCTGAAGCCTTGCTTACCAACACTTCAATTATCAACCCCTCTTGTCTTTAGCTCTCCTATTATCATTCTTTTCCTTCAATATTTGTTGACACTTTATTGACTCCATTTGCCCTAAAAAATCACTGGTCTAAGTCCTCACTGAAGTAATTGATCAACACAACCTTCAAAACCTACTCTTTGAACAACCTTCTAACACTTTCTAACCCTAGAATAACTTGACCTACTAACAACATTGCTGCTGTTACAAAAGTAAGCTACAAATATTAGATGTAGCATTAAAATCCCAAAAAAGAAATTGTAAAGGCTGAATTATACTTTGTCTTATGTGCTTATGTCAAATGCTAGTGTTATGACTTGAATGGTTAATGGTTTTCAGTCATTTTGAAGCTATTTTCAAGACATTTTATGTGAAGTATTGCTCTATAAACGTTGTTGTTATAAGATTTCTGTTTACTTGATCATATTTAGCATATTGCTTTTATTAGGAAAGTCCATGGTTTTATCAAGTGCTAACCAACAAGTTTACTTGCAAAAATATAATTTTCTTGTTGCTTTGTTTCGGGCAGGTACACTTATGACATATTATCTCTGCATTGGTTATTAAACTGGACTTTCTGATCGGCGGTGACTTGTGAGAGGGGTTCTTTACCTAGCTACTTTGACTTTGCCTTCTCAAACCCCCATGTCATCAGGGACGTCTCCCCTGGGCCTACCACCCTAATTAGAAAGAGACATCCTAATGAGGTGACCGTGATAGGATAGTCTCTTGTTACGCCAATTTTCTTTCCATTTACCTTTTCTTCCATCAGGGTACAAATTGCACGATAACAGGGGACACTGCTCTAGCGTGGTGACCAGTGGTGACAATGTTACCCACAAGCATTTCACGGAGATGAGAAGGCTGGCTCGTGATGAGACCCTCTTTCTCTTGGCCATGCCACCAAGAGCCACTACCCTGGTGTGGTGACCAGTTGAATGGTAGTGTCATACCACTACATTCCCATGGACTTAATAGGCTGGCTCATGATGAGACCCCCTATCCTCCAACTAGGTGTTGACTTTATTATTTTATGGGTCCCTCTGTTTCTTGTTGAGAAGATTTTTATTACTTTCTCGAGGAACCCTAGTCGAAGCATCTGAATGTTTTTTTTCTTTGTCTTGTTTCTTTTGCCATCTACTTTTACCGTCTAGGCCTTTAGCCCCTTCTTCCCACAAGGTAAGGTACAACCCTTTTCTAGGTTGGCAAACCCAATGCTCGAACCAAGGTAGGGGATGAATGAGAGAGAAAAGGATGAAAAGTATGGTGGGAATGGAAGATGACCTTTCATGAACCCATCCAGTGGAAACTCAAATCCTAAGGGAACCAACTTGCTAGGGCATCCTGTCATTCCCCTTGAGGTGTGGACAAGTGGAAAGTAATAAAGTCCAAGCACATGTGAGAAGCAAAAAGAATTAAATGCAGATATTCAAATGTTTTGAGAGTCAGAGTGACACATAGCATGATAACCAGACTCAATACCTCATGGAGAAAGACCCACTGCTGCTGAAGGACCAGGTCGATGGTATGGATGTTGCTGTTGCTGACAAGGTGGAGGCGTTGAAGATGAAAGATGGGCCTTGCAGGGCCAGGCTCAAGTCAATATGGCTCTCGGTACTCCATGTCTAGGAGCTGTGGGCCTCGAGACATAATATCCTTAGTTATCCCTAGTCTAGGGTATAACACTCCAAAAACTGGACACCAAGCAAGGTCATGTAAAACAAAGGGGTACACCCTCTAAAGATCTCAAGTCAAAGATACCATGACAATTGTAAGCCACATCAAATAAATATGGCAAGTAAGCATGTGCATCAAAACTATCTGATCAAATTAAACAAACGCTAAAAATTCCTGTACAATTGACCAAGTTTAAGTATGGGATGGTGTTCATAGGAGTCCTACTAGGTAGAAAAAATCCATCAAATAGGGGATGCTCCCAAGGATGGCCTTTTAAGGTTATGTAGTGAATGATGAGGTGGAAGGGGTTTAGACTTCATAGGCCGGTGAGTTTCATGACATATAAGGGATGACATTATCTCATTTATGTGTGCTTGTAATGATCCCAAACCATTATGCCAGGACCATCACGCTTTTTGTGTCTTTTTAAACTTTTTTTGGTTGTGGTATTTCTTCAAACACTTTGGTGATCTACTTGTTTAGATGTGTTTACTTGCAGGATGGCCTCTTGATTTCGGCCTTAGGGTTTACTGATGTGTTGTATATGTGTATTGCAGCAATAAACAAGAAGATATAACCATGGAACATACCTCAACCATATGCAATATGATAGACAAGCGAAAACATCTCAAATCTACTTTTATTCATGAAATAGAGAAACCTGCTACAATGAAGATGTTGATCTGGAATGCTCAACAGATGGCTAAGAAGATAGACAATAGAGCTGCTACAAAATGCTCCAGGAAGATAGTATAAGCCTCCAAAGGCTGGATAAGAGATGAAGACCAATGCTAAGGTAGATCTAGGCCGTATGAAGTGCCAAACCCCCACTGGAAGATGCCACGTCCTGTTGGAACTGTCAATCCCTACAATTTCGGCCCTACTGTCGAAGACCACCAAATGCTACGCTGAAGATGTTGAAATGTAGATCTGGATGAGTGGAAACCTATCCTGAAATCTCAAACCCAAATACCAAGGGAAACTCCTCCAAATGCTAAATTCTCCAATTGATCTAAGCCCTCCTGAGACTGCCAAACCCTACAATTTTGGCCCTGATGAAGGAGGCCTCCAAATGAGCCCAAACTAAGCCAAATGATAGATCGGGGTGATAGGATCCTCCTCCTGAAGTCTCAGGCCAAAATGCTATGGATAAGATAACTCTTCCAAACTGAATAGATATGAATCTCAAAAATGCCTTCCTTCTCTCCAATTCCTCCCACTGCTCTAGGAAATAATCTGAACCATAAAGCTCTCTCAAGAGGCACTAAAATCATGGCTAAGGCCCTGTAAGTAAAACCCTGATGCTCAAATGTCCAAGAGCCCTCTCAAATTTCTACAACAAACCTTCCCTCAAGAATGGTGCGCCCCCCTTGCTGGAAACCCCCAATGGTGCGCCCCTTCTCCTTCATGTGCCTGTGGCTGGTGTAGAACCCTCCTGCAATGATGTAGAACCGAACTAGAATGGTGTGGGAGAGTATTGCATCTCCGAGACCAAGCTTGGGACAAGCTATGTGGAATCTTTCACCACTGAATCGTCCTCTAGGGTTTGTTAAGTCAAAACCCTCAAAACCCCCAATGTTAGGCTCACTAGCTAGAAGCCAGATATCAAAATATGATCATACATGAATCCCTAAGTAGAGGCCCTTGTATTTCTTTTATACTTTTTGCTCTCCTTGTCCCTCCAAAGTGATTTTCATTTTATTAATAATTAATTAATTAATTACATCACTTTAATTAATTAGTTAACCTTTTTACCTCTGAAAAACACCTTATCTCTCCTTGTGGATTCCCTTGCCACTGAAAGTCACTTCTCACCACCCCATCCTGTAGTGTTGCTTCTCCCGATTCCAATGAGCTATTACACTGAGAGGTTCTTCCAAGTAATGTGCCCAAAATGACCTCTTCAGTGAATTCAATTAACTTATAGCTCAAAATAGTCAAAATTATGGAAATCATTGGAATGCAATGAAACCAAAGCCAACCTGTGCGAAATGACTCATAATTATGGAATATGATGAGAAATGCAAGCTGGACCCCACAATGCCTCTCAATAACCCCTGTACTTGCTATAACATCCATCTGGCTACACTGGTCATCATAAACCTTTGCACTGTGATGATGTCCCAAAGTGGGGACATTACAGTCCTCCCTGCTAGATTGCATGCCTAAGTGCTAGATTGCATGCCTAAGTGCTAGATTGCATGACTAAGTGATTGATGTTTCAAGTTATGAGTTTCATCTCATTGGTTTAATAATGTTGTTTGATTAATAACATTGGCTATATCTTATAGCTTCAACACTTTTAATCTGGTGTTAACTACAAGATGAGTCCATTGGATCATGTGGTGATGTTAATGAATGGTACAAGCACACTCTTGCATATTATTTTTTATGAGCCTAAAGACGTTGATATATAGGTGGTTCATGTTAACTCAATGTTATCCATTTGTGTAATGTCCCCACTTTGGGACATCATCAAAGTGTAGAGGGTTATGATGACCAGAGCAGCCAGATGGAGGTTATAGCGAGTACAGGGGTTATTGAGAGGCATTGTGGGGTACAACTTGCATTGTTCATCATATTCCATCATTATGAGCCATTCCGCACAGGTTGGCTTTGGTTCCGGTTCATTCTGAGGATTTCCATGATTTTGACTATTTTGAGCTATAAGTCAATGAAATTCACTAAAGAGGTCATTTTGGGCACATTACTTGGAGGAACCTCTCAGTGTAATAGCTCACTGGAATCAGGAGGAGCAACACTATAGGATGGGATGGCTAGAAGTGACTTTCAGTGGCCAGGGAAGCCACAAGGAGAGATAAGGAGCTTTTCAGAGGTAAAAAGGTTAATTAATTA
>JZKD02S1675085.1:120204-148288 GCA_000966675.3 Picea glauca
ATATATAAAGAAAAAGGAAATTATTAAAGAAATTTTATATTTTCAAAGAAGTCTTTGAAGACTTTAATATAAAGGTGATTTCCCTAAAAGTTAAGTGAAGTGAAGCTTTAAAAAGTAATTTTTTGATTGAAGAAACATTTAAAAAATCAATTATTATGGAAGGATATCAAGATAATTCAGAAATACAATCACGAATATTGGAAAGAGAACTAGGACATTATAAAGCGAGCATTAAAAGATTACAATTTGAAATTGAGAAGGAAAAATATTTTAAGGGGTTAACAGAGAAAGATAATCGTTACTTCAAACAACGTATTCGGGAACTCATTGCACAAAATGAAGAACTAAAGACCGAAAGACAAAAAATGAAGCAAGACTTACTAGAAAGAGATGAAGAAATATCTCGCTTAAAAAATCATAATCAAAATTTACTAGTTAAAATCAAGAAGTTAAAAAACAAGAAGCAAGGGAATACAAATTCAGAACAAGAAAATCGAGCTCTCATGGAGAAATCAACCGAAAAGGAGGAAGAAATCTCCTGCTTAAGGAAAATTAACCAGAAGTTACTTGAACAATTTAAAATCTTAAAGGACGAAAGAAAGGAGAATCTAGAATCAGAAAAAGACCATAGGTCAGAAAATAAGGAAGAACTCTTACGATTAAGATGACATAATCAAGACTTATTAACTTAGATTAAAAAGTTGAAGCATGATAAGAAGACTTTTCAAGAAAATCTAGATCGCAACACATCATTAGTCGATAAAGAAATGATGATAGACCCAATCAACCTTACAAATCAAAAGGAAGCAAATCCAGTTGATGTAAAGAAGTTTTCAAATGTCGAGGTACAAAGAAGACAGAAGTATCAAGAAGACTCAATTCCAAAATTTAATCAACAAAGAGCTACAAGTATACGAAGTAAGGATCAAGTTGCAATGATGCCTTATCAACATCCCAATCACAAAAATCGATACTTTAGCCAATCCTTGTATCAACAAAAAAGACATACCAGTATGTCGAAGAATATTACTTCCACTACAAGGGATGCTCAAAATAGAAGTTATCATGGGAGTCGAAATACATCAAGTTCTTTCCAAGAACCCTATAAACTCCCCATGCAGAAATTCGAATTGGGATGGGCAGACTCCTTTATAATGCGACAGCTTTGCTCAGCAGTTAAAATATCCTATCGTCTCATGTCTTCAACAATTACTAAGTCAATAATGAAGAAGCATGGGACAATAGTTACAAGCTAGAGCAATAGATAAGTCTTCCCTAAAGTATGCTTTGAGGACAAAGCATTTTTTAAAGGGAAGACAATGTTATGAACATAAATATACATATACCATAGATATTCATAACATAATAATTATTAATAATGAAAGGTCATGTCTCAAAGGACATGACTATTGGTAAAGGGCACCCCTGCGTGGGTATATAAACAAGCCCTCATTCTCAATTTTAATCATCTTAATATTATATCTTATATCTTATTATCATCTTATCTATTCATTTATTATTTACAGTCCTATAATGATTACTTTGTTATATTCCAAGTATTTTGGATAATTCATGGGTGAGAGAACTTTGTTTGTCTCATTGATGATTAATCATTCCTGCTCATTTTCAAGCTTTTCTAAGGCATTAATTGTGAAGTGTTTTCCTGTGATTATTGCTGCTATACATCTTTGTTTACTTCATCAATATATTAGTCAATTTCTTTTATTGAAAAAGTCTCTGGTTATATGAAGTACTAACCAGCAAGTGCTCTAGCAAATATAGTTTTATGTTGCTTTGTTTCGAGAAGGTACACTTCTGGTTTATTATCTCTTTATTGGTTGTTTAATCAGACTTTCTGATTGGTGGTGACTTGTGAGAGGGAACCTTTTTTTTACTTGGCCTTTATCGTTCGCCTTCTCAAAACCCCAGGTCACCGGGGACGTCTCCCCTGGGCCTACCACCCTATATAGAAAGAGACATCCTATTGAGGTGACGGTGATAGGATAGTCTCCCGTTACGCCAATTTGTCTTTCCCTTCTATCAAAGTACAAATTGCACGATAACACATACATCAAGAATTCATCAAGACGAACCCTAGTTGAACAAATGCAACAAGAACTTTGCCAAAATAATCCAAAATAAGCCTCCTTAAACAAGTGCACCTAAAATTTCAGCCAGGAAACCTTAAGGAGGGCGCAAATTTCAGTCCTCACAAGTGTGAGTGAAAGATGATAAAAAATAAGATGGGTTTTCCCCTTATTTATACAATATTAATGACCAGAATTAGGTCAAAAAGGTCGAAATGGCCAGTTACAAATAATGTCGAGTTTTTACATTAAATATCATATTTAAAGCCTAAAACTCGCTGCACATGTGACGTCATGCCCTTTTAGGGTGACGTTGGGCCCTTTTTGGGCAACGTTGACCTCCTGGAACAAAACGTTAGGCCTCATTGGGTCCCAGGAACCTACCACACGTGCCACTTGGCACACAACTGCCTCCAAAACATCCTAAAACGTTCGGTGATGTCATGGGTGACCTGGGTGATGTCATGGGCCTTCCAAGGCCTACATCATGGTGGAAAGGGAACAACCCCCATGGGTTCAGGCTTGCCAGGCTCTCCCTATTGAAACATCCTCCTCTCTCTCTGATGCAATCCTCTGATCTGTCTTTGCCCCTCGCTGGGGTCTCAACATCTATCCGGTGGGATTTTAGCCCCATGGAGGTCCGAACTAAAGATCTCCCCATGTGTAACTATCCATCGGGTATGGCCTTGCAACATCAACAGATATGCCCTCCATGGGCTTATAAGTCACAGGGATCATAGCAATGTCAATCACATTTAATCATCAAGTTATTAAACATGTGCATGAAACCCCCTTTACCCAGACAAGTGCTCAAAGACGTTATGCTATTCTACAAGCCAAGTTTGGAGGGGATGCTAGGACGTCCTATTGGGCTAGTGCTCATTGTATGTGGGATGTCCCTGGGTGAAGACAAATTGCAAGTCATGTGGGTGGATGAGGTGGTAAGGGATGTCTGGGCAATGGGTGTAGTGATAGCAGGGAAATGTATGGTTTACTTGTGGCTACCTCTGAAGAGGGTGAGCTGCAACTTGTCATGGATGCAAGTGTTTCCAAGCCCATTCATGCCTTTTATCTTTTATTCTTATTGCTTTTCTCTGGCGTGGAGACTAGTGGTGGAAATGTTACCCACAAGCATTTCACGGAAATGAGAAGGTTGACTCGCGATGAGACCCCCTTTCTCTTGGTTATGCCACCAAGAGTCATTACCTTGGCGTGGTGACCAGTTGTTGGTAGTGTCATATTGGTACATGCCTATGGACCTAATAGGCTGGCTCGTGATGAGACCCCTATCTTCCAACTAGGTCTTGATTTATTATTTTTTATGGGTCCCTCTGTTTCTTACTGAGAAGCTTTTTATTTCTTTCTCAGGGATCCCTGGGCGAAGCATCTCAAGGGTTCATTTTTGGCTTTTGGCTTTTGCCAGCGACTTTTACCCTCTGGGCCTTTAGCCCCTTCTTCCCACAAGGTGAGGTACAACCCTTAGATATTTGGCCAACCCAAAGCCCAAACCAATGTAATGGGATGGATGAGCAGGAGAAAGATGAAAAGTGGTAAGTATGGTGGTAGCGGACGATGGGCTTCCATGAATCCCCCCAGTGGAAACTCAAACCCTATGGGTACCAACTTACTAGGGTACCCTGTCATTCCCCCCAGGTGTGGTCAAGTGGAAAAGGATAAGGTGCAAGCACATGTTAGAAGAAAACATAATTAAATGCACATATTCAAAGGTTTTGAGGATCAGAGTGACACATACCATGATACTCGGACTCATTACCTCATGGAGCAAGATCAATTTTTGCTGCAGGACCAGGCCAATGTGATGGATGTTGCTGCTGTTGACAAAGTGGAGGCGCTGAAGAATGAAATTATGGGCCCTCAAGGGCCATCCTCGAGTCGATTTGGCTCTCGGTATTCCCTGTCTAGGACTTGTGGGCCTCGAGGCATAATCTCCTTAGTTATCTCTAGGCTAGGGGATAACATCTGGCTCCAACTCGGGGACATGTGCTCACCGTAGAGCGCATGAGAACCTCAACATATCAGGCATAACCTGTGACCTGCTTGATCTCAACATAAGAATATTAGCAATCATTTGGGGTGGTGATATCACCCCCGACTCATATATATATATATATATATATATATATATATAGTACAGAAAATGAAAATAAGGAAATGTACAAATGGAAATACAAACTACTCTAGCATGAAATGAAAATGGTATATACAATGAAAGCAAATGCCTACCTACTTACCTCCACTTACCTGTTGGCTAAAAGATAGGTGTAATCAAATAACCAGTGAAACCACCCCAACAATATCTCACAATACTTGCCTTTGTGCTTCATCATAAACCAAAACAGTGATAAGTTAAGCACACATATAACTTGAGTTAGAGAATGCACTGTATCATCGGAAATCGTAAAGTCTAGGTCATGGAGGCGGGAGGGAGGGACAAAACCATTCCAAGTGATACTCTTAGGAGAATGCTCAATCGATCTCAGAAGGGGATAGTGAAAAGTCAGAGGTCAAATAGACTGACTCAAAGAGTTTGAAGGTTGGCTACCTTGGAAGTTTTCACAATCTGAGGTCTAGGAAGGAAATAGCAAAAACCTAGAGGGTGACTGAGAAGTTCTGAAGGGAAGGTTGAAAAACTGAGATGACATACTTCTTCTTGAGGTATTGAACCTGGCTTTGAACTTTATTGTTTTCCTTAGAGGAAACTTAATACGAAAGACATACTTCCCAGCCACACCTTTCAAGACACAACAAGGTAAAGTAATCGAAGCTGGTTGGAGAACGTTGTCACAAGGATCCTTCTTCGAGCAAACAATGTCCTTACTCCTATCAAGATCTGAGCATAGAGGTGGTTGATAATATTCTTCATGGAATAAATCCAAGTGCTCAGAGGAGTACTCATCAAAATCCTCAAGGTATGACCGAAAATCATCAGGAGAATATGGTACTAGGTCAACCCTGGGTGTTTGGAAAGTATCGGTAATTATATCATCTCCTTGTTGCCACTGGTCAAAATTAAGAGCAACCTGTTGTGATAACTGTAAAGGAAATACTTGGAAATGATTCTCAATGTCGTAAATGGGGTCCATATCATAACCAATTACATCCCATTTACGTGTCCAACATGTATGAACTCGTCAATATTATCAACGATGTCACTAGTTGTGTCATAACATGAAGGATTTAAAACATTTAAAGGCTCATCTAGATTTTCCAAATCCTAAAGTAAAGAATCATCAAAATTTTGGAAAGGAAAGTAACTCACTGTTTTGGGTTTCTTCAACAAGCATCATTGTTTCATCCTCATGAGTTGTTCCTATATATTCAAATGTACAACAAGGAATATCTTCCTTGCTCGAGGATTCTATTTCATCTTCCTTCTCTGAATCATAAAACAAGGCATTATCAAAATACTGAAAGGAAAGTGGCTAACCTCATTTTTTTCTTTTTGTGAAGGGGGAAAAGGCTCGTGGATGGCTTCATCAAAGGGAGGAGCACATATCGATACTTCATCATCTTCTTCAGGTTCCAGGTCCTCAACAACGTCTTCATCCTCCTTGGAGGAAGAATGAGAAATCCGATGTTCCTCCTCATGGGATTGGGAAACCTCATTAGGACCCGTTTCCTCAACCTTGTGTTGACTGATGTTTCGTTTTAAATTTCTCGTACTTTCTTCAATATATGTTTCGAGGGACGGTTCTCCTTTGGGCTCACAAGCCTTGACTATTGGAACAAAAGATTTTTCTTCTTTGAATGAGGGAAATTTGGCTTCTACTTGTGTGGCTATGCCAAAATCTTCTTGGATTGTCCCCATCTTCATTATATTGAGGAAAAGTTTCAGTTGTCCATAGAATGCCTTGGTGTAGAGAAAGGTGGGGAAACTACTCGAAGGATGATGGCTCACAGGGATCTGTTGTACTATCCTCTCAAATTTATCATGGAATTCTTGGATAGTTTCATTCTCATCCTTTGTGAGGTCATTAAGTCTCATTAACAATATGTTGGGATTCACCTTAATACTCCATCTTTTGAGGAACACTTCCTCCAATTTATCCATAGATGTGATACCATCTTTGGGCCTTATCATTAAGAGTGGCAGAGAAAAGCCTCATTGCTAGGTGTTCAACATTGTCCCACAAACAAATGGGTCTCATACAACAATTTGGTGTCTGGCTTGGCCGTGACCTTAAAAATATATTATTATTATTAATTAATAGGATGGAGTTGAAAGAAGGCCCAAAAGTTACGCGTCTGGTCTTCATCTTTTTCTTCATCACTAAAAGTCAATCTTGGGAGCCATTTTTTATATCAGGGTGGCATTTGCCTAGGGTATCCTGGGATTTTACTCATGTCTAAAGGTTTGAACTTTCTCGGGTCCCATTGAGAAGTCATGGTTGGCTTCGTCATCAGTCGAGTCGCCAAACAATTTTCTTGAAATTATCAAAGGAAAGAGGGAATCACCCTCAACAGAGTCGCTAGGTAAGCTTGTAAGAAAAGTTCTTTGGATAAAGGTTCACCAAAAAAAGTGTCGTTTGAGGTATATTGACTCAGTGTTCCCCGACAACGGTGCCAAAATATTATCGCGCAATTTGTACTTTGATAGAAGAAAAGGTTAAAGCATAGCAAATTGGCGTAATGAGAGACTATCCTATCACTGCCACCTCAATAGGACGTTTCTTTCTATTTAGGGTGGTAGGCCTAGGGGAGACGTCCTCGATAACCTAAGGGTTTGAGAAGGCAAAGTCAAAGTGGCTGGATAAATATCCCCTCTCGTAAGTCACCACCGATCAAAAAGTCTGGTTTTATAACCAATGAAAATATAATATGTCAAAGTGTCCCTGCCCGGAACAAAGCAACATGAAACTAGATATATTTTGCAAGTACCCTTGCTTGTTATCACTTCATAAAATCATGAACTTTCTTGAGAAAAGAAATTCGTTGAATATGATGAAGTAAACAGAAAATTTATAACAACAATCTTTATAGAGCAATACTTCACATTAAATTTCCTTGAAATAGCTTCAGCAATCGATATCTGTGTGCACAGCGATCAACAACTCCTCTACTTTATGCAGGCGATATTCCTTCACACCAGTTGACTCTCACTGCCAATAGCAAGAACATACAGCGTTGCAAGCTTCAATCAGTCAAACACACTCCTCAACTCTCCACATGTGCCTGGGCACTCCCGTGAGGGAGTCACGCCCAGCCCTAACGCTCTGATACCAAAATAACAAATGAGAGAGACATTATAACACAACACTATTAGATTACTTGATTCCTTATACAATACATTTGTGGCTCATTATATAGAGCTCACTGATAGTTATCAGATCTAACTTATTCCAAATATAGGATGAGAGGTTGAGCAAGTATCTCAACCATAAACACGAATCTAGTATCTCATAAACCCAACTTCCTAATAAACTCCTAATAATAAGATCACACAACTCACTTAGAGATTAACTCTACTTCTTAATACATCATATTAGATAAGTAGGAATTATATATTCCAACAGTTAATCCCTCCATTTTATCAGTCCCAATTAGAGATTATTAATCCCTACCATTAGGCTAGTTAGTACATGCCTTTAGACTAAGGATTATTAGTTTGACAAGTAGTTAAAAGTATTTTGACATGTCTTAATTTAAAGTTTTTGAAAAAATATATATATATATATATATATATATATATATATATATATTTCGCATATTTAAACTTTTGTTCTCATTTTTAGGCAAGGGGCGGTTTTTTTTTTCAAACTTAGAAAACCAAGTATAAACTCAGAAACCTTCGTATTGTTTTGCTTGGAGGTGGATTAATGTCGGGCTTGTGCACTAACATTAATCTCCAACATTAAATGTTTGATATTTTAAACATATATTAAATCCATGTAAAACTGATCATGATCCTTCTACAGCGTATCCTTCAACGTGGCGCTGGCTTCTTTAGGTTTTTACATGTCCGCTGCTGCTCTTGCCATAACCCTCTGCTGATTTTGCCACGACCTGCTTTGCTATACGTGCCCTTTGCTCAACTTCTCCCACTCCTATTCTCACTTATACTTCCTTACTCCCACTCCATCTATTCTCACTTATACTTCCTTCCGTAGATCATCTATTCCTTCCGCACTCCATCTATTCTCACTTATACTTCCTTCCGTAGATCATCTATTCCTTCCGTAGATCATCTATATGAGCTCCAATTCTGTCCAGCCCTTGCACGGGAACAACTATACGCATGAAGGTGGTTCGTGATCTCTTCACCAGCATTATAATATGTAACTTCACCTGCATTATAATCTGCAAACGTTATAATCTGCAACTTCACGTGCATTGAGATCATTATGATCTGCAATATTTAATTTGCAAAAGAAGTTTGGTGTGTCTCTAGAGGGGCACAGGTGAGGTGGCTGGAAGTAGAAGCTAATAAAGAAAGAAATGGATAAAGGACAATCAGTAGTAAATGCTAAGTTATGTTGGTGGAAAGTGGTGCTCTCCTTCCTTAGGAGCCGGGATCAAGCTATTCATTAATGAAAGGTGAGCCTTCCCTATCAATTACTCATTTCTTTAGGGTTGGATCGCCTATTTATTTTACTTCCATACGGAAGTTCTGAAGCGCTTGAGCGAGCTATACCTTCGATTGATGAATGAGGAGTCATTAAATCCATGTTGAGTATATTCAAAGACTCGGGACTTGCCTGGTCCTGATTGTGCTGGTATTACGAAAAAGAAGAACCTTTAAGGTGGTAAGGTCTTAAGCTCTGCTTTGGTAAGGCCCGGGACTTTGACCTCTTACTGTATGCAGGAAATTTACTTTAATTGATGAGGTTTCCTGAAAAATAGTCTTAATCAGGTAAGATTAGATCTTGCCGAACTCGCGTTCAGGGAGGAAATCATAGAGAAAGAGCTGGCCAACGACTATTGAATAGTAGTGCCTCATAGTTCATAAACTCACGTATTATCTTTGTTTTGGATTATATGGCTGACTTGAGCATTGACTTATTAGTTAATCTTCGTAAACCAATTTTCGTGGCAACATGAGTCTCTTGGTTTAGTCTTGATTGAGCAAAGAAATACACAGGCGTAGTCAAATGAGTCTCTTGGTTTAGTCTTGATTGAGCAAAGAAACACAGGCGTAGTCAAGGAAAATATTAAGAGTTGAATCTTCGTAAGCCAATTTTTGTGGCAACATGAGTCTCTTGATTTAGTCTTGATTGAGCAAAGAAATACACAGGCGTAGTCACAGAAAATATTAAGAGTTGAAGACTTGAAAGAAGAAATCAAGGCATGAAGAAAGCGCAGTAAATCAAGAGCCGAAGAATCCCTAACTTCAAAAGGAATTTACCTCTAAGTTGAAGGCCAGGACCAAGATGAAAGCTCAGAAGGACGTAGATATGCCCATTGTAGAAGGGCAATGCTCCATTCCAGCTAGCCTGCAGCTCAGCTTCCAACTCCAGTTCTAGAGACATATCCAAATCCAATGCTGGCTATCAGAAACAGGGTTTGCATGCGATTGATATGCTACACGTTTCTTTATGAGTTCACATTTGTTAACTCACGAGATTCAAGCTCCAGGAGACGTGCTACATGTTTTGCCACGTGTTTTTCAAATGACTGCTACGTGGAAACATGGGATTATAGTCATATAATCTTATCATCATCTATATTCTAGTTAAGCTAAATCGAATTCTAAACGTACATGTTAACAGTTATGATCATCCTCGAAGGAATCGTCTGTAAGATGAATGAATCAACAACTAATGGGGGATGATAGTGATGAGATCTATGATGTTTCTATCTGCGAATTCCCAACAACAACTCTCTCTGAGTAATGTTTTGGACACATATCTGATGAATTAAGAAAAAAACACAATTGGATGGTAATTTTATACATCTTCATAAATTATTATTGAATTTTTATTCAAAATTCAGAATTACAATAACAAGAATTGAATGCATGAGTTACTCTCCAATCTCCCCCTCCATAACTATTCAAAATTCAGAGTTACAATAACAAGAATTGAATACATGAGTTACTCTCCAATCTCCCCCTCCCCTCAATCATGGCTTATGGCTTACCAATAGAAGTAAGCGATTTTGATATTTCGACAGATTCATGAAGTATCCATTTCTAGAATATAATAGAGGGATCCACACAAATATACCAAATGAGTTACTCTCCAATCTCCCCCTCCCCTCAATCATGGCTTATGGCTTACCAATAGAAGTAAGCGATTTTGATATTTCGACAGATTCATGAAGTATCCATTTCTAGAATATAATAGAGGGATCCACACAAATATACCAAAAATTACAGGTTTTATTCTATTACTTCGGAGCACTTTCTTACATCATATAATCTTTGTTCAATGTTATTAATTTTTTTAATATATCATGTAATTGCATAAGCCACGATATCATAACACTTGGGCAGAGCTATATTCAAATCAATCAATACGGCTGGAAGCTCATTGCAACTGTCCATATGTAGGGACTAAGTTGCTTTGCAACAGTGCATTGTTTTGGTAGTTAAGGGTTTGATCTTTTCTAGTATGCCCATGGGTTGATATTATATAGGTATCATATTTTCTAATATGCAGTGTATTGTTTTGGTAGTTAAAGGTTTGATCTTTTCTAATATGCCCATGGGTTGAAATTATATAGGTATCATATTTTCTAATATGCCCATGGGTTGAAATTATATAGGTATCATATGTGGGTTCAAAGAAAAGGTATTTGTTGTCGTCACTTTTGAGCGATGATAATGGATTGATGTTGGACTGGGTGCCTTGTAGTAAAGGTCATGTATTTGTTGGTGTTGTTGTTGTTACTTTTGAGCTATGATAATGGATTGATGTTGGATTGGGTACCTTGTAGTAAAGGCCATGTACTTGTTGGTGTTATTGAAAGAAATGATACAATATCTCCTGTTTTGAGTATATTTGTATTTATATTGTATTTGAATGATATGTTTTAAATATATTTGTAATTATATTGTATTTAGATAATATATATATGTTATTGCTTTCATTTGTACTTGTTGGTGTTATTGAAAGAAATGATACAATATCTCCTGTTTTGAGTATATTTGTATTTATATTGTATTTGAATGATATGTTTTAAATATATTTGTAATTATATTGTATTTAGATAATATATATATGTTATTGTTTTCATTTTTAAAATTTATTAGTGATTGAATCTGTAATATGATCACCATTATTAAATAATTAAAGGTAATGAATAAATACAAAATGTTAACATAATGATTTACTATTCACTATGTTAACTCCAATCCACGACACTCCCCATCTACCTATTTACCATGAAACCTTAAGTGAAACCTTCCATATTACAAGTATTGACAATGTTGGGTTAATTTAGGTTGGTTTGACTTTCACCTTAAGTCAAACCTTTCTTGTTATAAGTATTGACAATGTTGGGTTAATTTAGATTGGTTTTGATACTTTAGCTTGTTACAAGTATTGACAATGTTGAGTTAATTTAGGTTTGTTTTGATACTTTAGCAAGGGTGACTTGAATGAGAGGTTTTGAGATAGCATTCTCATAAGGTTGAACCATTAAAGGCGCTCATTAGAAACTGGCAACAACTCAAGGTTGAACCATTAAAGGTGTCCATTAGAAACTGGCAACCACTCAATGTGGAGCATTTGCTCCATTGAGGGTAGGTAGCAACTGATTCTTAATCCATGTAATTGTTGATTTTTAAAAATAAATATGATGAAAATTTAACACATTTGAAAACAAAATTTTGTTTTTTAATTCATAGATAGGAGAAAAGAGTTTTAATTTTCCATATATTTTTATCAAAAACAAATGAATTATAATATATAATCTCCCTGCCAGGGGATGGATATTCTATATTATATTTATTTCTTCCTTGATTTAGTAAACTCTTGATTTATAGAATGGTAGGTTGGGATGTGTAAGTTGAGTTGTTTTTCCACTGTGAACCTCGATTTTGAATTGTGAATTCATTGGGTAAGGGAAATGAGTAATTTGATACCAAATTGTTTATCAATCACTTTTGTTTATCTAAAATCTTATATTACAATGTTGTATCAATGCTTTTTATATTAAATTATCATGAATTACGTGTTTAAGATTTTGATCATATCAGTTGGCACCTAAGGTTTAAAGGTCGTGTGCGCCACAAGTTAGTAATTTGCATGGGCTGAAACATTTGTAAAACATTTGTAGGAAGCGGCACTAAGTTTTAGAGTTTGTGCGAGCCAAGGATTAACTGCGTAGGGAAAACCCATTTTGTATTGAGGGCGTCAATTTGAATTTTCACTGCGTGTGCCAACCCTTTTTAGTACCGCACGCAAGAACATAAAAGAGAGTGGATGCAGACCGAATCTGAGCCTATCTTTTTGGAATAAAAACTTGACTGAGCTGTTTGAGGTTATGATTGAGTTGGAAATATAGTTATGTTTTCCACACTCTAAATATAGGGGATGCATCTGGATGTGTAAAGTTTTGGTATTTTTGAGTAAGGAGAGAGTTCATTATTGTAAGAGAAAGTAACCTTGGAATAGCGTAAGAGTTTCAAGTGCAGTTTTGTAACAATTTTTGCACAAGTTTGTTGTTCATAGATAATAGATATGGATGAATGAGAAGAAAGAGATCTTAGTGTACAACAGCTTTTTGTTTGTTCTGATTGACTGTTGATGTATGTTTGTTTACGTTAGTCTTTATAATAATTTGTCAATAAGATATGGATGAATGAATTAACGATGTCTTTAGAAGTTTCCAATATGTGTTGTCCCTTAACACCCTACACAAGATTAATAGTGTTTGTGATTCTCATGGTATCTCATATGAGACTTGCTTTGATCTTTCACTGAAAATTAAATATACTGGCGCTTATAGAGTTTTGTTTATAAAATCTTAACCAACCTTGAGTTTTTAGCCCCTAACAAAAGATAAGGCCAACAATATCTACCATCTAGGTGATCTGGTGATGTGAGGCTCTATGGGAATGACTTGGGAATGACTTGGTTAAAAATGAAAACAAATTGAAGGGATGAATAGTAATTTCTCATTCATTTGTCACCACATGCCTTATGGGAATGACTTGGTTAAAAATGAAAACAAATTGAAGGGATGAATAGTAATTTCTCATTCATTTGTCACCACATGCCTTAGAGTGCACAAAACATACCTAAATAACCAAAAGAACATTTGGGATTTTATTAAACTAAAATTTTAAATAGAATTTTTACTGCAACATTTGCTTTTTACATTTTAGTAATTTTAATAAATTATTTTTGTTTGATTAAATAATTTTAATATATATATATATATATATAAGAAATGTGGAGGCAAAGATGGAGTTTTTTTTTATTGTTATCTTTTATTTTTTAATATTAATTTTTTTTATTAATAATTGAAAAGATATGAATCCAACTATAGGGTAGATTTGAAACTTTTGTCATATAATTAACTTCATACAAATAATTATTCAAATATTTTTAATTTTCTTTTAAGCTTCTAAACAAATACCATCTCCCACAATGTGGTAAAATGACAAGTAATTAGGAATTACCATCTCCCACAACAGTGGTAAAATGACAAGTAATTAGAGAATAAGGTTTTAACAAATTTCTTGCCCGAATGAGCACCACTGATGATGCAATTTCTTAATAACACTTGTTTAGAAGAACACCACATAAGATGCAATTTCTTAACAAAAGCTCCCTCCTTTCTAAAGAACCATTTGGATGAGAAAGTCAAGGTTTGCGTTTTGCTTTTCGTAATGCCCAATCAACCCTAGTTTCTTGATGTACAACACCAATCCCTATGTATTCTATTAAATCCCTCACCTTGAGAGGAGTTGGCTCTCAAAGCTTTTTCCTATATTTGATAATTCTTTTTGGGAGGGTTTGAACTTTGAGCGATCAATTTCTTATCAAAAGCTCCCTCCTTTCGAAAGAACCATTTGGATGAGAAAGTCAAGGTTTGCGTTTTTCTTTTAGTAATGCCCAATCAACCCTAGTTTCTTGATGTATAACACCAATCTCGATGTACTCTATTAAATCCCTCCCCTCACGTTGAGAGGAGTTGGCTCTCAAAGCCTTTTACCATATTTGATAATTCTTTTTGGGAGGGTTTGAACTTTGAACATGTAAAACAGTAAACATGTGTGTAACAAGAGGTTTAGTTAAAATTTGAAATTTGGTTGATTTTGTCTATGGTTTTTGTAATAGAATAATTATACACATTTTGTGTTGGAGTACTACCTCTAAGATATATTTAAGTGAGGATTGGAGAACAATGGGGATTCCTATCCACTGTCTAGCAACCAGAGATCTTTAGGTTGTTGTTCAGTCTTGTGGCACGAAAGAAACATACCTCCTGAGTTTTCTCCCGTGTGATTTGACACATGTGCTCTGCCTGAGAGCTGATCTGCTTGCTTCTTCCTGCATTCAGATTCATAGTGTCCATACTTTTTGGAGTAATAGCATTGTATGCTTGATTTCTCATTTGATCTTCTCCCTCTACCTCTTTCAGGTTGAAGACTCTGGTTCTGATCGTGTTGTCTGTGTGCTTGGAAGTGTTGATTCGGTTGTTGTTGTCTGTGTCCTCCACTGGAATGAGGATTTCTGTGACTGCTCCCTCTTCCTTGGTGATCTCTGCCTCTCCCTCTGCCTCTCCTTCTACTGAAGGAGAATTGCGTTTTGAAAGCATTGGTGATTGACTCATCTGTGAGATGTAGTCGGGTCTCATGTGTCACCAGAGAACAGATCCTTGGATTGAAGGATTGTTGTTACAACCATTTCGAATTTCTTTGGTAAACTTTTGAGGACTTTATCAACAATGCGTTGATCAGTGATGGTTTCACCAGACAATCTGATCTGGTTCACGATGCCCATGACTGTGGTCATAAATTGATCCACATTTTCGGACTTTGTCATCCTTAGAGTCTCGAATTGCGTCCTCAAGGTCTACGGTTTAACTGTTTTGACCCTGTCATTTCCTTGATAGGAAGATTTAAGAATGTCCCAGGCCTGCTTTGAAGTACCATCTCCTGTGATTTTTGAAAAAATCGAGTCATCCATAGAATTTTGAATCCAAAATTTAGCTTTATTTTCTCTGTTTCTCTGAGTTGCCTGAGCAATTTTCTGCTGATTAGTCATGGCGGACAGGTCTGCTGGATCTGGGTCCACATATCCATGATCCACTGGATCCCAACACTCTTGTGCTTGCAAGAACGATCTCATCTGAAGAGACCAAACTCATAGTTTTTTTCAAGAAGAATCGGACCCTGAGTTGGTCCTAAATTGCTAGACGTCACCATCTTTTAAAGAATTTAACAAAACAGAAAACAAATTCTTACTTACCTGTGTCCTGCGTGTAATTACAGTGTCTTCGAAACTCTACGATTCAAGATTTCGCGAGTTTCGACTTCGCGATTTTTGGCTTAGTGATGCTGTCTTCGGGACTTCGTTATACGAGTCCTCCGATCTCTTGTCACTCCAACCTCCGATCGCCGAAACGTCGAAGATGGCTTAACAGTCTTGGATTGGCCCTTTGTCTACGAACAATATGACCACTCGCTTAAAGGTTAAAGCTCTGTTGGCTTTTCGCAATTTGGAGAATAGCGATGTCTGTGTCGGTTCTTTATCCTCCGAGCGACCACAACGCTATGACCAAGGGCTTAACCCAAAGTCCTTTTCGCAACTCGCACCTTCGTGAGTTCTTGGGTTGAACTCTCGTGCCCCCCTATTGCGATCTTCCGAGATGCGATAAGTCAGCTTGAGGTTGACTCCTCCCTTGTCGCTTTTGTCGATTTGCCACATGGCGGGTTGAAGCGTCGAGCCTTCACGCTCTTATCCCGCGAATCCCTGAGATGCGAGAAAGCAACAGAGTGTTGACTCCTTTTTCTAGGCGACGCGTGTCAGCCTATCTATCACGCGGGCCCCACTTTATGGCTCTGCCACGTGTTCCCTCGTGCCTCAACGCTCGGCACTTCACGACTTCTATAGTTTAAAAGAGATTCCTTCAACCTCCGAACCTCCGAATAGGCGATACGCGATGGGGTTCTTGATCCAACGGTCCTTCCATTCTCTGGATCCAACGACTGTCCTTAGTCCTCACGATTTCGGAACTTAGCGACCTGTTACCCAAGCAACGAACGCCGAGATGCCGAAATGAGATGGCACTTCGATTTGCTGCCACCTGTCCTTTGAGATGGACGGTCCTAATGATTTCGTGACTTCGCAAGTCGAAATTTCTTTTGTGCGCTCTAGAGGACTAATCCTTGTGCACTTTCTCACGGATCCAACGACTGTCGGTCCTCTGCGCAAGATCTAACGGCTGTCAGTCCTCTGCGCAAGATCTAACGGCTGAAATTCTTTCGCCTTTTCCGTGCTCTCCTCGCCCCTTTTGAACTGGATTTCTGCTTCAGATTTGTTCAGAGGACGAATCTTACTGCTGCGACGGTTTTTCTTTGCTCCTTAGACGCGATCTTTGCTGTACTTGAAGGAATTTTCTCCTGCGGAAGAAAAGTTCGTGGTCACGAATTTTGTATTTGAACGAGTTCTTTGAAGCTTAGCATTGTCTGTTGCAATGTTTGACGGATTTGAGAGAATTCCCATAAATCTTTAAACGATTCTGCCTTCTGTAGGAATCTTTAACGAATTTGAACGAATTCTTCGAGTTCTTCAAATGTTCCTGCGTCCTGCAGCTCTTCTTCGTGAATCTTTTACGAATTTGAAAATTTTGCAAGAATCTTTACTGTTTCTCCATCTGCAGTCTTTGCTTCCTCAATCTTTTGAGCGTATAGCGCTTTGCTTCCTCTCGTGACCTTCTTACGCTGATCTTTTGAGCGTATGATGAACAACTCTCCAATCCTTGTGAAAACGACTGTGTTGCGTGCTCTCAAGATCTATGTAAGCTCTGCATTGTTTGAGGATCGTGTTGCTCTCTCGTCCTTGTGTGAAGAGGCTTACTACTGAAGCTCTGATACCATGATAAATTGTGAAGCAAGAAATTCATAGAGAAAGAATAGAGCGGAAAATAATATATTAGAATGTAAGAAGAAGAGTACAAAACGAGTACATGAAGAAGTGCTATGCAAAGGGAAATAGCTGAGCTAAATAGGCTCAAGCAAATCAAGAATAGAAAGTATAGTTGGCCAGGACAGCTGGCAATGTACAGTCAACCTGTTGAGGTTACATTATATTTAACAGAACTGGCCTCTATTCACCATGGCTTTGCAAAGCACCACTCGTCTAGTTGTGTTGGTTGTTTTTACGAACCTCCTAAATCTGTCGACCCTTGTTATCCAAATCGTCCTCGTGAAGTCGAGGCTGCCTGGGGATTATACTGATCCATCAATGGACAGTCACGAATTTTGTGGTCTCTAACTTTGGAAGTGAAACATCAAGGGACTGAGTCACGAATTTTGTGGTGTCTGACTTTGGATGTGAAATTTGTATAAGGCAAGTTTATACACTCGTTGCTTTAGTATTTTGCTCCCCATACTCCTCTCCAAGCTTTATTTTGTTCCCCACACTCTTGAGAAGGTTTAGTATCTTGTTCTCCGTCCAATTGAGAAAAATATATTTCGAGGCTATGCTTCAAAAATGGAGAATTTTCACGGTAAGTCCATGAAAGCGTTTGTCTCATGGGAAACACCAAGAGAAACACCACAAAAATGTTTGTACATATTCAAGGGTTATAGGTCAGAATTTCATCGCCCTTACTTTTTAGTAAATTGAAAACGAAAAGATCTTTGTCAAGATATATTTACGGATAGAACGCCACCTATGTGGTTCTCAAATTTACTTAGCCAAGTTGTAGATGCCTAACCCTAGCAATAAAATATCTTATAGGATTTCGTCTCAAAAATTCACACTATCATATTCAGATATTGCAAATATCAATAGGGATTTCAACAAATTTGGTACTACTGTATTTCTTCATGATAGAGTTTCTCTATGAACTTGAGTGCTTTTGAGTATCGTTACTCAACAAGTTATGCTTCTATTTATACCTATTTTAGTGCTATGGTTCTATTTATGCATATTTTAGTGCTAGGGCTTGAAACCAAAGAGAGTAAGTTTTAGCTTAACCTAAGATTTTTTTAAGGAAATTTGTGTGAGTTTCTTTGTGTTCTCTACAGTTGGGATTATAGAGCTTAATGTTATAGTGCCAAATTATCTCTAGGATTATACTTGGCTGAACACTCTTGTTGAGAGCAAAAAAACTTTGTATTGTAACAATTTATTATTGAATGATATATTGAGAGTGCTTTAGAGTGTGGAGTTTATCTCATGGAAGGATTTTCTCAAGATATCATGCTTTTAGTGATTTGATGTTTGCAACTATTATGATTCTTTGTTTTTTGCACAATCTTCTCTCATAGATTAGTTTAGTGTATTCCACACCTTTGCTTCCCTTCATTTGGTATTTAGAGCATGATCGCCTTAGTTCCAAGGTGTTAGGGACATGAGTTTTTGATCTAATCTTTGTTTTAGTCTTAGTAAACTCTTTCTATGGTGTAGCCTCTAAAAGTTGACATGGGAGTGCCACATGTGACAAACATTCTCCAGATGGTACTACTTTGTGAATTGAGTTGAGTGGATCTATGAGGACACTTATTCGAGGGGGGATAAGTGGGACACTTATTCGAGAAGGGATAAGTGAATTTGGGTTTATAGCCCAACGTCCCATGTGGAGAGCACATGAGGACATGTCAAGGGAGTTGACCCTTGACGTCACACACTATGGGGAGTTTAACCTAAGTGTTCCTAGAGGGAGTAGCCTCTAGAAGTCCACATGGGAGTGCCATGTGTGACAAACCTTTTGCTACTATGGTGGTTGTCTACCATTGGCGGAAACTGTGTGTCTCTGGACAATTGTTGTGTACCTCCCTAGCTAAGAGGGAGTGTTGATGTTTCAACATCTAGCGAAACTTCTCCTATATTGGGTTGTAGAGCAAGGGAGATAGGATACATTTATCATAAAGGTGCACTTGTGGTAAATGGGCCCAGACATATTCCTTTCTTGATCATGACAAGGAATAATATGGACTCGAGGTGCTTGAAGTGCTTTCCTTGTGTCAGTTAGCATCATGCTAACATTCACTCATAGGTGTGTACTTATGGTGAAAGATCCTGGTGTGGTCTTTGTCCTAGTCATGGTGATTTGAAAAGGAATGATAAAGACTCAAGATGCTATATGCTATTACATGCGAGCCAAGAGTGAGCTTGATATCAGAGAGAGTGAATTGGCTCAAAAGGGAGAGACGTATAAGGAGTTTCTCCTCGGTTTAGGTGGGAGAGAAATGTCTCCCAAGACTGACAGACAAGTGTCATGAGTCTAGGGTGAAGTTTGTATACTTCAGAGAAAATCTTGGCATGATGCAGAATGTCTCCCTCGTTGAGAGGGAGTGTTGATGTCTGTACAACACCGGGAAGACATTCTCTTAGAATAACAATTAATAATATGATTATTGATTATTAAATATCATATATAATAAAGTAAATGATAATAATAAATAGTTATTGATTATTCAAGGGACAGATCCTTTCATGGACGGTCACCATATGTTCCCTATATATGGAACAATCATCATTGTAATAATATATCGATCATATCTCATATGAAGAAAAACAACATTTTGTTCCAGTTTGATGCGTGGACTATTAAGTGTAATAGTTCTTCGATTTTACAATGGAGAGATTTGTACGATCTATATCTTGACAATCAAAACCTCCTGAGCAAACTCTTGCTTCAAAAAGCAAGTTACCTGCAGAGAAGACAATTGTATGGAACTAAATATTCGACCATATAGGTGAGAAGGGCCTACGAGACTTGAAAAAAAAAATTCTTGTTGATGGATTGAATGACAGTTCTCTTCTATTTAATTTTTGTGAACATTGCATATATGGAAAACACAACAGTGTTCATTTTTATTCTTGTTCTTATAAATCTGCAGGGTTGTTGGACTTAATTCATTCCCATATATTTGGTCTAGTTAAACTTCCTTCAATTTCTAAGGCTTTGTATTATGTGTCATTCATTGATGATTATTCTAGAATAACATGGGTATATTTTTTAGTACTAAATTTGAGGTTTTTAGGTGGTTGATGGAGCTTAAAGCTCTTTTGGAAAACTAAACTAGTAGGAAGATTAAGGTGTTGAGGATTGATAATGGCAATGAGTTCTGTTTTTCAAAGTTTGATAAGTTTGGTAAGGAGAATGGCACTGAAAGACATAAGACAACTACATATACCCCTGAACACAATGGAGTTGCAGAACGAATGAATAGAACGTTAGTGGAGAGAGCTAGGAATATGCTTAGTGGAGTCAGCATAGAGAAGAGTTTTTGGGTTGAAGAAGTTGCTACTCCATATTTCTTGATTAATAGGTTTGCCACAACATCTCTTTTGGATAAGACCCCAATGGACGTCTAGGCGGGCAAGAATCCCTCATTTCAACCTCTCTTTGATTTTGGTTGTGAGGCATATTCTCATGTGCCCAAGGAGAAGTTGTTTAAGTTTGATATCAAGGTAGTGAAGTATATCTTTGTCAGTTATGGTGTTTTTGGTGTGAAAGGGTACAATCTTTGTGATCTTATGGCTGGAGAAGTTTTGTATAGTAGAAATGTTATTTTTAGAGAAGTTAAGAATTCTCCCACAATGGTGTAGCTAGAAGATGATGAGAAGAAATTAACGGTTCAACTGCCACTAAAGACCGAGATAGATGAACCAAAAAGTGAACACGAGGCTTAGGAATGACATGATGAGGAGGATGAGGAGAATGGTTTAGAGAGTTCAGAAGAAGAGGATGAAGCTCCAACTCAAAATTTGAGGAGGTCCACTCGACAACGAAGGAAGCCAGACATGTATACTTATAGTCCTTATGATTTCAGATGTATAGTTGCTTTATATGATAACATTGATGAGCCTAGAACTATAAAAGAGGCAATAGCGAAGGAAGATAAGGAGTCTTGAATATTGTCCATGGATGAGGAAATGGCTGTAGTTAGAAATAATGATACATTGGAGTTGGTCCCATTACCTGACGGATGGAAACCCATTGTGTAGAAAATATAGCTCAGAAATACACTAAGTCATATATAGATTTCAACCTGCTATTAAGATTCAACAGTAAAGCATTAAACCCAATACTGAACTGCACTTAATGAGTCGAAACACTAAATGACATAGATCTGAAACTAAAACTAGTAGCAGAATATCAATGAACAATAGACATATTTGCACATTTTCCATGTGAAAATTTTGGCCTATCCTCCAGGAAGAAACCACAAGAAAAATTGACAGTTTAGGGAGATTTTATTAATGAGCTTCTAGGGAAAATACCGAGTTACAATAATAACAAAACAAACAACATTAAACACAACAACGTAGCTCCATAAATCAACACATAAACTCCTTGAGAATCGCGCCAAACCCAGTTGCCTCGATATCTGTGCTCTGTACAGTCATGTACATCAGAAATGCATTAGTATGATCCTCAAAATATGTTCCCATATTAACCAAATATGTAAAGTTCTCATCCGCACCGATTCCCACAACTGAAACACCTCAAAACTTGTGCCAAACTCAGCTGAACTTGCTGCCTCGAAATTAGTGCCTTTTCTCAACTATATAGACAACCATTAATGTTTTTATGGACTCTTCATTTGGTTGTTGTATGGATTGGTGTAGAGTGTTGAGTTGTTTCTCATTGGAGTGTGTGCCTATCCCTCTGCTAGGGATGCATGCCAACTCTCTAAAAGCTCAAAAAATTCTCTTGGGAAATGTGACTATTCACCTCCCACTCCTGTCTCCTCAAAATGTGCGCTCCTCTCTCCCTCTTGAACCGCCTTTATCATTTTTCAAAGTGTAACAACCCAAACCCTTGGTCTTCCATTTAGATTGAATGTCAAGATATAATCTTTCCCTCATGAGATCAACGGTCGTGACTTAATTATTCATGAGGTCAGTTAAGTCATTAAAGTGACCCACAAACTCATAAAGTCCCAAGGGATAAATGTGCTCGATCACTTCCGCATGCTGGGCACTGCCTATGCAGAAGTACCTGTGAGCTACCAAATCTAAAATTCCCTGTTAGTGAGAGAGGTACTTATGGTACCTGCACCACAATCCGTCTCCAAATCCATGATCCCATTTGTTGTCGTAGTTGCTCCCTTTGTACTAGAGGTCGTTGCTCCCTCTGAACAGAAAGTCAATTCTTGCACTACAGTGGAAGCTTTTGTTGCTACCTCCGTTGATCTACAAAATGAAGACATGATTCTAGGATACTTCACAGTCTCCCGAGCATCCATCTGTGTTGACTCATGCCTGATGAGTACTCTGAGAGTCCTGGAAGAGGACTGAGTCATCGGTATGAATTCTCTCTCTCCTGAGCAACCTACCCACTCTCTGATGTAGAATTTGAATCCAGAAATCCTTTGGACCCCAACACAGGTTGACCTAAAAACCTTTACAACCTCTCATACTTGACACCAAGCAACACTGTTGTGTGTGGAGTAGCTCCCTCTGGATATAATAATACCCGACCACACTAGAATGCCACTCCAAATCCATCAACCTCCAGAGCTGACACTAAGAGTAAGTTAATTTTCATCTCTGGAATATACAACACCCCGACAACCTATAGAAAACCTGCTAACTCTAGTTGGAATCTAACACTTCCAAACCCCTTCACTGAAAGCTTCGGGCCGGTACTAACACCCAATGATCAGTCTATGTTTATTTCTGAAAGACTAAGGAACATTGACCTCATCCCTGTCATATGCCGAGAAGATCCATTGTCCATAAATCACACTTCAATGTCCTCAAACGTAAGACAATCACTCCCTGAAGGACTAGTCATCAAAGAAAATTGCTTCTCGAATTTCTCTGCAAATTATGCAACCTCGGCTGATGTTGACGTGTTTGGTTCCGACTTCTTTATATTGTTCAGACATTGACTAGCATAGTGGCCAGTCGTGTGAAATGCAAAGCATATCACATTTCTCATGTCTTTCTTCTTCTCATTACTCTTTCCCGCAAGAGCAACGTCCTTCTCGTCTGAAGAATCCATAGCCTTCTCTTGAGACCCCTCGCAGATCTTATCCTGTGTAAAGTCATTCCACATTCTAATCCAGTCAGGGAGATTCTCTCTCTCGACCATACACTTCGCAAAATCCTTCCACTCCTTGGTGAAGCCTTTGAGGGTTATACGCACCAACTCTGAGTCTGGAATAACTTCTCCAACAATTGTCAATGCATCCTTCATCTATGCAACTTTGGTGAGGTAGGAGGCCACACTCTCTCCCTTTTCCATCCTAGTACTATGGATCCTGTGTCAGAGAGCCTTTCTCCGGTTCTCATTCTTTTCCTCATAGAAATTCTTCAGTGCATCCCACATGTCCTTGGTTGTCTTCTTCTCAGCCAAATTTGGAAAAATTTGGTCTCTGACTCCGTCCAAAATGATTCTCTGAAACTTAGATCTCTTCACATCATGAACATCCAACTCTATGGGATATGACGCAGGTACTGGCATGATGGTGTCCGTAAACAATCTCAACTTGTTCTCCTTGAGAACACTTGTGATTCTCACCTTCCACTGCAGGTAGTTGGAGATTGCCTCCAACTTATTTTGAAACCTGATGCAGGAAGTCATCTTTGTCCAACTGACAACGAACCTTCTTTCTCTTCCTACCAAGCAAATGCCCCAACAAGTCACTGTTGTTCCAAGTGCCAAACTTTCCACTAAACTTTAGAGCACCGGCTCTAATACCATGTAGAAAATATAGCTTAGAAATACAATTAGTCATACACATATTTCAACCTTCTATTAAGCTTCAACAATAAAGCATTAAACCCAATACTAAATTGTACTTAATGGGCAAAAACACTAAATGACATAGATCTGAAACTAAAACCAACAACGAAATATCAATAGAAAGTTGACAAATTTACACATTTGGCACACGAAAATACTGGGCTATGCTTCAGGAAGAAACCACAAGAAAAATTGATAGTTTAAGGAGATTTTATTAATGAGCTTCTAGGGAAAATATTGAGTTACAACAACAGAAAAAAAAACAACATTAAACACAACAAATTAGCTCCACAAATCTACACATAAACTCCTTGAGAATCGTGCCAAACCTAGTTGCCTCAATTTCTATGCTTTGTACGGTCATGTACAACAAAAATGTAATTGTACGGTCCTAAAAAAATCTGCCCAGATTAACAAGAAATGCACAGTTTTCAACTGCACATATTCCCACAATTGAAACACCTCAAAATGCGTGCCAAACTTAGTTGAACTTGCTGCCTCGAATTTAGTGCCTTTTCTCAACTGGACAGATAACCATCAATGTTGTATGGACTTCTCATTTTGTTGCTATATAGACTGGTGTAGAATGTTGAGATGTTTCTCCTTGTAGTGTGTGCCTATCCCTTTCCTAGGGATGTGTGCCAACTCCCTCTTGTTGTTGTTTTCTTTCTCTAAGCTAGGAAACTTCTTTTGGGAAATGTGACTCTTCAGTTTCCACTCCTTTCTCCTCAAAATGTGCCAACCCTCTCTCCCTCTTGAGTTTCTTTTATCATTTTTCAAAGTCTAACTTCCCTAACCGTTGGTCTTCCAATGAGATTGACGGTCAAGATCTAATCTTACCCTCATGAAATCAACGGTCGTGACCTGATCATTCGTTGAGGTCACTTAAGTCACTAAAGTGACCAACAACGTCATAAAGTCACCAGGGAGAAATGTGCTTGGTCACTTCCGCATGTTGGGTGTTGCCTATGCAGAAGTACCTTCGAGCTACATTGGATGTAAATGGGTGGTCAAAAAGAAGATTGACTTAGAAGGTTGTGCTGAAAAGCACAAAGAAAGGTTGGTTGCAAAAGGATATTTCCAGGTTGAGGGAATATATTTTGGTGAAATATTTTCCCCAGTTGCTAAGTTAACATCTATTAGGTTCTTATTATCTGTAGTAGCAGCCTTTGATTTTGGGATAGAACAGATAGATGTGAACACTGCATTCCTACTTGATGTGACTTGAAGGAGGATATCTATATGAAAGAACCAGAGCACTATGTTGAAAAAGGAAAAGAGTCATTGGTTTGCAATTTAAAAGGTCTTCATATGGTCTCAAATAGCCTCTCATAATGTGGTACCAAAATTTTGATTCCTTTGTGTTGGGATTAGGATTTAAGAGATCCAAATTAGATCACTTTGTGTATTAAAACAAGATGGTGATAGTTTTCTTTTTATCATTGTATATGAGATATGCTATTCTTTGGTAATAGTAAGGATTTGATTTGTGATTAGAAGTTTCACCTTTCAACACAATTTGATATGAAAGAGTTGGGGGTTGCAAAATATATCTTAGGAATAGAGATCATGAGATATGGAGTGAATAAAATTATTTGGTTGTGCTAGAGTAAGTATTAAACTCTGTGCTATAGTGTTTTTTGCATGGCATATTGGAATCCATCGAGTGTCCCAATTTCTATGGGAACTAAGCTTTGAGTTGAGTAGTGTACTTCTCGTATAGATGTAGGATATGGCCGCTATTCCTTATACTAGTATAGTTGGTAGTTCGATGTATGTTATGGTTTTTACTAGACCAGACATTGCTCAAGTAGTGGGAGCCTGGAGTTAATTCATGGCTAATTCTGGACGAGAACATTGGGTTGCAGTGAAGAGGTTCTTCAAGTATTTGTGAGGTACCTCTGAATATTCGATTTTCTATCATATTGATGTTCTCGTGGACCCACACATAGTGGATAAACAGGGTTATGTGGATTTTGATTGAGTAGGGGGTGTAGATAGAAGGAGGTCTACGAGTGGTTACTTGTTCTAGTTTTTTGGTGGAGTAGTGAGTTGGATGAGCAAGAAACAAGATGTGGTCGCTTTGTCCACTGCATAGGTAGAGTATATGGTAGCTACTCATGCTTGTAAGGAGGTCATTTGGCTTATGAAAATATGTTTTGAAGTAGGGTTAAGTTAGAAATATATCATGATTTAATGCAATAGTAACAATGTCATTTTCCTAGTTAAGAACACAACCTTTCATGCAGAGACAAAGCATATTGATATGCAATACCATTTTGCTAGGAACACAACAAAGGATGGAAATGTGATACTAGAGAGTTGACATCTTTTAAAATGTTGCAGATGTATTAATGAAACTGGTGAGCATAGGTAAATTCAAGTGGTGTTGTGAGTCTATGGGATTTATGGGCCCTAACATCTAGCTTGTAGTTTGATGTATTCTCCCCTGTACCCTTGCAAGGTATATGACACTTGGGAGAATGTTGGGACAGGTGTTTCATAGGCCTTGCAGAGCTCTAGCATGAACAATGCATAACTGCATCAGAGAATATTATAGTGTCGCAGTGTTTTCGTAGAGAAGAGAATATTGCAGTGCTATAGTGGAAGAGAAAACAAAACAACGTTGTAGTATAGAAGAGAATATTACATCATTGTGGAATAGAGAATAAAGTAGTGCTATAATGGAGTAGAGTGTCATAGATCAATCACGGAGAATACCTTCTGGTGGTTTCCAACAAGTAGAAATAAAAATCCATAAACTGTTTATTGTTTTATTTATGCCTATTTAAGTTTTAGATGTTATGCTCCCAAATTTTCTATACTCTTATTGAGAGCACAAAGACTATGTATTGTAAATATTTATTACTAAACAATACATTTGAGAGTGCTTTAAAGTGCCTAATATTTCTCCCCCAAAAATTACCCTTTTCCGAAATATCATGTTGTTAATGATTTGATGTTTATTTGATGTATGCAACTACAATGTTTCTTTGATTTCTGCGTATTCTTCTCTCTTAGATTAATTTACTAAACCTCCTAAATTAATTTACTAAGCTTATTCCACACTTCTTATTTCTTTTAATTTTTTCAAAAGAAAGAGATATAAGATATTCAGGTGATTTAAAATATCTTTCCCCTTCTAAACAAATCTTCCTAAACTATAATCTCTCTTAATGCCTGGTGCAGACCTTCTTTTTTGATATTGAAGTAGAGTGGGAATACACACCATATCTACTATTAAGTTTTAACATTGTGAAACTAATTACAATTTGTACTTTGGATATGTTTACAATTCAACCAAAATTAAAATTTTAAATGTGATATTAAAAGGTTATAAATTTTTCCTGTTATTTCCTTCCACTCACCTTTATTTTAAATGTGATATTAAAAGGTTATAAATTTTTCCTGTTAATTCCTTCCACTCACCTTTATATACGAAGTAATAAAGTTTTTGTATGTGAATGTAATCAGGTTTTAAACATTTACATTTGCATCAGCCTTAATTTAAAATTTTACTTTAAAAAATTACAACTTGTACTTTGGATATGTTTACAATCCAACGAAAATTTTAAATGTGATATTAAAATGTTATCATTTTTTCGTGTTATTTCCTTCCACTGACCTTTATATACGAAGTAATAAAGTCTTCTATGTGAATGTAATGAAGTTTTAACCATTATACATTTGCATTTGTTTCAACGTTAATTTAATATTTTATTTTAATATTCAAAAGAAATTGAGTAATTTTAATTTAACTATATTATATTTAAAGTTAAATTAAATTAAAGATTAAATGATTTTTTTTTAAGATTTCATTTTTTCTTTCTATAATATTTATGAATTAAATAAATTAATGTGAGTTATATTAACTTTCTATAATATATATGAATTAAATAAATTGATGTGATAAATATTAAATTGGAGCAGAATCACAATTAATGTGATTTATATTAACTTTCTATATGAATTAAATAAATTAATGTGATTTATATTAACTTTCTATAATATATATGAATTAAATAAATTGATGTGATAAATATTAAATTGATGTAATAATAATAATAATTAATATATAAGAAATTAATTTTAGTTTAAAAGCTGGAGGAATGAAATCTATTAATGTGATAAGTATTAAGTTCGAACAAAAT
>JZKD02S1675085.1:156770-169559 GCA_000966675.3 Picea glauca
ATATATATAATTAATTTAAAATGGAGAGGATTAACATGTGAAGTGACAGGAATGCGACTTTAAGAAACCAAAGCATATATATATATAAAATATATGTATGGGCTGTTCAAAGAAACCAAAGCATGTATATATGATATATGTATGGGCTGTTTGTAGTTTGATTGATTTTAGAGTCTTGTTGTGCGAAGTGAGAGAAGGTTGCAAGGATGGTGGCCAAATTTCCTATCATGCGGCAATTTGGCTGTTAAATATGGTGAAAACAGTGACATAACTATCCAAGAGAAGGAAAGTGGAGAATATATTTGTGACATACATGTCATCCAAGCGGAAAGTTGGAAAGTACAGAGTACATTTTATAATGTTTTATAGATTGTCAAAATGAGAGGAGGTCCAATTTCCAAATTCCAACATGGGTACGTTTTGACTATTTTTTTAGTTAAAAAATTAGTCCAAGTGTTTGTTGAAGTAACTTCTTCGGGAAGGGACAACATATTGATTATTGCAAAATATTTGTATTTTTTCAGCTTTGAAGACTTTTGATAGAGAGAGTGAATTACTTGTATGAAAACCTTATAAGAAAACTGTTTCATGCACGCTACAAACGATACATTTCATAATGAACTTGTTTCATAGTAGGATATTAATGCAAAAATTCATATTAAAAATACTACAATACTACTTCTATGTAGGATACTATCAATTCAACTCCGAGAACACACCAATTCTTTGCAAGACACTCTTTTCCATCTTTTTAAATATACTATCCCACTTTAGAGAGAAAATTTCCATCTCTCCTACCAATATTGGGATTTGCAAGACTATGATCTTTTCCTTCGTATTGGAAGAGAAACATAAGATCATCTAAAATGCCCATCTCTCCTACTATTATTGTGATTTGCAAGACTATGATTTGTTCCTTCGTATTGGAAGAGAAACATATGAGCATTTACGATTTGTTACACCTCAACCAAAATCACCTTGTAGAAGAAGAAGTAAGTGATTTGAGTAGTAAAGGTATATTAGAATATTTTTTTAAGAAATTGTAACTTTTGGTCTTGGAAAAGTTTGATGAAACTATCCACTTTATAACGAAAATGTATAGGATTTGTTACACCTCAACCAAAACCTTGTATAAGAAGTAAGTGATTTGAGTAGTAAAGGTATGTTAGAATATTCTTTAAGAAATTGTAATTTTTTGTTGTGGAAAGGTATGGTGAAATTGTTGAGCATTGGATTCATTGTCTTTATGAACTACTTATGTCACATCATGTTCATGAGTTGTAAAAGATCTTAGTTAACCAAAGGAGAAGGAAGCACTGCTTGATACCTTATACAATAATGTTCATTCATCTTTAGATGGCAATTTTTCTCATGTATTGTTGGCTATTTATAGAAAATATTCTCTTTTGTTTGAAAACAACACTAAGGGAGTAGTTCCAAATTGCTTTGTTAGAGGGGGTTACATAGATGTTGGACTTGGTGAGTAGGATCAATGAATTATTATTGACATTCTGCTTGAGATGAGACCACTGAGAATAGGGCTTGGATACTTTTCAACTTCATCACCAAACTTTGGCCCCCCTAATCTCTTATCCACTTTTGTTTTGCAGGAACTGGATCTAAGACCATTTGTTGATTTCCTTGTTGATGCTATGATGAATCTTGAATCTATCACTTTTGAATATTCTTATATCCTTGAGAAGGAATTGCTATCTCCACCTAATGCTCATATAGAAGAAAATTGTTCATAATACATATAGACATCCTAATCATATTAAGAGGATTCCTTCTTGTCGCATTTCAGTATCAACATCTGATTGCCATACACATGAATATGATAACAACTCTTCTTATAGTTCGAAAGTGAAGAGGCATAGATGGAAAAATCTTGGATTGGTACTCGGTATTAGGAGTTATTGTAGTTGGATTGATGATTGGTAAAGACAATATCTGAGCACATGTTTGAGGACTTCATATTGAGTTGTTTTGTAGATTGCGTAGTCATGCATTCAAATTACTCATTTTGATTGATTTAACCATATTAACAATCTCTTATTGGAAATTCTTGATGGTAGCATTTTTGTTGCTTCTTTGCACTTGTTCATGTTTGAAGACCACGTGGTGTTTGGAGCACTTGTTGAATCTTTTTTCCCTCTTTCTCAGAAAAAACGTGGTCAATCTAATTGTCTCCTTGCTTGGGGCATTTTTGTTGCTCTTTAACACTTGGCTTCATTACATGTTCATCCAATAACTCATTGCATCTTCGTCAAATCACTCATGTGTTCAGTGGGACTTCTGGTCATATTCTGTCATTTATTTTTGACAGCATCAAGGGAATTTAGCTACCATCCTTGATTGGTTGTGTTGATGCTCATTTATGGAAGCCTTTATTTGCTATCTCCACCTTATGCTCATATAGAAGAAAATTGTTCATAATCCATATAGACATCCTAATCATATTAAGAGGATTCCTACTCGTCGCATTTCGATATCAACATCTGATTGCCATACACATGAATATGATAACAACTCTTCTTATAGTTCGAAAGTGAAGAGGCATAGATGAAAAAATCTTGGATTGGTACCCGGTATAAGGAGTTATTGTAGTTGGATTGATGATTGGTAAAGACAGTATTTGAGCACTTGTCGAGGACTTCATATTGAGTTGTTTTGTAGATTGTGTAGTCATGCATTCAAATTACTCATTTTGATTGATTGACCATATTAACAATCTCTTATTGGAAATTCTTGATGGTAGTATTTTTGTTGCGTCATTGCACTTGTTAATGTTTGAAGACCAGATTGTGTTTGGAGCACTTGTTGAATCTTTTTTCCATGTTTCTCAGAAAACACGTGGTCAATCTAATTGTCTCCTTGTTTGGGGCATTTTTGTTTCTCTTTAACACTTGGCTTAATTACGTGTTCATCCAATAACTCATTACATCTTCGTCAAATCACTCCTGCGTTCAGTGGGACTTCTGGTCATATTCTGTCATTTATTTTTGACAACATCAAGGGAATTTAGCTACCATGCTTGATTGGTTGTGTTGATGCTCATTTATGGAACCCTTCGTTTTCTTTGTCAAATCGAAAGAGTTTTATGTGACGATTTAACATTTTTCAAGAGCTAAGATTCTAAAGGACTCTTCTTTGTAAGGTTCTTGGCACATGGTCATGGTTACAATGTTATCAACATCGGTCATCATTATTTTCCCTACCAAATCAAAATTTATGTGGAAGTTATTGTGATTTTATTTCTCCTTGTTTTTACCACGTCTTTACTAAGTGCACATTAAAGGAGGATTATGATGCATATTTACCTGGTCGATTAGGTTGTATCAATATGGAGGATGTTAGTGATAAACTTTACTTAAGAGTAGAATTACTATTTTTTGCAAAGAAAATTTTCTTTTGGATTCTAATTATGTATAAAATGCCTTTGCTCTTCTAATTTTAACGTTTGTACTTCTCTGTAATGTGTTTCTAATTTATTTGTGAAATTACTTTTGATATATCTTCATGTTGAAAGTGGGATTTATTACTATTACCACACAATCTAACACCTTAGTGCAAAGCCTTCACAAGACACCAAGACTAAGTGAACATTCGAAGATGCCAGCATTGTCAAGTAGGAAACAACTTCCCTCTCTTTAGTGAAAGAGTAAATCCAACACAACGGATGCTTATCTAGTAGCCTATAAGAATCCCCACACAAAAATATTAGTTCCTTTAGCTATTGGGTTATGGAGTCTTTAAAAGAATGAGCTAGAAATTTAGCTACCTCCTTGTGGGTGTAATCCTTTTTACTCCCCAAGGCAAAAAAGACTAGCTATGAAGTACTAGGTGGGTGTAATCCCCTTTACCTTTCCTAGTAAATCCTTATGCTAAAAAATATTTCAATATAATTATGATGGGCTTAGTGGGGTTGTATGCCCTTATACTCCCCAAACGTATAGCTGATTAAACTTGTAACCAAGAAGAGAAACAATAACAAGAGAGATTCCTTACCTAGTCCAATTATTAACAAGATAAACTTCTTCTTTACCAAGATAATTCTAGCACAAATGCAAATGATTCGGATTATTTTCGGCACAAAATGAGATCTGAGATATAATAAATAAATGCATAGAGATATCACAGATATTCAATATTATATCAGAAATGTATCAGAGATGCAACCATAAACACAGATATACAGTAATACTCTATTTCTATTAATGAAAGAAATGTACAGAGACTGTAAAAATACAGAGTGAAAGACTCGCTAGAATGGTGGCAGCTTATCTCTGAGAAGAAATGTGACGGCTACTCGCATTCGCAAGAAGATGATTACAATGAGGCTCTGAAGGCCTTTTTACAATAAACAGGAATGCCAAAAACCCTAGACATCCAAAAACCTAACCCCAGGAGATGAAGCACCAAAAGTACTGTGGGCCCCATTTGGGTAAGTTAGTACATCAACTTCGCAGGGTCGTAACTTTTGCATACGATCTCCGTTTTAGGCGTATGATAGCTTGTTGGAAAGGTATCGTCGAGGATATTAATTTTGGGGGCTCAATCATGCTTTCGGCTATCATTGAGAATCTCGATCTCGAAAAACCTTCATTTAAGGCCCCTCAAAATGGCCCCGGAAGTCAAAACCTGCTAAAAATAGTAAATTGCCAAAATTGTCAGAAAATTGTGTTGAGCGAGTCGGAAAAGGTGGGTGACCATCGATATCCACCTGAATCAGCAAAGAAATATGATACTAGAAAGATAGTGCATCACTTCTTCATCCAATATCCAATACAAACCATATCAAGAGCAAGTAGAAAGAGAGATTTCCGAAATAGGGCGCAAATTTCAACCAAGAGACTTCTCACAATGGGAGAGCTATCATAAAATGACAAGAGTTTGGTCTTTGTTTATGCAGATTCTCGTAAAAGTGTTTGTCCACTAAATTTTAGGGTAACCAAAAAGTAAGGGGTCAACAACCCTTACTTTGCCCCTTTAGATTATCAAATTCAAATTTAACTTTAAAAATTGCACATAAGAAACCTTAATGTGACGTAATCCCTCTTCTAGGGTGATGTCTTGACAATTTTTCCAAGTCATTGGAGTTGAGGATGGAATTTGTTGGCCATTCTAGGGCCTCCCTCTCATGCATTAGGGTTTCCTTCTCCAAGCCAAGCCATCTCTCGTCAAAACGGTGCAAGTGTCCTTCACCACCAAAATGGTCCAAGTGTCCTTCACCACCAAAACCTTTTCCATAGGGTGATGTCAAGCTCCTCAAATGCGACGTTTGAGCCTCAAGATCTAGAAGATGGGATTGAAAGGCTACCATCATCTTCCGATGTGTGAGCCATGGTATCCAGCCTATGGGCTTAAAGCCCTAAGGAAGCCCAGGCTAGGCTAGTTCTATATGCAAAGAAAACAAAAAGTTGGAGAATGTTGAGTATGTGTTATAGCCTTTGGACGAATAGCAGTGTCTGCGGTGCGTCGGGCGGTTTTTCGCCACATGGTTTTTTGCCGATGGTTTTCTATTTCTAGTTAAAGAATTAGGGTTGTCGACTAACCCAATTCATTGGGTTAGGGTTTTGGATGCCGCTAGCTCCTATATGTATATTGTATTGTAAACAATTTATTACTATGAATGAATATAGAATATGCTAGTTTTCGCGGTTTGGGTTTCCAGGAGAAAAATCTCTGTGTAATGTTTGTATTTGCCATTGTATATTTTTTGTTCTTTTACTGAAAATTTGTTTGTAGTTAATATTGAACAAGGTTAAAATCTACAAACTTCACATAAAAAAGTTTCTTTCTTGCAAAAACTGGCCTTGAGGGCTTCTAAATAATCATTAATAGAGTATGTGTTCTTGAATTAGTCCTTGAGTCTCTACAGTGCTTGAATATCCTCTACAAAATGGGCATCTTCTTTCTTTTATACCATTATTCGTAACTGCCAAGTGACTCTTTGCATTCTTCTTGAAGAAGTTGTTACAAACTATTCAGTTTCCTTTTACTCAGTGACAATTGTACATAATAAGGAAAAAATAGGGGTTGGTTGAGAAAAAGACAAAATAAAATATAGGCAATAGCAATCTCTGATTGACATTTTGTCTTATTTAGGATTCCAGCCCTTAAGGTAAAATGTCCACACCCCTAGCTTGTCGTACAAGGAAATGATCCTTCAATAGAGTAATTCCTCTAATGTTGCAGCGCGCATAGCTATGTTGTCTTCGATGACTTGCATATCTTTAGATAGAGTAGCCATTAATGGTTGGATCATGGTGTGGACTCTGGTAGGTTGTACAATATGCTGCTCTCTCAGGTCTATGGTCACATTAGTGGATGATTCAGTGACTATTCATCGATGATTAGTGTTGTTTTGAACTTCATCCATGAACTCCTCCATGACTAGGTTTTGTTCAAGTTCTTCTAATTGAGGGAGTTGACATCCTTTATTTAATTCCTGAGCAACCTTGTCTACTTTCGAGCATATTTTCATTGATTTGGTAGTTTCTTTATCATCTCTTTCCCCAGCTTGTTGACAACGTTGAAATGAATAGATATTCGTTTTCCTCTCGATTTTAGAGGGGCGATAAAACTCGGTTGTTGCATCATGATTATCTGCGATACATTGGCCGATGTAACCCATGTTTTCTTAGATCATGCTAAATTGTGTAAGCTTTTCTTATAGCTGACCATGCCAATCTATGATAGTGGTGATCGCTTGGTGGAAGACGTGTATATGTGCATACATATCTAGGAAGGCTTCTTCTAGCTTTGTCCTTACTTTCTCAGCGCTTTCCCTGAAGCTTTAGAAACCTCTCTCGTCTATCTTCATTTGTAGGAGTTTTTGTTCTAGTTCCTTGATTCTTGCTTCATTCTCCTGGTTTTGCCGGCATAACCTTGGAATAATTTCTTTGTTAATGGTCATGAATGTAGTGCAAGTTGAGGCGGTGGCTATTGGATTTTCCCTTACATCTCTTGTTATGGGAACCTGCATAAGGACTAAGATCAACATTGATTGGGTTGTCAGCACTTTACTTATTTCTCTTGCACAATCTTGCCAATCTTGTTGTCATAAGTGAAGCTTCTCAGATTGGGGACATCACTTGGTTAAAACGGAGCCCAAATCCCTAGTTCTAAACAACTAGATGGTGTTTGTGTGTTGGTGCTTGCTATTGATACCTCTTGGGTGTCAGTATCCATTGGTCGAGTGTCATCATTCCTGGTCTCAACATCTTTCTTTTGCTTCTCTTCTTCAGCTACCTTATCAGTTGTTGCTTTCGTTGCTGCTTTTTCTTTTATCACTTCTCTTTGTGCTTCAACCTTTTCTTTTTATACTTCGATCTTTCTCTTTTTCTTGGCAGCGTCATTCTTTTTCTTATAGACTTTCTACTTATCCCTTCTTTTCTTATGGACTGGCGTTTCCTCTTCTTATTGCTCATCCGGAGTGTACGGAGATGGAAACTGGGGATGACCCCTATGTTGCTTCCTCTTCTACCTTCTTTTGAGATTCTTGTCTTGCTCTTTCTTCATCTGCAATCCTTCCTTTCTCTTTCTTCATCTGCAATCGTTACCAAGTCTCTGTTGTGTATTCCCAGGGGAGCCCTACATTGTTGAAGTGGTATTTTACGACATTCTTGGGATCGTACCTTTGGAATCGCTCTTCTCCAAAATGGTAAGACAACATAGTGTTTACCTATTCTTGGGCTTGCTTGGTGTTTTCAAAGAAGTAGGTGCCTACATACAGTGGAAATGGTGGCGATATTTTTTTCTTACCGTGGTAGAATATCCCCATTAATCCATGGATTACAATTTGATACGCTATTTTCCTGGAGCACTAGTTTGTTAGGAACGAACTAGAAAACTAGATGAGGGGCTTCATAGGGTCGAACACCCTTATATAGGTGCCATGTTCCAAGATATACCAATCCCCGATTTTTCTAATGACTGCTATCGCATTATTGGTCATGCCTGGGGGCGTTGCGCAAAATTTAAATTCGTGTAAGGGAGCTAAGAAGTTTTCACATATCTTCTGATCTTCCACTCGATAGTTGTGCTCCCAAAGAGATTTGCAGTATATGTGGATTGTTGGGTCTGAGGGATGCCATATCCATCCCATCCTTAGCTACTAATGGGTAACACACATAATGTCTAGGAGGTACGAGGACATATGAAAACTTGGGAATTTCACGGGACGGGCTTCCGTGATTGTGGATAGTTCCACTATCAGATTCGATGATAAGATGTCTTCCCAATCGAATGAAAGTCCCTCGTCTGCACAATAAAATATCAAAGGCATGTATGATAGGGGGAACTGAGATGCATTTGTTTCAACGTACAACTAGCACAACATAGCCACCATATATATATAGGTTATTTTAAAGACAATTGTGGGTTAACCTCCCTTTGGCCCGTGCTGGAACTATTTAATAGGTTTGTACCACTTGGGGTATATTTCTTTAGCTGTGTGTTGGAACTCGTCAAGAATCTTATTGTCTAGCTTTCTCGCTCCTTTGTCGAGGTGATAACATTTTTCTAGGTCCTCGGGTCGAAATGATGCTATGGGTTCCCCTTTTGCATTGTGAATGCTTCTTTTCCCCAGATCAACATGTTTTATGATCCAACCGATGGAATCGTCACGAGGGAAAAAATAATGCGGCCTATGACTCTGAATATCCCAGATCTCCATATATTTTTTAATATTTTCATCTCATCTTGGTCTTCGACCTCGGTGGGGAACGTTGATTTCTTAAACATGCGATACACATTACCCCACTTGAGTGTCTCTCCCTCCTTTTCCAAGAGTCCATAGGTGCCATTGTATGTGGCTCAAACTACATCTGTTTCGTCTTGGGTCTGTCGACCACTGCCAAAGGACTCGGTGACAAATGCCTGTTTGTTACTTTTTTGGGAGCCATATCTGAACCTGCAAGGAAAAGGTGGGATTATTGTGAAGATTAAAATCACAACCAATATTAAATTTAGCCTCACTTGAGTTTATGCTTGGTGGGAGATCATCATCCAAAGATGATAATATGATCGCAGGCATGGTGGGTGTTTAGATGAGGCTCCTAGAGAAGGGATTGGCTAAAAAGATGATCAAAATAAAAAATTAGAAGGTTAATGCCAAGTTCTCCGATGCAAATCGAAGAGGTTAGCAGCAAGTGTTCTGAAAGCCATCGGTAGGGTTGGTATGACAGTCTCCGAAAAATCCATCGGCAAAGTTGTCTTGAAAGTCTCTGATATACATCGGGTAAGATGATGAGAAGTTCTTTGAGTTAGGGTTCAGTGCACTTAACAAAATCATTGATGTTAAGCCTAACTCCTTCGATGTATTGGAGGAGTTAATATGAACTCTTCTGATATGTCGGAGGCATTGGTGAGAAGTGGTCCGATAGGCTCTCGTAGATCGAAGAAGTCGGGCCCCATTTCTCCGCAGTTAATCCAGGGTGTTACAACTAACGTTTCTGACGAGTTCGCGCTAAGTATCATTGCAAGGTTTACTTCAAGCTTGAACTCAAAAACATTTGTTTGGGGGAATCGATCCTTTCAATATCCTTTTAATCAAGGTTGAATTTGTCAATGTTATGTTCCAGTGCACCAGAGTTATAAATTTGGATTAGGGCCAAGAGTGGGCAAGCCGAATGACGATAGTGGTCTTTCAACATCAATGGACTCTTGCGGGGTAGAAGCAATAGGTTCGGCTTGGAAGGATCTGTGGCAACATCAATGGTTTGACAATGTAATAGCGCAGGCCGAAGTGAAGAAAGTTACCACGAAAGTATTGAAGAGAGATTAGGGTAGAAAATAAACAAATTGACCTTAACCCTAGCATGAAAACCCATAGCCCTAGAAAGAAGAAAATCAAGGGGAATCGAGGTCTTACTTGTAATTCACAGACACGTGGACGATCGTTGATCGATTGAGAATGAGTAGGTTAGGGCTCGGTGAGCTCTTGTTTGAAAATTGTCTTTCTCTCCTTGGTGCTCGGTGAGATAACGAGAAAGGGTGAAAATGTATATTTATAAGTTGGGTGATTTTAGCATTAAATGAGGGTAGGTGGCATCATTGAAAATCAACAGAGTTGTTAGTAAGTCCTCCAATGTACATCGACAAACTTACCACAAAGTGTACATCGGAGGATTTCGTGGGAAGTCCTTTGATGTACATCAGGGAACTTAGCACGAAGTGTGTCGATATTCGTCGAGAGAGATGGGAACAACTTCTCCAATGAAATCAGAAGAATTGCCACTAACTCCTCCGATTTCATCTGAGAAGTTGCATGGAAGTTGGCCGATGGAAGATGCCAATGGGGGATAAAATAATGAACTCATCAAAGTTCATTGACGAAGTTAGGTGGAAATCCTCTGACCGCATTGGAGGAGTTGAAGGTAACTCCTCCGATGCACATCGAAGGAGTTTCAATTAATTTTGCCGAAAATTTAAAATATAGATAATCATGAAAATTTCAAAGTGCTCCATGTTACCGCGCAATTTGTACTTTGATAGGAGGAAAGGTTAAAGGAGAGAAAATTGGTATAACTGGAGACTATCCTATCACTGTCACCTCAATAGGATGTCTCTTTCTATTTAGGGTGGAAGGCTCGGGGGAGACGTCCACGGTGGCTTGGGGGTTTAAGAAGGCAAGGTCAAAATGGATAGATAAAGATCCCCTCTCACAAGTCACCACCGATCAGAAAGTCCTGGTTTTCTAACCAATGAAATGATAATATGTCAAGGTGTACCTGCCCATAACAAAGCAACAAGCAACTATATGTATTTGCAAGTACACTTGTTGGTTAACACTTGATAAAACCATATACTTTCTCAATAAAATAAATTTGTTGAATATGATGAAGTAAACGGAAAATTATAACAACAATATTCATAGGGAAATACTTCACATTAAATGCCTTGAAATAGCTTCAAAATGACTAGGAATCATTAACCATTGAAATCATAATACTAGCATTTGTTAGAAGCAAACAAGATAATGTATAAATCAGCCCTTTTTAATTTCTTTTAGAATCTTTTAATGCTGCAATTAATGGTTGTAGCTTACTTTAGTAACAACAACAATATTGTCAGTAGGTTAGGCTATTCTAGGGTTAGCAAATGTTAGTAGGTTGCTTGAGGTAAAAGATTTGAAGGTTGGTTTCATCAATCAAACAAATTTATGGTCTAAATCAATGCCTTTTAGGGCTAATGGAGTCACTTGCGGCAAAAAAACTTGAAGGAAACAAATGATAATATAAGGGCTAAGGACCAAGAAGGATGATGATTGAGGTGTTGGTAATCGAAGGCCTCAATCAACAAGCCTTAGAAGGAAAACAACTACTAGGAAGGAGGTAACCCTAGGTCCTAGCAGTTTTCCTTCTTCTTTAGATCAAGATTGAAACAATTAATGGCTTGGTGAAGCAAATGACACTAGAGTGTTGCAATGGCAGGGCTCTAGTACAATCCTTCAGAGGTAGGGTTTCTAGCACAATCTAGTAAGTGAAAATTTGTTAAAACAAGGAATATAACATCTACTTGTTCTCCCAGGGTTGTAAACTAGAAATTTCATAATCTTGGAATAAATGCAAAGTTATTGTACCATAACCATTCAAAGCAAAGAAGGATTGCAGAAATTCACTTACGTCCAGCAAGAATAATCTAGCAATAGCCTAGTTGAATATTTTCCACCAAGAAAAATGCCAAGAAACACCAAATTAAGCCTCGTCCAAGAAGTGGGCCTAAAATTTCGTCCAATAAACCCTAAGTACGACGCAAATTTCAGACCTCACTTGTGTGAGACAAAGATGATGATAAATACAAGGGTTTAAACCCTTATTTATACAATACTAATGAACAGAATTAGGTTAAAAAGGTCGACATGGCTTGTTACACACAATATCTAGTTTTTACATTAAATATCATAATTAAACCCTAAAACAAGTTGTAAAGGTGACGTCATGCCCTTTTAGGGTGATGTTAGGCCCTTTTTTTAGCAACGTTGGCCTCCCGAAGCAAAATGTTAGGCCTCCTTGGGCCTCAGGATCCTGCCACACGTGCCACTTGGCACAAAATTGCCTCTAAAACATCCAAAACACTGGGTGACATCATGGGTGACCTGGGTGATGTCATGGGCCTTCCAAAGCCTACATCATGGTGAAAAGGGAACAACCCCCCTAGGCCCGAGTCTGCCAGGCTGACCCTGGTGAAATGTCATCCTCTCTCTCTGGTGCAATCCCCTGATCTGTCTCTGCCCCTGGATGGGGTCTCAACATCCATCAAGTGGGATTTTATCCCTATGGAGGTGCAAACTAATCATCTCCCCATATGTACCTGTCCATCGGGTGTGGCCCTGCAACATCAACGAATACGCCCTCAATGGGCTCATAAGTCACACGGATCATAGCAATGTCAATCACATCGAATCATCAAGTTATTTAAACATGTGCATGAAACCCCTCCTAGTCGAACAAGTGCACAAAGACGTTCTGCTATTCTACAAGCCAAGTTTAGAGGGGATGGCAGGACATCCTATTAGGCTAAGGCTCATTGGATGTGGGATGTTCCTGGGTGAAGTCAAATCCAACCCATGTGAGTGGATGAGGTGGTAAGCGATGTCTGGGTAATGGGTGCAGTGATAGCAGGGAAATGTATGGCTTACCTGTGGGTGCCTCTAAAGAGGGTGATCTGGATTATTTTCGGCACGAAATGAGAGCGGAGATATAATAAAGAAATGCACAGAGATATTGCATATATCCAGTAATATAACAGAAATATATCAGAGATGCAACCATAAACACAGAG
>JZKD02S1675085.1:176892-189793 GCA_000966675.3 Picea glauca
TGCTAAAAATAGTAAATTGCCAAAATGGCCAGAAAATTGTTTTGAGCCATTTGGAAAATGTGGGTGGCCCCCGATATCCACTTGGATCAGAGGTTGAGTTGGACCTTGGCATGGATGAAAATGTTGCCAAGCCCATTCATGCCTTTTATCTTTAATTCTTTATTGATTTTTCTTTCAAGAGACTAATTGGGGGACACTGCCTTGGTGTGTTGACCAGTGGTGGCAATGTTACCCACAAGCATTTCACGGAAATGAGAAGGCTGGCTCGTGATGAGACACCCTTTCTCTTTGCTATTCCACCAAGAGCCACTACCCTGGCATGGTGACCAGCTGTTGGTAGTGTCATACCACTACATGCCCATGGACATAATAGGTTGGCTCGTGATGAGACCCCTTATCCTCTAGCCAGGTCTTAATTAATTATTTTTTATGGGTCCCTCTGTTTCTCACTTAGAATATTTTTATTGCTTTCTCGAGGATCCCTGGTCAAAGCATCTCAAGTTTTCATTTTTGGCTTTTGTTTTTTGCCAACTACTTTTACCGAATGGGCCTTTAGCCCCTTCTTCCCATAAGGTAAGGTACAACCCTTAGATATTTGGCCAACCCAAATCCCAGATTAGTGTAATGGGATGGATGAGTGGGAAAAAGATGGAAAGTGGTAAGTATGGTGGGAATGGATGATGACCTTTCATGAATCCCACCAGTGGCAACTCAAATCCTATGGGAAGCAACTTACTAGGGCATCCTATCATTCATCCCAGGTATGGTCAAGTGGAAAGGCATAAGGTCCAAGCACACATTAGAAGAAAAAAGAATTAAATGCACATAATCAAAAGTTTTGAGAATTAGAGTGACACATACCATGATATCCGGACTCATTACCTCATGGAGCAAGACCCATTTCTGCTGCAAGACTAGGCCGATGTGATGGATGCTGTTGTTGTTGACAAAGTGGAGGCATTGTAGAAGAAAATGATGGGCCCTCCAAGGCCATGCTCAAGTCGATCTGGCTCTCGGTACTGCATGTCTAGGACCTGTGGGCCTCGAGACATAATCTGCTTAGTTATCTCTAAGCTAGGGGATAATACTTCCGATTTGAGGGACGTGAACTTAGGAAATGTGAGGCTTGAGGAACGAGTTTTAGAGCAAGATGAAGAAACCAAAGCGAGAGATTTCAAAATAAAAAAATACTATGGGCCCCATTTTCCTTAGAGGATTTTGTACATATATTACATGAAAATGGAGGGTCGTAGTGTCTGGCACAATAGGTAGTTATGGCCTCAACCCATGGTGTGAAGCAGTCTGTGATTGTTAAGATACATTAAAACTTCTTGATGGAATTTTCATGAAACTTACCCACGAACTCAAGTCCCCACTACTTTAAAGGGGCTTCAACCATTATTAAGCTCAAAGGTATTGCTAGTAATTTTTTCCTACCTAAAAGGAATTTGTGAACTTGACGAGATCCCACATAAGTATGAACATGAAGGAATAAATGAGGTCACTAGTTTTGTCAAAGGATCTTATGAGTCATGGTCTTGGTAGAAAATTGACCCCCACATACACCATGGTGCAATTGCTCCAAAACTTTCCTTGATTCTTCTCCATCACTCAATTGAAATTTTTTGATTCCATGCCGTCATGAGTAAAATAGTGCTTAACAACCTATAACCTATGATCATCTCAACACAACAGATGCTCTAAATAGAAAATAATGTCTCGATACCATATCTTATTTCTTTACTCATCGATCATTGCACAAATATGTTTAATATGATTCTATTGTCATGTTGATGCGAACAAAATACTCTTCGAAATGTGTTCTTATGAGTGTCGCATGTGATAGAGTTTAGATTTAGACGAAAGCACTTATATGTTTACTATCCAATGACACATATATCGAAGCATGGAACATCACTATAGGTGGGTTCCATGAATTGAGATCCATTTACTTTCATTGAGAGTGACATCTATGGCTTGGGGTCTATGTACCGTGCCTTGATATTTGTTTACTTGCATCGAGATCTGTGACATTGTATTGGGATTTTTCATACTACCTTGGGATTTGTGTATCAATATATAGACATTTTCTTTAGGATCTATGTGATTTTCTTAGGATCCATGACACTACATTAGTTTTCATGTATCCACATTGGGATGTGTACACTCATTGGCATATATGTCAATGCATTTGACAATGTGACAGGTACTCCACATCATCATGTATGCTACCTGGATCACTTATTGAGAGTGCACTTGTCTTTTTGGAGGAAAATTTTACAGTTGTACATTTTTTTCCACACGTGTGAGGTAGTTATGGTACTTGGAATTGGTTGAGAGCTTGTTACACTCACTAGGTCATTTCCTGTGGTTGTTGAGTTGGTTTGACAACACACATTGGAGCGTTTATCTTCTTGTGACACACGTGCTAGTTTTTTATAATTTTCTCATGGATGCACTCACCCTTTGACTATTCTTCTCACTTTATGCAATTGGTTGAGTTGGTTGACACACATCTTGGAGGGCGCTCTCTTTCTTGGACTATTTTTACTTGCTTATAGTGGTATTTGACAATGGTTTGGAGCGAACCAATCTTATTAAGGGGTTATTTTGTTTTAGCCCTTATTATTTTATTGTATCTTGACCACAACCTGCCTAATTTGTTGGAGATATGTTATTTTTGGGATGGGAGGTTAAATATCTATCATTTTTTATACATGAGGTTGATAGGATGTCTTCGTATATAAAGAGTCATCTCACTCGTTTGTAACTTGTTGGAGAATAATTGGAAGGAATTTTGTCTCACTTTGCTCAAGCTATATTGTTTCCTTTTTCTTGAGGTATTTTTCTAGGGTGACTTGGAAGATCTTGTTTATTGCAGGTTTCTTGGAGGAAAGAGCTAATACAAGGCCAAATGAAAAGCACCGTGCTACATTGAAGAAGTCTATAAAGTATAGTTAACATGTGCCTTATGATTTTTAATCATTTCTTTCTATATCTAACACATTGAAATTTAGACATCTACGATTTAAGGTTCTTGTTTTTAGACTGGAAATAGAATTTACCTTGTCTTACATAGAATTGGATTCACCTCGGACCGTTCTCCCCAAGAGCTTGATATATTCAAGTGTTTTGTTTCGGTGCCTTACAAGGAAGACTTAATTGGTGCATGTAGATCCCAATACTTGAAACATGAATATAGCCTCAAGCTAGACCAAGTGTGACTCCATAGCCCAAGTGGAGGAACACATTGTCCTTATCCATATTTTCGAGCCATTAAAACATTTAAAATCAGTTTTTCACATTTGTTTCATGCAATTTAGGGCATAAACTATATTTATCTCTTACAATGTATTGCAATTTCAAATTTAAAGGGATAAAAAAATTGAGTTGTAACTAACTGAACTTACATTTCTTGCAAATCATTCACATTGATTGTTTTATTCTTAGTTGATATGCAAATTTCTCTTGGTTTCGTTGATACAATATCTTAAGAGGAGAAATAAATTTTATCTAGCACTCTAATTTCACCATTTTTTGAGTAGACCTAATGCTTAAATGCTTTGAATGACTAGATCGATGCATTAATGAGCCAAACGACTTGATAATTTAGTATTTTACTTTATTGCTTGTTGATTGTATATCTTTCTTTATTGGAGTAGATCAAACACGTTGAATCTTCAAATCTGGATTGGATCTAATGTTTAGGTAACATAAAGAGTTGATATGATACTTCACTAGCCATAATCCTTTTAGATTTATGCTCTTTATCCAAATGCCTAGCTGGATGGTTTATTTTATGCAATTTAAGGGATTAAAACCAGTTCTAGAAACAATTTACATTATTGCAAATAACAAAGATCTCAGTGGTTTAAGGGAAGGTCATGGCCTAATCTTTATATCCTTCGCTCGCTCTTGTATAAACTTGTTTTTGTTGTTGGGAATTGGTGATGTAGTGATTTCAATGACGTTCATGGCACACCATAACAATTAACTCACAAGTAATGTCACTTTCTAAGGAAAAGTAATACTTGGTCACACATGTATGATTTTAATGTTTTAACAATGTTTCTTAATTGGTAAATATTTTGAGTATTTTTGTTATGATCCAACGCCTTAAAAATGATACAAAATCAATGAATTACTATCCACTTCAACGGGGAAACCTCTGTTTACAATATATCCACCTCAAAATACAATATGAGTTCAAATAAGATGATCCTAATACTAGATCTCCTTAATATATATAGGAGACAAAGGGTTACAATTATGATGAAAGGGTGAAATGAAGTAATAAGAGGTTTTATAAATGTAATAATTCAATATATGGGGCTTAATAAGGGGTTTTATACATAACATGGGGCTTTGTCTAGGGCTTAGCATGCTCATCGCCTTCATACAAGTGTTTTCCTCAACACTTGACTAACCATGGGTACTTCTACATGAAGAACTCATCTTCCCATGTCGCCTCATACGTTAGTAGGTTCTTCCATTTGAATAGATACTCTGTAAATGCTCGATTTCTCAAATTCTTAATTCTTGTTTCAAGGATTGTTTCTGGGTTAGGTATGATTTTCTCTTCTTGATTGATCCCTGGTAATAATAATTTGGACTGGGATCTTGTTTCCAATGGATGTACATGTGAAGATGGAGGAAACTCTAATTTGTAAGCCATACTTCCAATCTTTTGCATAACCTTATAGGGGCCAGAATGTTCGGGTGTTAATTTATTTTTCTTCTTTTCTTTCTTGAGGAAAATTTGTTTATATGGTTGTAGCCTTGGAAATACCCAATCCGCCACTTCAAATTCCATTTCACTACAATGTTGATATGCTTGTTGTTTCGTTCTATTTTGTGCCATAACCAAGTTGTCCATCAATAGTTTGAGGACGTCTTGTTGGTTCCCTATTTGGTCCTCCACTGCTTAAACCTTTGTATTCCCTTTCAAGGGTGATGTGATGGATGGAGTATGATATCAATAAAGTTCCATAAATGAGGATATTTTTGATGAAGTATGGAATGATGTGTTGTACCACCATTCTGCGAAGGGAAACCACTTGACCCATTTTGTCTGTTTATCGGATGTAAAGAAATGAAGATATACTTCTATAAATTTATTCACAATCTTAGTTTTCGCATTGGATTGAGGGTGGTAAGATGAGTTATGAGCCAATTGAGAAACCAAACAAGAAAATAATTCAGTCCAAAAATTTCCTGTTAAGATTGGGTCTCTGTCACTTACAATAATCTTAGGGAATCCATGTAGTTTTTTAATTGTGTCCATGAATGTTGCGACTATTGTACTTGATTTAAAAGGATGAGAAAGAGAGCAAAAATTGGCATACTTTTTTAGTTGATCCACTACTACAATGATGATAGTATTTCCTTCGTATTTGGGTAAACCTGTAATGAAATCCATTGAAACTTCTTCCCAGTGTTGGCTTGGTATAGCTAATGCTTGTAGGATACTTGGAGTCTTTATTTTCTCTCCCTTGTTATGTTGGTGGACCAAAGATTCAGACACAAAATTTTGAACATTATTTTTAAGACCTTCCTAGAAAAAATCCTTTTTGATCCTGGGGTATGTTTTCAAGAATCTTGAATGTCCCCCTATAGGAGAAGTGTGCAATTCAAGAAGAACCTTCTATTTCAATTGGGAATTATCACATAAATATAGGCGATCATGATACGGCAGAAAATCATTCTTCCATAGAAAATGATCTACTGAACGAGGGTCTTCATGTAGTTGTTCAATGATCTTGCATATCTTTTGATCTTTCTTCCATTCTATCCTTGCTTCTTCCTTCGAATTAGATTTCGGAATAGAAATAACACATAGTGAACCTTCTATTTCTTCTTCTTTGTAGATAATATAAAAGTCATAACCCAATATTTTTGTAACCCATTTTTGTTGCTCTGTTGAGGATAATCATTTCTCCAAGAAGTACTTCAAACTATCATGATCTATTTTTACTTTGAAGTGTCTTTCTATTAGGTAGGAGTGTCATTTCTGAACTGCATGTAGTATGGCCAACATTTCTTTTTCATAAATGGGTTTAACTAAGTTATTTCCTTTAATTTGGTTGCTTTCAAAGGCAAGGGGCCCTCCTTCTTGCATTAAAACTGCACCAATTCCGTGGCCCGAGGCATCACATTCCACAATAAATGTTTTTGTAAATTCATGTGTGGCCAAGACGAGAGTTGTACACATAGTCTCCTTGAGATTTTCAATATCTTCGTTTGCTTCTTTGGTACAAGAAAATCATTCCTTGTTTAATAATGTTGTTAGAGGTGTTGCTATTCGACCATAGTTCTCGATAAACTTATAGTAATAGCCTTTCAATCCTAAGAATCCTCTAGGTTTCTTCAAGGTTTTGGGAAATGGCCATTCCCTCATAGCTTTAATTTTGTTAGGGTCCACCTTTACACCTTCATGAGATACAATATGACCCTTGAATATTCCACTTCTTGAAACCCAACGAAACATTTGGAAGGCTTTGCATAAAGTTGTTTCTTTTCCAATAGTTGTAATACTCTGTTAACATGTACATGCTCTTCCCAAGATTTGGTGTAGATTAGTGTGCCATCAAATAATACTAACACAAATTTTCTAAGGAAGGTCCTGGAAATAGAATTCACCAAGCTCTGAAATGTTGAAGGTGCATTATTAAGTCCAAATGGCATAACCAAAAACTCATAATGAACTTCATGTGTTCTAAAAGTTGTTTTAGGATCCAACTTAGTAAATAATTTTGCTCCATGAAATTCATCTAATAATTCATGAATGGCAGGGAAATGAAAATTATCTTCGATGGTCATTTTGTTGAGTTTTCTATAATCTTGGCACATATGCCATAAACTGTCATTTTCTGTAATCAACACCATTGGTGACGCGAAAGAACTTCATCTATGTTGAATGATGCCATCTTTTAACATTTCTTGTATCATGTGCTCAATCGTACTCTTTTGTGCATATGGATACCTATAAGGCCTAATGTTAGGTGGTACACTTCTTGGTTGCAAAGAATAGCATGGTCATAATATTGAGAAGGTGGAAGACCCTTAGGCACTTCATCAAATACCTTGGAATGATTGTTGATAATTGTTGGGAGATCTGATGGACTAGGGGCTATAGATGTTTGAACATCAAGTGCGCACAATTGTGCAATTACACCATAGTGTGCTTTTTTTAGTATTTTTTCCATGATATTAGAGATTATCACTTTAGAGTGTTTCCCTACGATACCTCTAAGCTCATTTACCTTGCCATTTGAGGAAAATGTGATGAAAAGATCTATAAAATCCAAGGCCACTATTCGCAGTGATTGCAACAATTGGACCCCTAATACAACATCAACACCCCCCATTTGGATGGCAATCATTAGGCTATTAAGAAAAGACTCCCCCATGTTGAGCTTAATACTAGCATTTCCCTGAACAATTTATGGTTACTTTTGTCTGCAATCATTACTTGAAACTTTGGTGCGAGATATATAAAGAAATTGGGATCTTTTCCAAATTTGTAATTGATGAAATTATGGGCACTACCGGAATCAATCAATACTGTTACATTTTTCTTTTCTTTGTATCCTTGTATATTGAGGGTGTTGGGTCTTCCTTTTGACATCTACAATCACCTCATTTTTTCCTTCCATATCAATCATTTTTCCATGGGTGCATGAATAATTCACCTATTATCCTCATTGTTACACCCCTTAGCCACTTCTGTATGTACACGAGGTAATAAACATTTTGTCATGATTTTTGTGGTTTATTAATAGCTAGAAATGAATAATTATATGCTCTAAGTTCCATGATTAACTTCTTGTGAATATCTCAATTCAGACAGAATCTTAAGACAAAGTTCCACGCCATCCAGTACCTGTGTTCTTTCGGTACTAGATTGTTCCAGAAAACCATCTGATACTTGTCCAGTATCGGAATCCTATAGGCACCTGGTACCAGTTTTTTGGCTTGATTTCCGAACAGATGAGGGTGAATATTGAAATTTGGGAACATGGGTTTCTCTAGAAATACATCAAAATGTGGACACATGTCCGAATTCACCCAAATCGCACGTGTGGACTTATAGATCAGGGAAAATGATTCAACCAAAGCTCAACAAATATTTCTAAACTGTTATATTGTGCTTTGATTTGCATGTGGATGGAAGCAGATCCTGCAAAACCACCAAATGGGTTTTTAGAAAATCCATGCAGCTACAAATACCAAAATTTGTTTCTCAAACTTCACAACGGATAGATACATATCGAAGGATCTTTCACCCTCATTTGTTATATCTGGTGAAAAACCCATATTTTGTGCGTAAATAGTTTGAACAAATTATGAGTTGGGGGATTTGTTCTGATACATTTCCATTGAGTTTCCTTGTATAAATATGTAGGAAGGAGTACTGAGAGGAAAAAGAGGAATTATTGTTATGTTGTAGATTTGATTTTTGAACAGACTCGTTTTTTAAACTTACTTTCTGAAGAATTAATATGAAGTTGAATTCATCGATTCCATGTGTTCTGTAAAGTTTATTGTTCTGTGAGTTTTCTCTAAGTTTCCCTGTTGGCACGACAAGGGTCCAACGGTCCAACTAGGAAAGCCTTCTGTAATTGCAACGTGGATCAAATTTCTATAAGTGTGAGTGTGGCGTGATCATATACATAGTAGTTGATTATCGTGTACTTGGTACAATCGCATTTCTGTTTTGATTGAGTAGAAATGTTTGATTTGAGTAAGTTGTGAATTACAATATAATATAAGTGTGGATGCATCAAAATCTATGAACAATAATCTAGTGGTAGCTTTATAATCATTTATGATTTCTGCGTGTGAACATTTATGATTTTTTTGTGGGATCATTTATTTCTGAACTGTGTTCTTTTAATCTCTCAACTTTTATCTTGCAAGGTGTGGTAGTACAAGAATAGTTTGACAGTCCATCCTTCACATTACGTGAGCGAGGGAACGAAACATCTCATTAAAACCTCTGTTTCCTGTGTATAAATAAAGTAACTTTTAAGAATTTCCAGGTTGCATTGAATTTCCTTTATGATTTGAAGATCGTGTAGAACTAGATAGCTTGTAAGTTGATATTGAAGTGAGTGATTATAGAAGTAAGATTAGAATCCATCTTTCACCTTCATAAGCCAGTAAAAGGAAAATCTTGTTGCTTGTAAGAGAGTCTTTGGACTGCTTGTTAGTTAGATTCTTTTCTTTGAATTATGTTCTTTAATATTTTTGCAAAGTGTGAAAAACATAGATTAAGTTATAAAACAGAGTGTGCATTTTGAAAGTGTTCTTGATTTTCACTATACCCATTAGACATAAATACATCACCTGTTGTCAGCACATATAATGTCTCAACTCTATTGATTATGAACCCCGGTTGATAGATATATATTTGTTGATATATATCTATATATATTATACATATAATTGCACCAATAGAGGGTTTGTGGAGTAATGAAGTCGATCAATGCATGAAAACATATTCTTGGAGTAGTCTCTTCTAGATATGGATCTTATGGTCGTTCCAATTCTTGATTTTCTTTCTCTTCACAATCTATGTAGAATAATTTCTTCGTACTTTCTCTTACTACAATTTCTATCACAATTAAAACATAGTCCTTTCTCTTTTCTTTAATCCATTTGTTGAGGTGTCAACCTTGTTGGTTTAGGTACGCTATCTTCTTCCTCTTCACAGTCTATGTTGAATAATTTCTTCTCGCCCGATTTATGCCCTTTACTGTACTTGGTGTAACAATTGAAACATAGTTGTTTTGCTCTTCTTTCACCCATTTGTTGAGGTGTCAACATGGTTAGTTGAGGTATGGTTGTCTCATGACCCCCAAAACGATCTATGAATCCAATGTTATACTTGTGTCTACCCTTATTTTTGGCATGAATATGATGAGCATTTTTCATAGCATCCATAATATTTGTAGGATTCCTTAAGAAAAGATCATGTTTAATGTCTTCTTTTTATCCACCCATGTAAGCTTCCAATAAGTGTTTGTCACTTATGTTATCCACCCTTGTGTCCAATACTTGGAATTCTGGATTATAATATTCAATATAACCTAATTGCTTGATTCTTGTGAATTGACTGAAGTAGTCTTTTTCCCAAACTTTCCCATATTGTGCTTCTAAGTCTCTTGTAAATAAACCCCAAGTGTAGTGATATAAAGGGGGCTTCCTTTTTAGTATGTATTGATACCATTGATATGGTTTTATCTAAAAATTGAAGATAGCTATGTGAATCCTTTTCCTATCATCCATAATATTATGTAGTGTTAGATAATCCAAAATACAATTATCATAGTTTATAAAGTTAGAATAAAAAGATTATTAATTTAGAATATTAAATTAATAATCTAGAATATTTGTTAAATAAATGTAGAACTTTAGAGAAAAGTGTCATATCTTAGGCTCTAAATTAGGAGATTTGTTTTAAGATGGTTAAGATAGCATTTATTGTAAATGGACACTTGTTTATTTAATAAGTGATCCATATCTTGAGTTTGTTAGGACTTTGAGCTTATATATAGCTCATTGCAAGAGTATTGAGTTGTTGGAGTGTAAACTCTTGCAATGTCTCTTATGTAATTTCTTTTCCTATTAATAAAATTGTGTGTCTGAGGACACTTCGACCATTATTGTGGTATCAGAGCTCCAGTAATGTTGTTGAACTGAAGAAGAGATTTGCTGATTTGAGGAAGAGATCCCAACGTTGCAGACCAAGGAAAGTCGGTGCATACTCTGTCAGTAAATCGGTCAGTTATTGTTCAAATTTTTTTAAAAAGGGAAAATAAATTGTTGTTAATTTTATATTTTAGTCATTAGACTCAGCGAAGGTGATTTTTGCAAATTGCAAATCTTGAAACTTGATAAATTTGTCCATGATAAATTAGTTTCTGGCATATAAATTTCTTGTTTTAAAAAAATTATCAATCTTCTGCCATTAAACGCTGTGTAATTTCTGAGTAATTACCGGCGAATTAAGCATTTAGATTCAAAGATTTCCGCTCTCCTCATACTTTCTTGAGATCATCAATATTATATACCCTGGTTGTATTTACTTCTGAAACACAGACACGGGCACTCACCAGTTTTAAATCAACAATCCGACGGTAAAGTCAGCGGACCGCGCATTTTTTTTTACTGTACTCTATCCACGGATTACAGTTCTGCAAGTCAGTCATTGCTATCCGCCACGGTGCTCCATGAGCTTTAGCATCCAAACGGCCTGCAGCCACGATAAGTTTAGCATCCAAGCTGTTATTCGCCATCCAAATGGTCATTCCCGTCGCTACAGCTGTACTGTGATCTCCTGCACATTTTTATCGTATCTTTTAGCTAAGAATATAAACGTATGGTGGGCAGAATCGGGTCTCGGACGTATTTGATTTGGAGATCTGCACCTGTGCGAACACAGGACTTTGTGTAAATCTGTTATTTAGCAAACCAAAGAATGCGCGTGAAACAAATCGTGTGCTAGATCCAACCATTATTAAATCGCATGCAAGATCCGAGAAACTGTTGTGTTGTTTTTTTCCTTTTTCAATTTGCTGTGTGCGAAGGTTGAGTCTGTTGATAGATTTGTTGATTAAATTCGGCCATTAAAACGCCAGAGATTCGTGTTGAATAGTGCTAGATTCGACCTGCCAGATCCGATTTGTGTCTTCAGCCATTGATAAAACCGATTTTCAATGCGAGCAATTCTTCATTCTGAAAACAAAACCCCTTCTATATGCGCGAATCACTGTAGAAAAAGAGGGAATTCAACACAATTGCACCACAACAACGTTGGGGGATGATGATGGTCGTTGGTTTCCTGTATACGAGAGGTGGCTTTGAAGTTGGACAGACTTTCCAAAGCTTTTTCAAAGTGTGTCAGTTGTATGTGCTGCCAAACAGGGGGTAGTCATGCAGTTGTGCTGGATGTTAACACCACAGCGATCGAGTGTACACAAATTTTTATAGCTTCAGCTTCTGGCGTGCCTGGATCATTTTATAATTTGACCAGCAGTGGGCATTTTTTATCTAATTGTTGAATTCATTTTTTTCATTTATGTTTCATTATCAGGTGAATCACTGTAGTGCGAACAATCTTCAAGAAGGTTCCATGGGTACACACAAATGTGGTATTTGTTGCATTATAATTATTGATTTTCAGAATTGCCCGTGTTCATAATCATATACATGTGTGCATCACCAGCATTGATTTTCAAAACCAGTCATGCAATCATTGGCGCTGCGAACGTTTGCAAGGAAATTGCCCATTAACGCCTCCATCCCATCGATCACTGCCAGCTTCAGCTATAGGAGTCTCTTTGTTAAGTAAAATTGCCATTATCTTATTATCTTATCAAGTGATTTTTTGTAACTCAAAGTCTGTTTACTTTGAGGGGGGGCAATATTTCCAGATATTTTGTAAAAGTGTAAAATTCTGAAGTTTCCTTGGAATTTGACTGGAGCCAAGTACAAAGCTCAGTCATTCAACGACTATACGAGGGTCAAGGCCAAGCCCCGATAGATCGTCTTTGGTGTGATGCGTTTGGTGTGGTGTTCATCTTCTTTGGCGTGATTATTTCTGGTGCGTACATTCACTAAATTACAAATGTCGAAATTAATTAATTTATTCTCCGACTTAGATAAACTTGAAGGAACAAAATCTTACAAAACATGGAAACGACTCATTGAAAGTACTCTCATTTACAATGAACTTTGGCGTGATATCTGTAATGAAGATACTAAGCCTACTAAGCCGACAAATGCAGCGACATTAGCAAAATGGGAAGTTAAAAATGCCAAAGCATTAGCACTTATTAAAGCTTCAGTTAATGATGAAATGTATGTGCATATTGAAAATATGACTGATGCGTGGTCT
>JZKD02S1675086.1:4373-23097 GCA_000966675.3 Picea glauca
AACAACTTTTCTCCATGGGGATTTGGAGGAAGAGATTTATATGCAACAGCCACAGGGGTATGAGGTCAAAGGGAAGGAGAATTTGGTATGCAGGTTGAAGAAGATCTTGTATGGCTTAAAGCAAGCTCTAAGGCAATGGTATTTGAAGTTTTACAGGTTTATGACAGAACAGGGTTATAGTAGATGTCATTCTGATCACTGTGTTTATTTTAAAAAGCTAGAAAATGGAAGCTTTATTATCTTGCTATTGTATGTAGATGACATGCTTGTTGCAGGGTCTAATATGTAGGATATAAATGTTCTCAAGAAGAAATTAGCCAATTCATTTGCGATGAAGAATTTGGGTGTTGCAAAGAAAATCCTCAGTATGAGAATAACAAGAGATAGGAAAAATCGCAAATTGACATTGTCTCAGGGTGAGTACACAAAGAAGGTGTTGGAGAGGTTTAGAATGTAGATTGCAAAACTAGTTAGTACACCTTTGGCTAGCCATTTCAAATTAACTAAGGAAATGTGTCCTAGGACACAGGAGGAGATAGAATACATGTCCAGGGTCCCATATTCATCAGCAGTTGGAAACTTGATGTATGCAATGGTTTGAACAAGACTAGATATTGCACATGTAGTGGGAGTTGTGAGCAGTTATATGAACAATCCAGGTAAAGAACATTGGGAGCTAGTAAAGTGGATTCTCAGGTATTTGAGAGGTACTACTACACATGCATTATGTTTTGGAGGTTCAGACACTTTTCTACAGGGATATGTTGATTCAGATATGGCAAGTGATAAAGACAGCAGGAAGAGCACCACAGGGTATGTTTTTACTATAGGTGGAACAACAGTAAGTTGGATTTCAAAACTGAAAAAGGTTGTTGCAATTTCAACAACAGAGGAAGAATATGTTGTTGCTACAGAGGCTAGTAAAGAGATGATTTGGTTACAAAGGTTTATGGAGGAATTGGGAAAGAAGCAGGAGAACAACAAGTTGTATTGTGACAGTCAGAGTGCCATTCNAAGAGATTTATATGCAGCAGCCACAGGGGTATGAGGTCAAAGGGAAGGAGAATTTGGTATGAAGGTTGAAGAAGAGCTTGTATGGCCTAAAGCAAGCTCCAAGGCAGTGGTATCTAAAGTTTGACAGGTTTACGACAGAATAGGGTTATAATAGATGTCATTCTGACCACTGTGTTTATTTTAAATGGCTAGAAAATGGAAGCTATATTATCTTGCTATTGTATGTAGATGACATGCTTGTTGCAGGGTCTAATATGCAGGATATAAATGTTCTCAAGAAGAAATTAGCCAATTCATTTGTGACGAAGGATTTGGGTGCTACAAAGAAAATCCTTGGGATGAGAATAACAAGAGATAGGAAAAATCGCAAACTGACATTGTCTCAGGGTGAGTACACAGAGAAGGTGTTGAAGAGGTTTAGAATGTAGAACGCAAAACCAGTTAGTACACCTTTGGCCAGCCATTTCAAATTAACTAAGGAAATGTGTCCCAAGACACAAGAGGAGATAAAATACATGTCTAGGGTCCCATATTCATCAACAGTTGGCAGCTTGATGTATGCAATGGTTTCCACAAGACCAAATATTGCACATGTAGTGTGAGTTGTGAGAAGGTATATGAACAGTCCAGGTAAAGAACATTGGGAGCTAGTAAAGTGGATTCTCAGGTATTTTAGAGGTACTACTACACATGCATTATGTTTTGGATGTTTAGACACTTTTCTACATGGATATGTTGATTCAGATATGGTAGGTGATATAGACAACAGGAGGAGCACCACAGGGTATGTTTTTACTATAGGTGGATCAACAGTAAGTTGGATTTCAAAACTGCAAAAGGTTGTTGCACTTTCAACAAGAGAGGCAAAGTATGTTGCTGCTACAGAGGCTAGTAAAGAGATGATTTGGTTACAAAGGTTTATGGAGGAATTGGGAAAGAAGCAGGAGAACAACAATTTGTACTGTGATAGTCAGAGTTCCATTCACCTTGCAAAGAACTCAACCTTCCTTTTGAATACTAAGCATATACAGTTGAGGTACCACTTCATATGATCCGCCTTGGAAGATGGACAATTGAAGCTGGAAAAGATACACACTAGCCAAAATCCTGCATACATGTTAACAATGGGAGTAACCAGGGAGAAACTGAGTTCCTACTTAGTTTCAGTTGGTCTTCAAGAATGAAGATGAAAATGAGAAATTTTCCAGGTCCAAGAAGGTTCAGAGTCCAGCATATACAACATCAGTGGAGTTGTTAAGATCAGTCTCCAAGTGGGAGATTGTTGGTTGTGGAGCCTAATTATCTTCCAAATTCAGAGGTCCTTGCTTTCAAACGTGTTTATACCCCATGAAGTATTTACACCCCAGAAGTATGTACACTCTTCTATGTGGGGGAGTGCAGAGGGGGGGTACCCCCTCTGTGGGGTCCGAGGGGCCTATCCCCCTGGCTGGGGGATCTGGGGGCAAGCGGGCCCCCAGCGGGGGTTCGGGGACGAAGGCCCCGAAGCAAAAATTTCCTTGTAAAAGTATATTGTAATTTCATTGTAAATATGGACCGTTCATTATAAGGTCGCAGATCTAATGGTAGAGATTATGTTAGGGTTTTTTTCCCTGGAAGGAAACCCTCTTTTATGAGGGAAATGTATCGCGGCTATGGAGTGTGGCAAGTATTGTATTCTGAGAGAGGAGAATGTGAGAGAAAGAAGAGGAAGTTACAATGAGTTTTGTTGTAGGTTGTATCCCTTCATTTGCTGGATAATAATAAAGAAAGGACCTATCAATTTCTCTGGTGGACGTAGCCCAGACTGGGTGAACCACGTAAATCTGTGTCTCTCTTGTATTGTGTCTCCTTTGTGTTTTGTTTCTGCATTTGTTTTATTTTATTGCTCTGCGGTCCTGTTTTTATAACACACCCCCACCCTGGGGTTACGTCCACAAAGTCTTCTGTATATTATCTTGGTCAAGAAGTTACAACACAGAGCTTTAATGAACCTTACTTCGCACAGGACAAAAGATCTGCGCAACTCGATAGATCTTTCTTCCTTTCTCTTCAGAAAAATACTATAACAACCTGTACTTAGCTCTCCTATCTCATGCACAGAGCACTCTAAGATACATCCGATCACACAGATCCAAATACTAGCACTACGCTTCCATTCATACATCACACAGATGTAATATATTACTATATCCCCCCTATCTTACTATCTATATTGCTTATTTATAGATTACAAAATGGGCCTAAACGTGGGTGAACCCATGGGCCGACATCCCTTTCCCATTAAATCAACCCAAAAACCCTAAAATAGACCCCAAAATAGGTCTTTCTTCCTTATTTTCTGCTTCGCATTGTGCTCCTTCCTTGGCAAGTTGCCGCAGTCCCAAAAGTGGTCAAGTATGACCGAGTACTCTTCAAAAATTGGTCAATGGCCAACAGGACCCCAACACTCACCTGTGACTCGTCCTGAGTCACTCAAGTCTGACCAATTCCGCTTCGAACACCTCAAGCTTGGCTCGGGCAGCTTCGACCTGCTGTAGTGTGACAACCTCTTGTTCGGTAAATTTCTGGATTACTGTGTCATTGAGGGGTCCTTCCAGGTGATGTTATGCAGTGATGGCACCTTGTTCGAGTTCATTTCCCTGGATTTTAAGTTTAGATAACAATTGACATGCCTTATCTTGGAGTGGTTGTAGTCACTGAGAAACATCCATTACTTTACTTTGCAGCATGTGTACTTGTTGTTGGGTTGTGTGTTTATCTGTGAACCTCTTCATTCTTTTGATTGGGGTCATGGGATTTAGTTGTGCTTGTAGCACATCAGGATGTTTCTTTGCTTCTTAGAGTTGTGCCTCCAATGTCTGCAATTCTGGATTCTCTACAAGGGTTTCATAGGTTTGGGCACTTCCAGTGCTTAGATTCCTACATTCCGAAGCCAAAGTTTTTAATCAGGCGACTGTGCTTCGAGCAGTGGCCTCTCTTAGATCTCTTATCTCTTGGGGTGTCTCTGGCATGGTGTGGAGATCTAGGTCCGTGATGCGTTGTTGAAGTTGTTGGATTAATTCTTCCAGCTGGGTCACCTGCTGTGGAAGACGATCTTCCATCTTCACTTCTATGATTGTCACGGAGCACAGTGCCTTATGAAATCTTTCTTGTGTTTGAAGTTGCTCTGCTAACAATTGGTCCTTGCTTTGTTGTAACTGGGCTTTTTCCTCCTCCCATTTTGCTTGTAAGTCAAGTTTCTCCTGTGCGGCCTTTCTCCATTACTCTTCATGTGCGCTCTGTGCTTGCGCCAAAGCTTGGGTGGCTTTCACTATGTATTCTTGATCTCATCGAAGGTGAGCTTCGAATTTCTCGGTGATCTGGCATAATTGTGTGGGATCATCGCCTATTCTTGATATTTCCATTGCTATTGGCATTGTAGGAGCTGCTTGGCTGGACTAAAGTGCTTGCTGCGCTTCTTTAAATTCACCATTGATACAGCGAAATAGCTCCTCCTACTTTTCTTATTTCTTTTTTGAGATCTCTAATAAAACATCATTCAGTGCGGCAATTAGGAAGTCAAAATCATCCGGGGTAAGCGTAGTCTTAAGCGTGTTCTAGGTGGCCTTTGTTTTCTTTTTGGATGAGGGCCTCGGTGGGGTGTTCTTCCTTTTCTTGGACAGATCTGCCTCGTCCCTAGGCGGGGTAACCTCGCCTTTGCTCTATTCAACTTCTGTGCCCCCAGTTCTTCCTCATCACATCCCTTCACAGGTGATAGCGAAGAAGTATTCGTGGATGTGCTATGGATATCTTGAACTTCCACATCCTTCTTAGGCTTGCACGGTCCTGGTGTATCGGGTATAGCTTTAGGGCTATCTACGTTGGACATCTCTGCGGGATCTGCTGCAACAAGGAGGTATGCCGACCATTCCTTGGTAATATCCTCCAGGTCATCTTCTGTCATCTTGTAATATGATTGGAGTTGTTGTTTGTGCTCATCTGCGCGTGTTTTGATGTAGGTGAAGTGATGATCTACGCTGAATTTCATCAAAGGTTGAAACCTATGAAGAGTGTTAGGTGTAATGCACGGTGTAGAATGAATGTAATTCCTCAACTGAGTATAGTATGCATGGAAGACGACATTATACTTCCACTGTTTTTTCATGTCGCTGGAGTACCACAATGTACAGAACTTCGCGGCCAGAGGTTTGAAGGGTTTGATCTCGAGAAACGTGGCTCCCTCTGGTAGTTCCCACGCAATGAATGCGATGAGTATGAGCAACCAGCTAAAGTGGAACTCATACCCTTGGTCCTGTGCTTGTCTAAAATCAAGCTCTAGCTGATTTATGATGTATTTCACCCACTTCATTTGTAGTCCCTCCGTGCACTTCTTTGCGAGGTCAACTTCAAATCCGGTCAGCTATGTAGGTTTGTTTTTTGGGAATAACTTGCCTTCGATCAGCTAGCAACCAAAGCGTACTGTTGCATTCTCAATGGAGGATACCTTGTAACCTCGTGTTCCTTTCTCGAGATCGCCATATGTATCTTTTATTTGTTGAGAAAGAGCATGATCTGAGGTCTTTCCAGGGTAAAAGTCCTGCGGGTCAGGGCCCTGCATGCTTTGCCCAGTGATCCGATTGATCAGAATTGGGTCCATAGTGATGCGTCGATCCAACCATAGGTATCCTCCATGGTAGAAGGACATCAAGAGTCAGACACAGGCATTTAATTCCCGATGCCTCCCGAAATGTGGAATCTTCATTACGTTGAGGAGGGTTGACTACGCAAGTTTATGGGTCCATTGTTGTGGTACAATCTTCGGGTTATTTCCTTTTGTAATAGTCAAATACTTGTGTGGGGATAGCATAATGTATACCTTGCGATCTCCAAGGTTAAAATCATTGAATTTCAGAGTGGTGAGCTTCTCCTAGTCAGCAGGAACTGCGTGCACCCCTTTCAGGAGGTACGCAGTGACTACAGCATAGTCGAAGTCTCTAGGTACAGAGTCTCGGTTTATGGGTCTGCCTAGTGGTGGGATATATTTAGGTAAGATTCTTGGGATCATCTTCATAGTGGCGAAGTCATTTCCGAGCTTAGATCGTCTTTCCGAAGGTGGTAAGGATGGTCCTGCTCTGATAGTGGAAGGGGAAGCTGACAGTGCGCTCGAGGACGATGCTTGTACACCTGTAGAAATTCCGCATTCTGACATGACTCTCTCAGTCATTAAATTAATTAGAACTTCTTCAACAATTTTCTGAGTAGTGTTGAGCTCGTTCGACATACAAATTTGGGTCAGCGAGCTCAGGTGCAATAGGAATTCATAGATGACAGTGAATAGTAAGGCAATGATGTTAGGGTAAGAAAATCTCAAGGTTCACGCTCAAATTCTCAGTTGGAAAAAAATATTCTCGGTGCGTGGCATGACAGGTTAAGTAGGCAATCTCAGCAACAATCTTCTCGCAACAGACCTCTGGCCTTCATTAAATTCATTCTTATCCATTATGGTGCTATCTAACGGTCTAGTGGTAACCCATAACTATTTTTCAATCCATTCAGAGCAACGGTTGAATGGGTATATTGGTCCCAACGGCTATTTTGCTTCGTCTTGGAAAAGTACTCTTTGTCATTGTTCTGATATCTCGGGGAAGCTCCAATTCTGTAATTCTTCTTGCTGTGAAGTGTCCTCTAGAACCTCTTGTAACCTTACATTATTAGCCCTCTTCTTTCTTAACTTCCTAGCCTTCTTCCCAGTGAGGTTTGTCTCAGTAATGCTTTTACCATTTTGACATGTATCCTCTATGGTCTTAGTTACTTCGCGCTGTGGAAAATATTTCTTATGGTTCCTTGATAATACCTTTTCTATATCAAAAATAGGTAACTCGATATTCTGCAGATCCCCAATTGTTCTCTTAGCTTCGACATAGGAGGTACTAATATTAGATATCTACGATCTACTCTTCTATTCTTCAATCAAGTGCACGATCCTTCTAGTCATAAAGTCTTTTAACTCTTGCTTCTTCTGTTCCAAAGCTTTTTCTTCTTCTCTTCGTCTGGCCCGTTCTCTATCAATCCGATGTTTTCCTATGAGCGTGGTAAATGGGATAGTGTCTTCAAAAAATTTAATGATATCAAAGTCTTCCTCTATCGAAGTTCCATTGATAGTCATAGGTATTTGGATGAGCCTTCCACATAGGGTTACTAGCTTTCCTTTGAAGAAACTTGTTCCTCCTAAGGAAGGAATCACGACAGGATTTACTAGAGCCTCCCAAGCTCTTTCTGGCATAATGTTCACTTGTGCTTCTTCATCAAGAGTATAGTCAATGTCAAAGTCCCCTATTCTTTCTTTGATTTGCTCCTTTTCTTTGAAGATCTTTGATAGCCTAACATGTCGGTGGTCATTCAAGGTATCATTCATCTGTAACAATATATTTTCTGATTCTTTCTAGGTTTCTTCTATAATATTGGTCTCTTGATCTCCCTCGTGGTTTATTTGTTCCATATTTATCTTCTTAAGCCTAGCAATCATTCTAGGGAAATCCAATACTTCATGGTCCATAGGCTTACTGATGTAGGAGCATCTCCCAGTTCAAGCGAGCCAGCGTGGAAGACAATGGACAGTTGGACAAGTGCCAACATAAATTTTAAAATTATTTTGAAATTGTTGCGCAAATCTTAAATGAGCCATTAAGAAAAGGCACACTTATATATTGAAATGGACCTTGAGCAGATTGCTCTCGTCCTTTAGTAGATAGATGGCATTTAAAATAGTTAATGCAAGTAGATAGAATTTAATTCTAGACTAGACAGCTTTAGAGCACAAAAGGGAAACGGGATATAGACACCCTCATTGTGCATTTGTAACATTATTGAAACAGGAGAAGAGCAAGAGAAATAAGAGATCTGTCTAAGAACACCCATGTACAGATATTTGAATTAATAGAGAGAGATCGATTCAAATTCATGGTTTTGTATTGTTCTCTGTGTATTGATGTTGATATGCTCATGAATGTTTTCTTCCTGTTATACATTTTCTTTTATATGCTATGTATATGATTTCATGTTTGAATTGAAGTCTGAGAGGAAGAAGGAATGAGTTTCAATTGTTTCTCTATTTGAGCCAAAGAATTCCTGCAAGGAGTGCAGTTGAAGTGTCCTCAAGGAGTGCGTTGACAGAGGGTTCAGATAGAGATAGATTTTGCTCTCATTCATCCCAAAAGTGTAGTTGGGCACAGGAGCCGTGCAAGGAGTGCGCAGGCCAACAAAGTCTCAAGGTTGCGAACCTGAGTGAAGGATTAAGGATTGTTGCTGCAGGTGTGTGGAGAGTCGAGGAAATTCAACACTTAGACGTGGTTGAAGGGTTGCCGCAAGGAGTGCGTGCAGGAGTTTCTTTCAGAGGACTTGAAGATCATGGAGAATCTCAGGAAGGATAGGACCTTCAAAGTTGTTGTAGAACAACGCAAGGAAATTTGTGCCTTAAATATTGGCAAGAAGTGTCACAAGTTTGTGCGCAGGTGAACAAGTCTTCGTGGAGGAAGTACTTAGTCATTTCGAAGAATTCATCAGGAAGTAACGGACGGTCGGAATTCTCCGAGGAGAATTCACGACACCCCGTGGGTTGTCAGATCTCACAAAGGTGCAGGGGAGATACAACAGAGTATTCCCGAAGGTTTAAGCTCAGGACAGATAGAGATGTTGATCCAAGCTAACCAGAGCCATTGGATTATTCGCGAAATTGCCTATCGGGATTTCGTGAGAAAAGAGTCGAATATTTGGCAATGAGAATCGTGATATTGCGATATGCGATATCCTGATGGATATGTAAATAGTGTGGTCCATAGCTGAGTCGACGAGTGGAGGACAGGTGGCACAAGCTATCAGGGTTTCATGGTGAGAAGTTTCGATACAATAGCATCAGGATTCGCGAAATCGCAAACCCTGAATTCCCGATAGAGGTGACCGGACGTTGAAAGGTAAACTCACATGCATGTCGGACAATCGGCATATCAGGAGTCAGGAGTCGGTAAAACGAAGTGTTCGACATCGCGAGTAGAGAAATCGCGATAGGAGAAGTCCCGATAGAGTAACGGAAGGATTCAACGTTGACTCATATCGGTGTTTTGGGATTCGAGAGTGCAGCGCTCGACCATTGACCCCGCGATACCGCGAAGTCCGATCTCCCAATTGTGACAAGGGGATCGCATGAGAGTTTTGTGGGTGCAGATTTCCCGATAGGGAAATAGAAGAACCTTTGAGTTCTTCGGGCTGAGGGAGAAGAGAAGATCCTGTGAGCGGGCGTGCCTGCGGGTGCATACCCGCATCAGTTTGGTATCAGAGCTCAGAAAGGTTCTTTTATTTCTATAGCAGAGAAGAGGAGAATTCACCATGCCACCGAGAAGAGATAGATAGTCACCTGATCCAAAGGATAGGGAGATTCCATGAAGAATAGGACGACAAATGGCAGATCCATCCAGGGAGAGACAGATGCGTGATCTCTGAGCTAGACTCGAAGACATGGAGACAACGCAAAGACGCACAACCAGTGCGGGGGATCTGAGTGATTCCAAAAGTGAAGTTGAGACTGAATGTGAAGAATAAGTTGCAGTTGAAGATGCATCAAATGAGTGTTTGATCAAAGCTATTTCCAGGATGGGTGCAAGAGAAAAGATGGATATTCTAGTTTACGAGGGAAACTTGGATGCATAGGAGCTTCTAGATTGGATTAGATCTCTAGACACATACTTCAACTATGAAGACATCGAAGAGGACAAGAAAGTCAGGCATGCCATCACGAGATTAAAAGGACATGCAGCCTTGTGGTGGGATGAACTACAAGCTGACAGACACTGCAAGGGCAAGCATAAGATTAAGAACTGGGATAGGATGATCGCGAAGATGAAAGCAAAATTCATCCCCAGGGACTATCAAATTACTCTGTTCAGGAGGATGCAGAACCTGAGACAGAAGCTGATGTCAGTAAAGGAATATATTGAAGAGTTTTACAGGTTGAATATCAGAGCAGGTCATTGTGAAAGAAATGACGAAAAAGTGGCTAGGTATATGAATGGCCTCAGATATGAGATTCAGGATGAAATGAGTATGGTAACCATCTGAACGGTGGAATATGCTTATCAAATGGTTCTGAAAGCTGAAGAGAAGTTGAGCCGAAAGAAAGGTCAGAGGGGTCGAGGCAGAAGTCAACCTAAAGGCAAAGCAGTTGCCCAGGAAAGAACCCAGAAGCCCAAGGACGACTGGAAGAAACCTCAGACTTGAACTGAGAGAGGTGGAAACTCACAGCGAGGGAAATATGCAGAACAAAGAGGACAACATAATGAGTAGAGAGGAGATTACGCTGGTGGAAATACTTTTCCCTGTACTAGAGGTAGAGCAAGAGGAAGAGGTGGAGTCATCACATGCTTCACGTGTGGGAAAAATGGACACAAGTCTTACGAGTGTCCAGAGAAAAAGAAGGACATTGGAGAAGCTCACATCGCCGAAGCGCAGAGGCGGGATGTTGAGGCCGAAGACGCAGAAGGTGGAAGATCGCTCATGATGCGTAAAGTCCTTTTGACACCCGAGAGAGAGGTGGAAAGTTCAGTCCAAAGGACCAGACTTTTCAGGACTGCTTGCAAGACCAAGGACAGGGTGTGCAAGGTCATCGTAGACAGTGGTAGCATGGATAATCTCGTATCTACAGAGATGGTAGAGAAGCTGGATCTGGAGACGACTGATCATCCAAGCCCATACAGAGTTTCGTGGCTACAGAAAGGACACCAGGTAACTATCACTAAACAATGCTTGGTTGAATTCAAGATAGGAGGATATAATGATAAGATTTTATGTGATGTCATTCCTATGGATGTTTTTCATCTATTGCTGGGTAGACCATGGCAATATGACAAGAATGTGATTCATGATGGGTGAATGAACACATACACCCTAGAGAAGAATGGGAGGACACACATGTTGCTTCCAATTAAGGATAAGGAGGTGAAGCCGGAAGTAAGAAACATAGTACTTCTCATGAGTGGGAAGGAACTCCTTAATGAAGTTAAGAAGAAGGAGGATCCACAGTTTATAGTGGTCAGAAAGCGGAAGATTTTTCTGACTAGCACAAGAGTGGATGATTTACTAGAGGAAGTTCAGGAACTGTTGGGAGAGTTCACTGACATAATAGTGGATGAATTACCTTGTTTGTTGCCACCGATCAGGAGTGTGAGTCATCATATTGATCTCATACCAGGAGCCAATTTTCCAAACAAATCCGCATACAGATTGACGCCGCAAGAGAATGAAGAGGTTAAAAGGCAGGTCCAGGAGTTATTGGACAAAGGGTTGGTCAGGGAAAGCTTGAGTTCATGTGTTGTTCCAACAGTACTCAGTCCGAAGAAAGATGGAGGCTGGAGGATGTGTACTGACTCAAGGGTGATAAATAAGATAACCATCAGGTGCAGATATCAATTGCCGAGGATGGATGATCTGATGGATTTCTTAAGTGGATCAAAGTACTTTTCAAAGATTGATTTGAAAAGCGGATATCACCAGATTCGCATGAGAGAAGGCGATGAATGGAAGACAACATTCAAAACCAATGAAGGGTTGTACAAATGGCTTGTTATGCCATTTGGCTTAACAAATGCGCCAAGTACCTTCATGAGGTTGATGAAGGAAGTCCTGAGGGATTTCATCGAGAAATTTGTCATTGTGTATTTGGATGACATACTGATCTACAGTAAGACAGTGGCAGAGCATCTAGAGCATTTGGCTACAGTGATGCAGAGACTACAACAGGAGAAGTTGTTGATAAATATAAAGAAGTCCTCATTCATGAAGACAGGACTCATTTACTTAGGGTTTGTTATTTCTGCAAATGAGTTGAGGGTGGATCCAGATAAGGTGGAAGTAATTAAGAATTGGCCATCACTGAGGAACATATTTGAGGTGAGAAGATTTCACGGATTGGCTAGTTTCTATCAAAAATTCATTAGGAATTTCAATGGAATTAGTGCAGCGATGATGGATACAGTGAAGAAGCAACATAAGTCTTTTCACTGGACAGTAGAGGATGAAAAGAGTTTTAATCTGTTGAAGAGGAAGATTATGGAACAACCAGTGTTGGTGTTGCCGGATTTCCAGAAGACATTTCAGGTGAAATGCGATGCCAACAGATTTGCAATAGGGGTGGTCTTAAGTCAGGAAGACAAACCGATAGTGTATTTCAGTGAGAAGTTGAATGAGGCGAAATTGAAGTACTCCACTTATGACAAGGAGTTCTATGCTATCATACAAGCATTGAAGAAGAGGAGGCATTACTTGATCCCGAAGGAGTTTGTATTGTACAGTGACAATCATGCACTGCAGTTTGTGACTCAACATGAGAAGTTGAATCAAAAAAATGTCAAATGGGTTGAGTATATGCAGAATTTCACTTTTGTGATAAAACATATTTCTGGTACTGCTAACAAAGTTGCTGATGCTTTGAGAAGGAAGTGTTTGTTGTTGCAGGAGTTACGAGTCAAAACGTTGGGTTTTGATGATCTCAGGGACATGTACGCAGATGCTCAGGATTTTAAGGAGGCATATGAAGTGGCTGAGAATCCAATTCTCAGAGACAAAATCTAGTGGATAGAATACATGATCCAGGAAGGATTGTTGTTCAGAGGCAATCAACTGTGTATTCTGAAATGCTCCATGAGGGAGAATCTGTTAAAGGAGAAACATAGTGGAGGATTGGCAAGACACTTTGGCCATGACAAGACATTCGCGAAGCTGAATGAGTCATATTTTTGGCCAAGAATGCGAGCTGATGTCAAGAGATTTGTGGATAGATGCAGAATTTTCTAGCATTCGAAGGGACGAAAGAAGAATATGGGATTCTATCAACCATTTCCCATACCAGAAAGGCCGTGGGATGCGATTAGCATGGATTTTGTATTGGGGTTGCCAAGAACACAAAGAGGTGTTGATTCAATCTTTGTGTTGGTGGATATATTTTCCAAGATGGCACACTTTATCCCATGTCAGAAGACCATTGATGCGACTCACTATGCGAACCTTGTTTTCAAAGAGGTCATTCGACTTCATGGTTTTCCGAGGAGCATAGTTTCGGATAGAGATACAAAATTCATAGGGAATTTTTGGAGGACCTTATGGAAGAAGCTGGGAACTAACTTGTCGTTTAGTTCAGCATATCATCCTCAGACGGATGGAGAGACAGAAGTAGCGAACAGAAGTCTGGGAGATTTGCTGAGAAGCTTGGTGACAGAGCACCACAGCCAGTGGGACCATATATTGCCACAGGCAGAGTTTGCGTACAACGACTCAGTGAATCGGAGCACAGGCCAATGTCCATTTCAGGTTGTTTATGGTATGCAGCCAAGAGGAGTTTCTAAACTGATAGATTCAAAATAGACTTCTACTAGCAGTGCTAGTGCAGAAGAATTTGCAGAGGCGATGAAAGAACTTCACGGTCAGGTGAAGCAGTGGTTGCAAAATTCAAGTCAGGAGTACAAATGCAAAGCAGATTAGCATAGGAGACAACTTCAGTTCGAGGTTGGTGAGTTGGTTCTAGCACATTTGAGGAAGGAAAGGTTCCCTAGAGGAACATACAATAAGTTGAAGATGAAGAAAATTGGACCCTGCAAGGTCTTGAGGAAATTTGGGGAAAACGCTTATGAGATTGAATTACTCGATGGGATCAGAATATCTTCGATATTCAACATCTCGGATTTGTACCCATATAAAGTTGGAGAAGCAGAAAATATAGTTGAACAGCCAGTGATCCAGTGGACGAAGCAGATGCCAGTTGCAGAGAAGCCACAGATGGAGTGCATACTGGACAAACGAATTGGTAAGAAGACCAGAATGAAAGAATACTTTGAGTATCTGGTAAAATGGAAGAACCATCTAGTTGAAGATGCCAACTGGGAGAATGAAGCAGAAATACAGAAGCATGGACAGACTGTGCAGGAGCTCATGGACAAGAGCCCATGAAAATTTTCAAGCGAGGAAGTATGATGCAGGAGCATCTCCTAGTTCAAGCGAGCCAGCGCAGAAGACAATGGATAGTTAGACAGGCGCCAGCATACATTTTAAAATTCCTTTGAAATTGTTGCACAAATCTTAAATGAGCCATTAAGAAAAGGCGCACTTGTATATTGAAATGGACCTTGAGCGGATTTCTCTCGTCCTTTAGTAGATAGATGGAATTTAAAATAGTTAATGCAAGTAGATAGAATTTAATTCTAGACTAGATAGCTTTAGAGCGCAAGAGGGAAACATGATATATACACCCTCATTGTGCATTTGTAATATTATTGAAACAGGAGAAGAGAAATAGCAAGCAGAGAGCTATGTAAGAACACCCATGTACAGATATTTGAATTAATAGAGAGAGATTGATTCAAATTCATGGTTTTGTATTGTTCTTTGTGTATTGATGTTGATATGCTCATGAATGTTTGCTTCCTGTTATACATTTTCTTTTATATGTTGTGTATATGATTTCATGTTTGAATTGAATTCTGAGAGGAAGAAGGAATGAGTTTCAATTGTTTCTCTATTTGAGCCAGAGAATTCCGGCAATGAGTGCAGTTGAAGTGTCCAAAAGGATTGCGTTGACAGAGGGTTTAGATAGAGATAGCTTTTGTTCTCATTTATCCCAAAAGTGTAGTTGGGCACAGGAGCCATGCAAGGAGTGCATAGGCCAACAAAGTCTCAGGGTTGCGAACCTGAGTGAAGGATTAAGGACTGCTGCTGCAGATGTGTGCAGAGTCGAGGAACTTCAACACTTAGACGTGGTTGAAGGGTTGCCGCAAGGAGTGCGTGCAAGAGTTTCTTTCTGAGGACTTGAAGATCGTGGAGAAGCTCAGGAAGGATAATACCTTTGAATTTGTTGTAGAACAACGCAAGGGAATTTATGCCTTAAAGGTTGGCAAGAAGCGTCACAAGTTTGTGCGCAGGTGAACAAGTCTTCGTGGAGGAAGTACTTAGTCATTTCGCAGAATTCATCAGGAAGGAACGGATAGTCAAAATACTCCAAGGAGAATTCGTGACACCCCGTGGGTCGTTAGATCTCACAAAGGTGCAGGGGAGATACAACGGCGTATTCCTGAAGGTTTAAGCTCATGACAGATAGAGTCGTTGATCCAATCCATCCAGGTCCGTTGGATTATTCACGAAATCGCCTATCGGGATTTCGTGAGAAAAGAGTCGAAGATTTGGCAACGGGAATCGCAATATTGCGATACGCGATATCTCAACGGCTACGTAAATAGTGTGGGCCACAGCTGAGTCGACGAGTGGAGGACAGGTGGCACAAGCTATCGGGGTTTCGTGGCGAGAAGTTCTGATACAATAGCATCAGGATTTGTGAAATCGCGAACCCTGAATTCCCGATAGAGGTGACAGGACATTGAAAGGTCAACTCGCACGCGTGTCGGACAATCGAAATATCGAGAGTCGGGAGTCGGTAAAATGAAGTGTTCGACATCGCGAGTAGCGAAATCGCGATAGGAGAAGTCCCGAAAGAGTAAGGTAAGGAGTCAGCGTTGACTCATATCGGTGTTTGGGGATTCGAGGGTGCAGCGCTCGACCATTGACCCCAGGATACCGCGAAGTCCTATATCTCGATTGTGACAAGGGGATCGCACGAGAGTTATTTGGGTGTGGATTTTCCGATAGGGAAATAGAAAACCTTTGATTTTTTCGAGTCGAGGGAGAAGAGAATATCCTGTGAGCGGGCATGCCTGTGAGTGCATGCCTGCGTCACTTACAATAGAGGCAACTAAGTCTTCTCCTAGGGAATTCTCTAGTAATATGTTCCGGTCGTCTACAAGTATAACATAGGGTTAATCCTCTCATCCGTTTAGATGTTCCCGAACTCCTTCTCGACTGTGCACTAGGATCATGGTGGTAGCCTGGAAAAAAAGTTTTCTAGGATCTTGCATCCACTTGTTAGTCCAGACATTCTTTCGATGCATAAGTATAACATATCTATCACTATATTTATCATATCTATTCATATCAAATTTTATTTCATCTATTAATGCCCTAGTTTTGAAGCTAGGACATAATCTATCAAACATACCTAGATCCATGCTTTAGAAACAAAAATAAAAAAATAAGAAAAATTTACTTATCTTACTTTTGCAGAGCACAAAGCTTCCAAATCTAAGACTTTTAACTCTTCTTACCTTTATGAAGGTATAGAGCTTACATATATTACCTTTTTCTTGCAAATCTGACCTCTTTCTTCACAAATCTGACTTCTTTCCTTCATATTTGACCTCTCTTTCTTCAGATATGACCTCTTTCCTTGGCACAAAGCTTCACTAGTCAAATAGAACACTGCGCACTAGGGTAACATATCTACACACAGAGCTTATTTCACACAAAGCTTCTTCTTCTTCTTCAGTTCCCAACAATCACAGTTCAAGGTCCCGACAATATAACCATTTGTTGGTACAGGGGCAGACCCAGGGTTCAATGCTCAAGAGCGCACCAATAAAGCCCTAACTACCGACCCTTTCAGCAACACCTACGAAGAATATGAAGTCTCACCCAAGGTAGAGGCAGGGGTGGTTGCAAGACTCAGGTGTCTGCAACCTTAGTTGGGACATAGATCTGTGATTATCTTTCCTAAAGCGCACTTAGCATCAATTATCCCTTAATATACATTCATTAATCAACTTCACAGAAGGCACAAAGAAGCACAGTGAATACTTATACTAAGTACTTATCCACATAAAGATAGGTTATATTCAACAGATCAAGCACTCAGCATCTCATATATCAGATCTAATGTTCATTCATTCTTCAACAACAAAAAGCATACTAGATCTACTTAACCACATCAAACACTTAGCCAAGAAAGAGATAAATACATAAGAGCAAAGCACAAAACACCATACACACAATTACCATGGTTCACCCCTACCCTGGGGCTACGTCCAAAAAGTCTTCTTTATATTATCTTGGTCAAATAGTTACAACACATATCTTTAATTACCCTTACTTCGCATAAGACAAAAGATCCGTGCAGCTCGCTAGATCCTTCTTCCTTGCTCTTCAACAAAAGACTATAACAACCTGCACTTAGCTCTCATATCTCATGCATAGAGCATTCTAAGATACATCTGATCACACAGATCCAAATACTAGCACTAAGCTTCCATTCATACATCACACAGATGTACTATATTATTATCACCCCCCTATCATACTATCTATATTGCGTATTTATAGATTACAAAATGAGCCTAAACGTGGGTGAACCCATGAGCTGACATTCCTTTCTCGTTACATAAACCTGAAAACCCTAAAATAGACCCCAAAATAGGTCTTGCTTCCTTATTTTCTGCTTCGCATTGTGCTCCTTCCTTGGCAAGCTGTCACAGTCCTAAAAGTGGTCAAGTATGACCAAGTACTCTTCAAAACTTGGTCAAGGGGCAACACTGGGCTAGGTTTAGGAGATATCATTCAACTGTGGACCATATTGTTACCTTTAGGATCATTGCAGAGGAGTTATGCAATACTAAAGCCAATCTTTTTTGTTGTTTTGTTGACTTTAAAAATCTTTTGACAAGGTTCCTAAGAAAAATCTCTGGAATAGGTTGGAAGAGATAAAAGTGCCTCTCGAGTTGAGGGATGCTACAATAAGGATGTATGAGAAAGTTATTTCTAAGTTTAAAAGCACTAAGGGCTGGTCAAAAGATATTAACTGTAATATCGAAGTGAAACAAGGTTGTCCCTTGTCCCCTACCCTTTTTGGCATATACATTGACAAGTTAGAAGAATGCTTGGAAAAAATAGGTTGTGTCGGCCCCACTCTCACTGGTATAGTCATCAATCTTCTTCTTTATGCCGATGATATCATTCTTATGGAAAGGAGTCCCCATGATCTTGAAAACCAACTAAGAATCCTCAAGGATTTTTGCTCCAATATGGGTATGATTGTTAATACTGATAAGACTAAGGTCATGATAATTAAATCCAATAAGATCCCTTATGATACCTTTGTATATGACAACAACAACTTGGAGGAATTGAATTCATACAAATATCTTGGAATTGATATTTACCATAAGCTCAATTGGAATTATAGCATTGATAAAAGGATTATTGGGGGATGAAAAACTTATTATGGGCTTGAAAACAATTGTAAATCAGTTGATCTTCATAGTTGGGATAAGAAGAAACTCCTCTTTGAGACTCTTGTTACACCTATTATTCTTTATGGATGCGAAGTATGGGGTTATAGTATCTCTCGTGAATCCCGGAGAAAGATAGATAAAATACAAAATAATTTTATAACCTATAATCTCAAAATAAAAGGAAATACGCCCTATCCCATCCTCCCCTTAGAAACAAGTGTCTCCTCCATTGAGAGCATGGCTATGACTAGATACCTAATGTATAAGAACAAGTTAAACAACATGGAAGATAAGAGGCTACCTAAAATTGCTTCAAAATCAAGTCATAAACACCATCGACTCAAGCGAGGATGGCATAAAGATGCTCAGTCTTGGCTAAACTATTGGGGAATCATGGAAGAAACCATTTTGCAGAATAAAGATACTATTAAAAAAAATGTCAAATCAACATTTAAGGAGAAAATGTGGTGTGATAAGGAGTTAGAGAAAAAAAGAAAATTAAGGTATTATAAAGATGTAATCAACCCTAATCTAGAAGATCAAAATTATCTATCTGTTTTGCCAAGTGTAAAGAAAAAAAT
>JZKD02S1675086.1:23147-36889 GCA_000966675.3 Picea glauca
GATGTAATCAACCCTAATCTAGAAGATCAAAATTATCTATCTGTTTTGCCAAGTGTAAAGAAAAAAATAAGCATTGCTAAGATAAGAACAAATTCTCACGAGCTCTATAGTGAAAATGGGCGTTGGTCAATTCCTAAAACGCCATGGGATGAAAGAGTGTGTCACCTTTGTGACACTAAGAATGTTGAAGATGAAAAGCACTTTATCTTATATTGTTCAGCCTATACCCATATTAGATATCATTTTCAAAATATTTATCACACAACCAACCTTCCTAACCTCTTAACTCAACAAAAGTATGATGATCTTGGAAAGCTTCTCTTAATGTTTTTCAAGCACAGAAACAAAATTCTAAAGAATCACAAGTAATCACTTACCCTCTTAAGGTCGGATAGACCAATTCGATCTTAATGGACGTTAATCATCATCATCATCATAAAAATATTATGATTAGATACATAATATCATAATTATCTAAATTAATATTATAGATTAGTATTATTATAAATTGATTTAGAATTCAAAATTATTTTTTTTAAATATAAGAAGAATAAAAATGAATTAAAAGACCAAGTAAAAATATTAAAATTATTTAAATATTCATATGAAATTACTTTGAATTTTTATATTAAAAATTGTACCTTTAACTTATTTCAATTTATCAACTTCTATATATAGGGACAAGTCAGAGATATATATTCAACCTTGATAAGTCCAGACAGGCTACAAAGAGAATAAAATATTACTGACTGGGCAAAATCATGGTCCACTGCGCTAAAGTTGGAACTAACAGTTCAATACTCTGACAAGAATTATTTATTATTATGTGCCCAATATAACAAATAGAAAAATCTGGAGAGAAAAAATGATCCTTGCGATTGTGCTGCTGGATAAGCCTGCAACTGTTACACAAGGAACATGATCATGGTTTACAGATTCTATACAGTAAAAATTAATCGATCCATTTGTGACTTTTGGAACAGATTGCTTAAATACTACAACTACAGATGATCCATAGAGATCTTTAACCAAATGTTTGAAAACCACTTCTGCAGTATTAAATATTAACAATCATGTATACAAAGTTTTGTTTATGTATATACGTGTATACGCCTTATATTTAGTGAAGATTAAATGTGTTTTTTAGAGAGAGACCATACATTTAATTTAATGTTTGATACTGGTTTTGAATAATTGAATAGTAACAAAATTTTGGTTTCAAATTATGTCTTCACATGTTACATAGGCTTTTCTTCTCGGTAGTTTTCATTAATTTGGTTTTGGTTAGGTATACAAGGATAAATTTTGTATAATCTAAATTTTATATTGTAGTTAATTAAAATATGTGGTTTTATTTATATAAAGTGTTATGTTGTATCTAATTAAAATGTCTAATTTTTGTAATGGAGTCATGGGACTAAGTTTTTACAATAGAGGGGTTCAACTACTTTCTAAAAATATAATTTTGTATGAATCTTCTATTTATTTTTTGAGTGTAGCAAAGTTTCAATCATTCAATAAATGTAAGAGGGTTGGTCGAAAAAGTCACATGGCATAGTTATTGAGAGCTTTGGTTGGGTACAATCAACATCATTCAATACATGTAAGAGGGTTGGTGGGAAAAGTCACCTCACATATTTATTGAGAGCCTTAGGTTGGGTGCAATCAACATTGGGGAATGTGAGAGTCAACATGCATGGGTAAAATGACATTTGAATGAGTATTGCAGGCAATGTTTGTAGTTGGGTAAAGGAGAGGAAAAGACTGTGAAATAATGGAAGGAAACAAACAGTCATAGTCGGTTTTGTGTGTAGCTTGTTGGAGTTGCAATTTCATGAAGAAATGGGTTGTTTGTTTTTTGACAAGAGCGGGTAATGTATTTTTTATTAAAGAAAACAGTGGTGAAGCCACTGATGCGGATACAAAAAGACTAAGAATTTATTTACTTAAACGGTTACATATCCTGGAGGCTATGCCTTCCTACTAGGCAGAGGAAATAGAAAACTAGCAGAGTTATTTACTACGGAAGCTTCTATACAAAACGCCTTCTTTGTTGATATGGTTTCAGATCTGCATTCCATTCTTCTGACATGTTGGTCAAATTACTTTGGATCATCTTGCTTGGACTGGTCCCTTTCGACCTTCCATTATTTGTTCAATTGCTTCATTTTTTCTTCCAGATTGCTAACTCTATATTCAAACTCTTGTTTAGGATCTCTGAGCTCTTTACGCAACTTCCCCAGCTCCTCTGTTAGCCAGAATTTTTTTGTGGTGATATTGGCTTCGAGCATTTCTAGGCATCTTCTAGCATCGATGTCTAAGTTTTGGAGAAAATCCAGTTGATGATGCAGCATGTTCTTGAGACATTGCAGGTCTTCTTCCAACAAATCCAACCTTTCTTCAGTGGTGGGTTTGTTTCCTGAGTTGGACGCCATCTCCTTTTCCTTCCTTGATGCTCCCAGACTGCTACAACTATGCGCGCGCTTCTCTCTACCTTTTCTTAACTGTCTCTCTTGCTTTCATAAGCTCTAGGTATGAGGAGGCCCTTCCTTGCTTCCCTTTTTATCTGCAACTTCTTCCAAGTTCAACTCCCTTAAACGATTCACGCCATCTGGAGTGATGGCTTTCCCTGGAAATTCAATGACTAAATGATTTTTACGTCCATCAATTCTGACCTTTGCTTTGTCTTTACCTACCTTGGTTTCTCCCCTGTGTCTTGTCTCTGGTGCCTTGTGGCCTTTCCAGCTCCTGCCCCTTTCAACTACCGGTCTTTTTCCCCAAGTCTCAAGGTAGTTCCATTCTAGTTGTGATTCCATTTAATTGTAAGGTTCCAATATGAGAGTTGGCTCCTTTGTTGGCCCGTGTGTCTGCTGGCATGTTTAGTCTCCGGAGGACATGGTAAAGCTTGTAAGTATGGAGACTTCCAAGGAGGAGCTGGATTTTCTCTAGAATGTGAAGGAGTTTTTCATTTTTGACTCTGTTACAAAGTATTAAGGCTTGGATTACTAACCTCGAGTCCCCTATTATCACCAAATCTTGGACGTTATGGTTAATTGCTTGAGTTAGTCCTTGCTAGAGGGCCAGTGCTTCTTCTCTGTTGTTATATTATGTTCCAATTTCCCAGGCACAACTGAGTTCCAGTTGACCTGTTGGGCTTTCCAAGACTCCTCCTCCCCCAGCCGGACTTGGGTTTCCTTTGGAGGCCTTGTCAAAGAACAAAATATGCTTTTTTTCCTTTCTCTTCCAATCGTCGAAGTCTTACTTCTCCTTCCGGATTTCCCAGATTTCCTGGTGAAAGTTGTTGCTTGTTTTATGTTACTAATATTTGATATTAAAGTGTTCAATCTAATGTTCCTCTTTTGGCTCCAGGGGATTTGAGTTTTTAACTTTGCAGAATTAGGTGCCAGACTCCCCAAAATAGGCCTTTATCTTGGTTGCAACTTGAACTGGACTATTTTTGGTCTCCCTAAAAATCCTATTATTTCGCTCAAGCCAAATCTTCTAGAGTATAAATTTAGGGAGAGTTCTCCAAAGGGTGGAAATTTGGCCTTTTTTCGCTGTCTTGAAGGGACAAAAGGAGTTCTAGTTTTGGAGCAGGATGTTGGCTTCTTGTGGGAGCTTGAAGGTGAAACCTAGGGCCAATTTCCAGACTTCCTTCGAGTAGACACAACTTAGGAGCAGATGGTCTGTGGTTTCCTCTTCTTGAAGACATAGGGGACATCTATGAGGACCTTCCCATCCTCTTTGTCTTAAGTTTTCTCCAGTTAGGATACCTCTATGAGCCATGTTCAATACAAACATGTCTATCTTTGGGATAGATTTGGCTGTCCAGATTTCTCTCCAAATTGTTGGATCTAAGGGGGACGTTAGGGACATAGACTATGTGTTCATACCCAACTATTGTAGTGTAAATTCCAGAGCATGTTCCCCAACCTCTCTTGTCTTTTTTTCCTTACTTTTAGGGGGGATTTCCCTTGTAGGTAGAACTTCAGGGTGCTCCAATCCTCTTCTATGTTTGGAGGTATGTTAGCCATTTCTGAATTTTTCCAAGCTTTTGGTTCATGATTTCCCCAAACTGAAATATCCCACAAACTATTTAAATTTTGAATTTTCATCCACACTTTGAGCTAGTTTAGGTCCTGTCTCAAGCCTAAGGGTGGGTCTCCCATTATTGAGTCTTCCCAAATGTTGATCTCTTTTACAGTTCTTGGTATCCAGGTAAGTTGAGGGCTAAAGTGTTTCAAATCCTTCTGACACAGAGATAAGATTGGGGATCCTTTTTCCACCACTGTTGGGCGATCTACGCACTTTTTCCTTGGACCTCGAAAGTACTTCTTCCAAAGCACTTTTTTACTCTAGGAAGGGGTGCGTGTGATTAGAGTCCACAATATCTTTTCTCCTAATGCTATATTTTGTGCCTGTATGTTTTTAAACTGAAGGCCTCCTTCTAAGACAGGATTGGAGATTTTTTCCCTGCTTATGAGATGCAATTTTTTCCCTGATTTCTTTCCTCCTTCCCAAAGAAATCTTTTGAAAAGTGTTTCAATTTTATGGATCGTGGAAACATGGGAAAGTAAAAGGGAGCTTTGGTAGATATGAATGCTTGCTAGAACTGCTTTGATTAGGACCACTTTGCCTGCAAGATTTAGCTAGCTTGTTCCCCAGGAGTTTTTTTTTTTTTGACTTGTCTATCGGCAGGTTCCCGTGTGGAGCCTTTGGCTTGGATTTGAAAATTATTATTCTTGATTATTTAAAGGCCTCCCAATTGGTGCAACCTTCCATTCCCAAAATTCTAGAGATATCTAGCATTTCCCTTGGAGTGATGTTCCATCCAAAGATCTTTCTTTTAATGAGGCTTATGGCTCTGCTAGAGATTTCTGTGTAGAAATCTAACTCATTTTTGAATTTTCTTGTTGTTTGCAAACTCGCTCCTCCCATCATCAACATGTCATCCACAAATTGGGCATGATTTATGTCCTTTAACCCATGGGATATTCTCAGGCCTAGGAGTTTTTTATGCATCTAGTAGTGGTCTAATTAGAAGCTGAGTATTGAGGCATGGATGGCATAAAGAAGAGGAGAAAGGGCGTAGCCTTGCCTAAGTCCTCTGGAGACTTGAAAGAACTTAGTGGTCCTTCCATTCACTAGCAGTGCTATTGAGGGGGAGCCAATGCAACCTTTTATCCAATTTATAAATGCTGGGGGAAAACCAAAATTTTCCATGACTCTAAACAAGAAGTTATGTCTAACCCTATCAAACGCATTAGAAAGATCAAGTTTTATAATCATACCTTTGTCTTTCCTTCGGATTCTTGAGTGGAGAGATTCTTGAACTAGGATGATATTGTCCACTATATGCCTACCTTTATAAACCCTCCTTGGGTTTCAGGGATGATTGTCGGGAGAATTTTTTTGATTATGGTGGCAATTACTTTTGTGAGGATTTTGTAACTTGTGTTACAAAGGGAGATTGGCCGGAATCTACCAAAATTGACTGCTCCTTTTTCTTTTGGGGTAAGAGAAAGGAAATAAGAGTTTGTTCCTCCTCCTAACTTGCTGCAAATTTGAGATTTCTAAATTAGTTTTGCAAGGTCTAATTTGATTATATCCCAACTGTGTTGAAAGAATCTAGCTGTGAAATCATCCAAATCTAGGGCTTTGTCTGGGTTCATTTGGTCAAGTGTCTCTTTTATTTCTTACTGGGATACTGCCTTTGTTAGACTAATTTTGACTTCTTCTTAGATGAGGGAAGGGACGACTGAGAGGGGGTAAGATTTAGATTCGATTGCAAACCATTGAGTTTTTGTGTAGAGAGCTTCGAAAGCGTCTACCGCAACTTATTTTATGATTTCAAAATCAATTATTGTTTGGTCTTGAACCCTAATTTCCATGACTTTCTTGTACTACTTCCTTGCCTCAACTTGTTTGTGAAAGTATCTAGTGTTTTTATCTCTTGCTTCCAACCAGAGGCTTCTTGATTTCTGTCGCCATTAATTTTCCTCTTCTCGGCAGGCTTTGTGACAATTTTTTTGGAGTTGGTCTTCTTGGTGCAATATTTATTGGGTGATTTCCTTATTTTCCATTTCTAGCTGATGGTTCCTGAGTTGATTTTGGGCTTCTTGGCGATTTGCAATTGGGTTTGCATGGGTTTTTACCCAAGATTTGAATGCTACCTTTAGTCTCCTAAGTTTTTGTTCCCAAACAATGAAGGTTGAGCCTCTCACTGTGTCATTCCATATTTTGGTAACCAGCTTCTAGTAGCCTTCATCATGGATCTAGGCTAGATTGAATCTAAAAGGGATAGGACCTAGATTCTTGTCAGGTGAGATTTCTAAGAGGATTAGTTTGTGGTATGACACACTTTGTGGGAGGATCGAAAAGGAGAGTGTGAGGCCTAGAAGTAAGAAGGATATTTGGAATAAGAACCTGTCCAATCTAGCAGCAATGTGCCTCGGGCCTACCCTCTTGTTTGACCACGTGTATTTACCTTTTGTTGGTTTTATGTCTTCCAACTCCCAATTGGACATGATATCTTCTACGCATTCTCTTGCTAGGTCTCGCACAATGGAGCCACCTTTTTTCTCGGTTATAGCTAGGGTCACATTTAGATCCCCTCCGGTAATGATATTGGCTAGATCCTTTAGCTGCAGATAATCTTTTAGGGAATCCCAACAAATTATTTTTTCCTCTAATAGGACTGGCACATAAAGATTGAAGAGACTTACCAGTTGGCATGTTTCCTTGTGAAGGAGGCTGGTGTAGATCCAGTGCATTCTTGCTTCAAAATTGACTAGGTCGAACTTCATAGTGTTCCAGAGGGTGCCTATACCTCATGAGGCTTCTCTTTCGCTTTCAGCTATTCCTTGGCTTATTTTCCAGAGTGATTTTGTTGTTTTGAGGAAGTCTTGCTCTTCCATCTTTGTCTCCTAGAGTAGTAGGATAACAGACTTAGAGGTTTTTATGATATCTTTTAGTGCTTCTTCCTTCGTTTTGTTGCCGAACCCCCTACAATTCCAGGATGTTAGTTTCATGATTTAGCTGGGGGGATGTGTGGGCTCCTTGAAGAGCCTTGGATTTCTTCCTTATTTGTCTTACACTAATCAATTTTTTGATTGTTGGTTGCGATCCATTCAGGGCATCTTTATATGTTTCTTTATCTCTTTCTTCTTTTTTATTTTCTTCCTCTTCTTTCTTTCTTTGGGGTGACCAAGGTGTCACTTTCCCCTTCGTATTCACTTTCTGAGGAGACCTCTCCTTCCTCTATGTCCGGATCTGTGTCCTTACCTGCTCCCGTGTTGGCTTGCTCTTCTTCTATCTCCGGGGTCGATATCTGTTTGGTTTCTTGATTTGATTTCCCATGCAGTTATTCGGCTGATTGGCCTTCTTAAGGGGCTTCTCCTGCCATTGTTCCAGTATGATTCTGATCCAGCAATCTGAAGCTATTTTTTGTCCTTACTTCTGGTTGGTTTCCTTGTTTTGTGGGTTGAGCGGGGATTGTCTTATCGTTCCTTAGTCTTTTTTCTCTGGATGAAGCTTTCCCTTTCCTTTTTCGTTTCCACCCTTCTCCATTTTCTTTCTCCTTGACTGGAATTTTAAGGAAATTTCATTGGAAATGGACGTATTCGTGGCATCCTTTGCATTTGAAAGGCAATTGTTCATAATCTAGCTTCTGATAGTGATGCCATTCTCCAACCTTTAATTTGATTGCTTCTAGAAGGCCCACCTCTAGGTCCACTTCCACACGAATGCACGTGCATGAGTATTGATCTTTAGGGTCCACTCTGTCAATATATTGATGTAGCCCATTCCTGATTGCCTGGAGTGAAGAGGGGTTCTAGCAGTGGATAGGGAGATTTGGGAGTTTGACCTAGATGGGGACGTCCTTGGGTACTTTGACCGCCAGGTCAAAACTTGGTGTCCAACGGTTCGTGCATAGCCCTTGTGTGCCCAATAAGTACGACCCATTTCTGAAGATAAGATCTCTGTCTTCTTGGGAGATGAATTCGAAGAAGAAGAATCCTCTTCCCAATGCATAATATGTTACACTTCTTTTGATTGACGGTCGCCAGTTTCTTTGGATCCAGTTATCAGTTGTTCGGGCTGACAACCAAATTCCCATGAAATGTCTAACCAATCCTCGGTCTGACAGAGAGATTTCTACACACATTGTGTGATCCGGGGGTAGATCAATTTCGAGGATCGAATCGAGCTTCTTGATGAATATTGGGGGTTCAGCAGGGGGAAGCTTTTTTCCTTGGGAGGCCAGGAGCTTGCTGAAGGAGGTAGTAGGAGAAGGGGGGGGTGGAGGCTCCCCTCCTCTAGGAGCTACCATAACAGCAACAAGGGTGCTTAAGCAACAAAACGCCTAGGCGGTTCTTAGCAGCGAAAAAAATTCTTCTAAAAGATGGTTGTTACTCTTCAAAAAAATCAAAATAATTAGAACCTATACCAAAACACCCTTGAATTTTTTATCTGCATCCACTGCTGTCTAAAATTTTTTGGGGGGTTATTTCCTGCTTCTATGAAGAAACAGGTTGTTAGGCTTCTAGAGCAAGGTTTTTATTTAAGAAATTATCTTAGAGCAAGTCAATTTGATGTTGTAAGATTTTATTGTTACAATTGGCATTCCCACAATCACCAAAAAGAGAGATTCCCTATCCAAAATGTGTTGAATCCCCCGAGGAAACTATGATATCTTGGGGGACTATGTGGAAGAGAAGGGGAATCAATTCCTTGGATTGTGCATGTTGACGAGAAAGAGAGCTACTAGATTGGAATAGCTGTAGGAAATTATCTTGTTGTGGGTTTTATTTGGTTGTGAGTGGATAGTAGACACCTTGAAGAGACATCATTTCTCATGGATTCATAACACAACTCGGGAGTGACTTGTTGTTGAGAAATGAAGAAACAAATCTACAGTTTGGTGGAATTTTCGTCATTTGTAGTTGGTTTCACATTTTATTAAAAAGACGAGTGTTTTATCTATGTTCACTATTTTTATTTATGGTTTTATTATTTCATATACTTTGTTATTTGAGTTAATTAATGTTGTAATTCATGTTAAATAGAACTGCATTCATGTTTTTCTAAATATTTTTGTTAGCTACATACATTTTTTTTTATTGGTTTAAACTGGGGGAATCGACAACTTGTGGTTCTTGTACTCGCGTGACACGGGGTCGATCCCCAGGCGGCTACCACTATAACCCCAGGTGCAACCACCCAGCCCGCAAGAATGGCACACGAGTAAGTCCGGGTGAGAATCGAACATGAGACTTCATTTTACAAATTTCCTTCCATTTACACGACACTTGCCAATCCGTCTACACCCGTGCGGGCTAGCTACATACATTTTTATCTTGTTGCACGGATTTATTTTAATGGGTATCAGAAAAATAATTATGGGTTATTAGTAGGTGGGATGGTTTAGAGAAATGGTTTAAACACTACACCTACACAGATCTACTATAGAATGGCATAGTTTTAGTATGTGTGGAAGTTTGGTGAAAATTTAGTTTTTCGGAGCATGAAAAATTGGGATAAACCCCCCAATTTGTTATTTTTTTTATTTTGGTATGAATAATACTTAGAATGGGGGTCGATATGATCACTAAAGGGTCAAATTCATTCCAAAGAGTTGAGTCTATGGGTTTCGCAATAGTCATGAACCTGGATAAATTTAGAAAAATGACTTAGGAAGATAGTTTTCATGGCCAATATGAGTGAAGGAAAAGAAATGGTGAGTGACACAGTGTATATAGCCAAGGAAAATTATTCTTCTGGCATGATACAATGAATTTCACCATGGAAAAATATTATTTTCACTAATACAAGGAGTGGCTAAAAAGAAAAATTATTTTTTCATCAATACAGGACTGTTAATGAAAGAAAAAATCAATTTTGAGGGAAAAATAATAGAAGAAAGAGTATTTTTGATAAAAAGGAGTGTATCAACAAGGACTGTTAATGAAAGAAAAAATCAATTTTGAGGGAAAAATAATAGAAGAAAGAGTATTTTTGATAAAAAGGAGTGTATCAACAAGAAAAAATATTTTTATAGCTTGATATGTGGGGGTGAAAAAATATAATTCTGGAAAATATGTTAGGTAGCGGAAGCAAAATAGAGCATAAAAATGTGAACAACAAACCAAACACAACACATAAGCAATCACACAATTAACATAGTGATTTAAGTGGAAACTCAATGCGGGAAAAAACCACAAGGCAATGATATCCATTATTCTTATTATTCAAGGGAGAATTACAATATCCAATCTCAAGCGTACAACCATCCCCTCCTCACAAATACACTTACTATACATTGCACTCTCACCTCTATGGGTATACTTGTATATATATAGCATCTCTCAAATAGTTAGACTAACTGATTATAATTAGATCCAATAGTTACACAATCTGTTCAAGAAGAGTGCATGCATTCACATTCCTAATATAGTTGTGTGCATGTGCATGTGATCGCATGGAAAATTCGTTGGCATGTCCCAACAATATCCACCTTGACAACAATTTACCTGATATATCATTCCCTTAATTAATTCATCACCTTTCCTGCAAGCCAAGGGAAGACAAACACCATCACATCTTCACAACTTCTTTAACAATACTATTATGTGAACATGCATGCACGATTCACTCCACTATGAACCATTCTTCCTCCATCAGAAACATGTCTTATAAACTGATGCACTTGTCCCATTTTGTTAAGTTTTACTATTAGTAAAATGCACAACACTTTGACCACCACAGAAGATGACATCTTGTACCTGTACAAACTTACCCAATAGATCCTTTCATTCTTTCAAGACATAACCTGAGGTAGATCTCCTCTCATCCAAATCTCATGAATCATAACCATTGACTAAATTAGTGAAACCACTATAGTTGATCCTTGTGATTCCATGTTTGAAGCACCCATTTCCATGCTCTTCACCTAGTCTTTACATGTGTCTACTGGAAACACCAACTGCATGTGAAATGTTGACCGTTTCTCATCACAATCATCAAACTTTCTACTAGCATGTAATACTTGAGACATATAACCATTTTCTTGTTCTTCAATTAGGACATAAACCTGAAGAAAATTTACAATGGAAAGCCAAAGGGATTTTACCAGTTTAACATTATTCATAATTAATTTCATGAGTATGTTCACCACATACTTTTGTTGTGATAACCAAGCTTACCATCCTTCCCGTCTCTGTGTATTTCGATGCCTAAGATTTATTTTGTTGCTCCCAGATCCTTCATAACAAATGTCCTAACCAACTGAATGTTGACCTCAACCATGTTTGTGCTTGCAACAAGAATAACATACAACACCAAGATAATGAATATACCATAAACACAATGGTTATACTCACTTCTTGTAAAATTTGGCTCACCATAAAGGAATCAAACATCTTGTAAATTTTGTGTGGCATACAAATCTTTTGTTGCAATTCTGAAACAATTGTTCTGGTTGTTCCAAATACATTTCCATATCCAAAAAAATCCATGTAAAACAATTTTAACATCTAGTTATACTAACACAACATGAATATAGACAAGCTTTTAACAACTTGTGAGAAACTTTCATGGAAATTAATACCTTCCAAATACCATTCTATTACAAGTCATGCTTTGAACCTTTCATCTTTTACTATGTTTTATTTTATAAAAGGATATTCATCAACCGTTTCATCTTTGTCCATGATGATTCTGTGGGTAGTAGGATCCCACAGTCTACATCGCTTAACATCATCACCATATCAAATATCTATCTGTTTGATCTCGGTCCTCCTTAGAATGATGATAAAAAATGTAAGCATCACAAGCAAATCATTTCACATTTGAGTAATTACGAGATGACATGTTCATACCTCTTCGTGAATCTTCTTGTATTTTGCAACCAATGGTGACCGAGTTACCAGATACCACAACTGGTGCTTCTGTCCACAACTATTGTTGCAACTTGCAATTACTGGCCTATCGATCCCATCTTCCTTGCAATACTTTCCAAGTTCCATGGATATGAACCTACCTTCATCATATATTCTCAAACACTTGATTGACCTGCCAACACATTAACATTTCTACAGACCCACCTTTCTAACCTGGACGAACTGCTCCACCTCGAACTTTGCATTCAAACAACTTTGACCAAATCCGACCAAGCCAACCCAAGTGAACCTTTGTCACTCACCTCCACAGAATTTATACTAGAGTCTCAGTGCTCCATCTTAACATGAACATTCCCTTGAACAAATCCGGCAAATAATCCTTCACAACTTACCTCCAGGCCCATTTACAATGGATTTCACCAAGCCTTTTATAGGCTTCATTACATGGAATCCATGGACATAATACCACGAGCTACCCAAAAAATATTGTTGTTTCAATCTACCAAAATCTATGTTTAGACTTTTCATAAGTGACCTGATAAATCATGGGTACTCATGTCTATCCATGCCTATCCAGGTACGTTCAATTACATGCAATCAATTATTTTTACAACTCCAAAGTAAATATAAATTTTTTTTTCATAGTGACTCAAGAATCACTCCAAGTTGTTATTTCCTTTGAACTTTTCCACCTGAAACTTTGACTTCTCACAAGATGTTCTACAACTTATAAAACCAATCTTCTTATTATGAAGTAAGAATCTTTTATTATGAAGAAAGTATCTTATATTGTTCAAGGTTGAACCCTAAAACATTCCATCTCAAACTTTGACCTCTCACAAAATGTTCTACAAATTATAAAACCAAGCAGGAAGTATCTTATATTGTTCAAAATTGAACCCTAGAACATTAAATTTTATTTTTTTTAAATATTTAATATTCAAATTTTTTTACCAAAACAAATAAGCTCCACCTCTAAACAAATAAGTTATTAAAACATCATTCACCCATTTTAGTTTACCAAAGCTATCCTCCCATGTGCATAATAAAAAGGATTCTTCATGTGCATAATTCTACTATCCTTTATTAAAGTCGATCCTCTAAAAATTATGTCTTGAGCTTAATGAAACTAAGAATCCACTTTCCTACATCGTGTGAATAACATAACCTTGAACCGTTTTCATACCAAGACTAACCACGGGTACCGCTCTCTCCATAAAACGTTGTCAACGATGATCTGAGAATTATCCACGCATATCGCGTCCTCCTTGGGCTGTAAAGAGCGATGATCCACCCCTATCGCTCCTCCCATATAGCTCAAAGAGGGATTAGCTTTGAATTAGGGCTATCGCGCCTCCCTTAATGTGTAGGGAGCAATGTTCTTCGCAATTCGACTCGACAGTAAGTTTAAGTGTGAATTATCGCCCCCCTTAATAGTGTTAAATATATTGTACCCTCAACAGTATAACCGTACACTGCCAGCTGTACTGGACAGTTGTACTTTCTATTTCTGTCTTGCTTTGAGCATATATAAGCTCATCTATTTCCTATTGTTGGTAGCTCTTTAGATCTCTTCAGTTCTGTTCTGTACTTCTTCATACATTTGAATATACTATTCTTTTCTATCTGCATTTCTCTGTCCTTCACAATTTATCATGGTATCAGGGCTTCAGCAGTAAGCCTCTTCACACAGTCGGGAGAGCAACACGATCCTCACAGCGCAGAGATTACACGCATCTTGAGAGCACGCGACACAGTTATTTCACAAGGCTTGGAAAGCTGTCTCCACTACTCTTTAAAGATCACCGTAAGAAGCTTGCGGAGGAAGCAGAGCGGAAAGCG
>JZKD02S1675086.1:70118-85247 GCA_000966675.3 Picea glauca
ATGTCTAAGATAATAAATGCATCAATGTGTTAAAGTTTGAAATGTTTTAAATTATATTAAATGTATTAAATGATGTAAAATGCATTAATGTATTATTGTTTTAATGTATTAAATAAATATTACATTAATGTGTTAAAGTAATAAATATATGAAATAATTTATGAAGTATTAAAATATTACTTGATAATTATTTAATAATAATAAATTCATTATTAGTTATAAATTCAATATTATTTGATAATTATTTATAAAATATAAATGAATTAATGAGAAATAAAATTTTACAATACATACAAAATAATAAATTAAATACAAGAGAATCTCGTATTTACTTTAGCAAAATAATAATAATAATAATAATAATAATAATAATAATAATAATAATAATAATCTATTTTTAAGGTTACTGTCAAGCCAACACACCAAATCGCTGTATGAGACCCCCTTGTTTGTGGGACAAGGGACCCCCTTCGCCCAACGATTTGACTGGTAAAGTCTACGAAGGTATACATACCCTACCCCCCTCTGGATTTGAATGTCTCAAACGAATTAAATGTATAATTTAAATAATATATTAATTAAATATAATTTATTGTATTAAATGCATTTAAATAATACATGAATGATATAATTAAATGTATTATTGGAATACTATATTATTATATATAAGTTATTGTAGTAAATGTATTAACCTATAATTTAAATAATACATGAATGATATATAAATTGATGTGTAAAAAAATGATTAAATTAATGTGATAACGTATTAAATGTATTAAATAATAAAAATAGTAAGGTGATTTATGAAATAAAATATTAAATTATTGATTTATAATGTTAAAGAGAAATGTTATAGAAGATTGGCACAATTTGAGAGGAAAAAAAGAGGAGGATGACTTAAAGAAAGAATCCCATCGCATCCATATGAAATCAAGCTTATTGTAGAATCGAATGTTAAAGTTATTGCATAAAGAGAGATTAAAATAGTTTTTTTTGAGGAGGTTAACTATAAAACTATGTCATATAGTGGTAGTTTAAAAGTAATAATATGTGAATATTAACTGAATATTATTTAAGATCTTACACGAGGAAAAAATGGTATGTGTGAAGTTGGTCTTGCAATATACTTTAAAAATTATGTGAGATGTGCAAATATGGAAAAAAATAATTCGATGAAGTTGATATCAATATTTTAGACTTGTTTGTCATCAATATTTGAAGAAGTTGACAACAATATTGATGACAAATACGGAAAAAATAATTTGATGAAGTTGACATCAATATTTTAGACTTGTTCGTCACACTGTGACGAAGGAAAGAGTTTTGAAATAATATAAAAAGGTTTGTGAATGAAGGTGAAAATGGGATGTGAGGATATGTGAGAATATGAAATCGTGGCGGCATGTTTCGTCACATAGGAAACATGATGATGTTATGAAGTTTGTTTCAATGTAACAAAGAAAATAGTTTAGTAAGAAAACATGGCTTTTGCATGAATGCCACATTGCAATGTGCATGGAAGGAAATGTGAGGTTTAGTGAAATTGTAACATGACATGAACGATTGTATAAATATATGATTTTACTTGAGGGTTATATAAATTTATGTATTGACTTAAGGGTTATATTATGTAATCAAGAAGTATATGCTTGGGAAAAGAGAAATGTTATAGAATATTGTGACAATTCCAAAGGAAAAAAGAGGAGGACGAGTTAAAGAAAAATTTCCCATTGCAACATATCGGGGCATGGTTATTGTGGAATTGAATGCCTAAGTGATTGCATAAAAAGAGATTAAGAAATTTATATTTGAAGAGGTTAAATATAAAACCATGTGATATAGTGGTAATTTAAAAGTAATAATGATGGAGGAGCATTGCCCACATCAAGCGAGCCAACGTGAAGGAAGGAGACAGTTGGACAAGCCAGCAAATTTCTTTTTAAATTTCACCTTGATATTGTTGCGCAAACATTAATGTGTTGATTTGATAAAGCGCACTTGTATATTGTAAATGGACCTTGAGCGGATAACTCACGTCCTTAGGTAGATAAGGCATTTAATAGATTTAATGTAAAGTAGATAGAACATTTAATTCTAGATTTGATAGCGTAGAGTTCGAGAGGGAAACGGGATATAGACACCCTCCTTTGTACATTGTATTGGGATTCGAGAGCAAGAAGAAGAGAAGAACATGCAGAGAAGTGTATGAAGAACCTCCATGTACAGACATTGAATTAATAAGAGAAAGTTTTGATTCAATTTCATGGTGGTGTCATCCTTTGTGTATTGTTGATATTCTGCTCTTAAATGTTTTCTTCTTGTTATACACTTTCTTCTATATGTTGTGTATGTAATTTCATGGTTGAGTTAAAGTCTGTGAGAACAAGGAGTTAGTTTCAATTGTTTCTCTATCTTGAACCAGAGAATTCCTGCAAGGAGTGCAGTCGAATTGTCTGTAAGGAGTGCGGTGACAGAAGGGTTCAAGTAGAGGTAATTTTTTATCTAAGTTCTCAGACGTGTAGATTTGGCACCAGAGCCATGCAAGGTGTGTGCAGGCTAGGAGAAGTCTCAGAGTTGCGATTCTGAGCAAAGGGAAGTGAAAGACTATTGTTGCAGGTGTGCACAGAGTTGGGGAGGCTTCAACACTTAGTCGTTGTTGAAGGTTTGCCGCAAGGAGTGCGTGCAAGAGCTTCTTTCCTGAGGGAATTAAAGTCGTCAGAGCTCAGGAAGGATAGAATTTCAAGTCCATTGAAGGGTCGAGCCAGAAGTTGTGCGTGAGTAGGTTGCAAGGAAGAGACGCAGGTTGACTGACAAGTCTTGTAGAGAGATACTCCTTGTCTGAGGTTTGCGCCAAAAGAAGAGTGGACGGTTGGTACCTTCGTGGAGAATCTATGAGTTTAAGTAACTCATTGGATCTCTTCCAATTGCAGGGAGCCATAGTGTAGGCAGAATAAGGTTCGAAGCCCAGGAGCATAGGAGTAATCGATCGGGATCATGAGGCGCTTGACTGTACTTGCGGAACGGGCGTATCGGAGTTTTGCGTGAAAGCGATTGGCAGTTTGGCCGGTAAAATTGAAGATCGCGAGGTGCGAAGTTCCGAGGAATTTTGTAGATCACGGGGACCCCAAAAGTGGTGACGTAGTAGGTGATCTCGGGACATCGAGTCTCGGGAGTTGAAGGGTCAAGAAGTTGACCTCGCGAGTGACAAGGTCGCGAAAAGGAGAAATAGCGTGTTGTCGGAGTCTCGGCATCTCGGACTATCGGGACTCGGAAGGCGGAGGAAGTATTGTTGAAGGTCATGAGTAATGAAGTTATGACATAGCAAGGATGTGACAGAACCGAAGCCCCGATAGACGAAAGGAAGGTCAGCGTTGACTGAGGCATCGGATCTGGGGGATCCGAAGGGCAGTGCTTGAATATCGGACTCGTGAGGTCGCGAGCGCCGATCCTTTGAGAGGAAGCAGAGAGGGTCGGAGTTGAGAGAACCTGTGGGGTGCAGAATTCCCAATTGGGAATTAGAAGAACTGTTGAGTTCTTCGGGCCTCGAGGAAAAGAAGGTCCTGTGTGAGGCGCTCGTGATCCGAAGAGTGCGGGTAGGCCGTCAAGTGGTATCAGAGCGAGGTTTTATTTGCTTTTTGTAGCAGAGAGAAGAAGAATTCACCATGCCGCCCAGAAGGGAGAGACAGTCACCGGACCCAGAAGACAGGGAGCTGAGGAGAAGAGGTAGGCCGACAGGAAATCTAGAAATGGAGCGGCAGATGAGAGATCTCCGAGCAAGGCTTGAGGATATGGAGACAGCACAAAGATGCGGAGTTGGTACTGGGGATCTTAGCGATTCTGAGTTTGAAGAGGAAGCTGGACATGCAGAAGAGGTTACAGTAGAAGATGCATCAACCGAGCGATTGATCAAAGCCATCGCAAGGATGGGTGCGAAGGCGAAGATGGACATTCCAGTCTATGAAGGGAATCTAGATGCAGAAGAGTTGCTATATTGGATTAGAGCTCTTGAAACCTACTTCAACTATGAGGATATCGAAGAGGATAAGAAAGTCAAGCATGCAGTTACGCGCTTGAAAGGACATGCAGCGTTGTGGTGGGACGAGCTACAGGCAGATAGGCGCTGCAAAGGAAAGAAAAAGATCAAAAGCAAGGATCGAATGATCGCAAAGATGAAAGAGAAGTTCATCCCACGAGATTATCAGATCACACTGTTCAGGCGAATGCAGAACCCGAGACAGAAGTTGATGACGGTGAAGGAATACACCGAAGATTTTTACAAGCTCAACATCAAAGCAGTTCATCAGGAGAGCGATGATGAAAAGGTTGCAAGATATCTGAATGGTATGAGATATGATATTCAGGATGAGTTAAGCATGCTAACCATCCGAATGGTAGAAGATGCTTACCAGATGGCTCTAAAATCCGAAGAGAAGATGAGCCAAAAGCAAGGACAGCGAGGGTGAGGTAGAAGCCAGCCAAGAGGCAAAGAAGTTTCCCAGGACAAATTCCATAAGCCCAAGGAGGAATGGAAGAGACCGCAGGGTAAAGTTGAAAGAGGCGTAACCTCACAGCAGAGGCAGCCGTATGTTGAGCAGAGAGGACAACAGAATGATCAGCGAGGAGATTATGCTGATGCAAATACTCTTCCTCGTACTAGAGGTCAAGGCAGAGGAAGAGGAGGAGTAATAACATGTTTTACATGTGGGAAGAATGGGCATAAGTCTTACGAGTGTCCAAAGAAAAAGAAGGATGCAGGAGAAGCTCACATCACTGAAGCGCAGAGGCGTGATGTTGAGTCAGAAGATGCAGACAACGGAAGATCGCTTGGAATACATAAAGTCATTTTGACACCTGAGAAAGAGGTGGAAAGCTCGGTGCAAAGGACCAGACTGTTCAGAACAGCTTCCACAGCCAAGGACGGGAAATGCAAGTTCATTGTGGATAGCAGGAGCACCGATAATATCGTTTCGACCGAGATGGTGGAGAAACTAGAGCTGGAGACAATTGATCACCCGAGTCCATACAAAGTCTCATGGCTACATAAGGGACATCAGGTGAGTGTCACCAAACAATGCTTGGTTGAGTTCAAAATAGGGGGATATAATGATAATATTCTCTGTGATGTTATTCCCATGGATGTATGTCATTTATTGCTGGGTAGACCATGGCAATATGACCGAAATGTGATTCATGATGGGCAAATGAACACATATACACTGGAGAAGAATGGGAGAACCCATAAGTTACTTCCAATAAAGGATAAAGAGGTAAAGTCGGAAGTAAGCAATACAATACTTCTCATGAGTGGGAAGGAACTTCTCACAGAGATGGAGAAGAAGGAAGATCCACAATTCTTTGTGGTCAGAAAGCCGAGAATTGTCCTGACTAGCACAAGAGTGGACGACTTACCATATGAGATTCAGGAACTGCTGGAGGAGTTCGCTGACATCATAGTGGACGAATTATCTCATTTTTTTCCACCAATGAGAAGTGTGAGTCATCACATAGACCTCATACCAGGAGCAAGTTTGCCAAATAAAGCCATGTACAGGTTGACGCCGCAAGAAAATGAGGAGGTCAAGAGACAGGTCCAGGATTTGATGGACAAAGGATTGGTTTGGGAGAGCTTGAGTCCATGTGTTGTACCAACAATACTCTGTCCAAAGAAGGATGGAGGCTGGAGAATGTGTACAGACTCAAGGGCGATCAACAAAATTACCATCAGGTATAGATTTCCACTGTCGAGAATGGATGATCTGATGGATTGCCTGAGCGGGGAAAATTATTTTTCAAAGATTGATCTGAAGAGCAGATATCACCAGATTCGCATGAGGGAAGGTCATGAGTGGAAAACAACATTCAAAACAAACGAGGGTTTGTACGAATGGCTGGTCATGCCGTTTGGTTTGACAAATGCGCCAAGTACCTTTATGAGACTGATGAATGAAGTCCTGAGGGAATTCATCGGGAAATTTGTAGTCATATATCTGGATGATATATTGATCTTCAGTAAGACCAAGACTGAACATTTGAAACATTTGGCCATTGTGATGAGAAAGATACAGTAGGAGAAGTTGTTGATCAACATGAAGAAGTGTTCATTTATGAAGTCAGAGCTCATTTATTTGGGGTTTGTTATTTCAGTAAATGAGTTGAGGATGGACCCAGAGAAAGTGGAAGTGATCAAGAATTGGCCATCACCGAGAAATGTGTTCGAGGTGAGAAGTTTTCATGGTTTGGCTAGATTCTACCGAAAGTTCATTAGGAATTTCAGTGGGATTAGCGCAGCAATGATGGACACAGTGAAAAAGTGACATAAGTCTTTTCATTGGACAAACGAGGCTGAAAAGAGCTTCAATCTGTTGAAGTGGAAGATAACGGAACGAACAGTGTTGGTGTTGCCTGATTTTCAGAAGACATTTCAAGTGAAATGTGATGCCAATGGGTATGCTGTAGGAGGGGTCCTAAGTCGGGAGAATAGACCAGTTGCATATTTCAGCGAGAAGCTGGATGACGCGAAGATGAAATACTCCACGTATGATAAGGAATTTTATGCTATCATACAGGCGCTGAAAAAGTGGAGGCATTACTTGATCCCAAAGGAATTTGTATTGTACAGCGATAATCATACATTGCAGTTTGTGAGTCAACAGGAAAAGTTGAATCAGAAACATGCTAAATGGGTAGAATATATGCAGAATTTTACATTTGTGATCAAACACATTTCAGGAACAACTAACAAAGTGGCTGATGCTTTGAGTAGGAAATGTTTGTTACTGCAGGAATTCCGAGTCAAAACAATGGGTTTTGTAAATCTGAAGGACATGTATGCCAGAGATGCAAACTTCGGAGAAGCATACGAAGTAGCTAAGAATATAGTTCTCAGAGATCAGAGCCCATGGATAGACTACAAGATCCATGAGGGATTGTTGTTCAGAGGCAATCAACTGTGCATTTCGAATTGCTCCATGAGGGAGAATCTGCTAAAAGAAAAGCACAGTGGTGGCTTAGCAGGGCATTTTGGCCATGAAAAAACATTTTCCAAGTTGAGTGAATCGTATTTTTGGCCAGGGATGCGTACGGATGTTAAAATGTTTGTTGACAGGTGTCGAATTTGTCAGCATTCAAAAGGGAGGAAGCATAATGCAGGTTTTTATCAGCCATTGCCCATACCAGAGAGACCATGGGAGGCGATAAGTATGGATTTTGTATTTGGATTTTCGAGGATGCAAAGAGGTGTTGATTCCATCTTTGTGGTCGTGGATAGGTTTTCAAATATGGAACATTTCATTCCATGCCAGAAGACCAGCGATGCGACTCACATCGTGAATTTTTTTTTTAAAGAGATCGTGAGACTTCATGGATTGCCGAAAGGCATAGTTTCTGACCGGGACATGAAATTCATAGGCCATTTTTGGAGGACGCTATGGAAGAAGCTAGGAACTAATCTGGCATTTAGTTCTGCTTATAACCCTCAGACAGATGGACAGACAAAAGTGGTCAACAGGAGCCTTGGAGATTTGTTGAGGAGCTTGGTGACAAAGCACCATAGCAGCTGGGACAACATATTGCCACAGGCAGAGTTTGCATACAATGATTTGGTGAATTGAAGTATAGGCAAAAGTCCATTTCAGATTGTGTATGGGACACAACCGAGGGGAGTTTCTGAACTCAGGGAGTCAGAACAAACTACGACTAGCAGTGCTAGTGCAGAGGAATTCGCTGAAGCGATGCAGGAACTTCACAGTCAGGTGAAGCAGCGACTGATGAAATCAAATCATGAGTACAAGTGCAGGGCATATCAGCATCGGAGACAACTTCAGTTTGAGGTTGGCGATCTAGTTCTGGCGCATCTCAGGAAGGAAAGGTTCCCAAGGGGAACATATAATCAGACCGTGCAGAGTCCTGAAGAAATTCGGGGAAAAGGGTTATGAGATTGAGTTGCCGGATGATATCGGGATATCTCCTATATTTAATGTTTCGGATTTATACCCATACAAGGTTGGAGAAGAAGAGAGTGGAACTAAGGAACCAGTGGTCCAGTGGCAGAGGCAATTACCAGTTGCAGAGAAGCCGCAGATGGAGTGCATACTGGACAAGCGAACAGGTAAGAAAACCAGACGAAAGCAATACTTCGAGTATCTGGTCAAGTGGAAGAATCACCCAGTGGAGGATGCTAGCTTGGAAAGTGAAGCAATGATACAGAAGCATGGACAAACCGTGTAGGAGCTCATGGATAGAAGCCCATGAAATTTTTTAAGAGAGGGAGTATGATGCAGGAGCATCTCCCACATCAACCAAGCCAGCGCGAAAGCAGGAGACAGTTGGATAAGCTAGCAAATTTCTTTTTGAATTTCACCTTGATATTGTTGCGCAAACATTAATGTGTTGATTTGACAAAGTGCACTTGTATATTGTAAATGGACCTTGAGTGGATAACTCATGTCCTTAGGTAGATAAGGCATTTAATAGATTTAATGTAAAGTAGATAGAACATTTAATTCTAGATTTGATAGCGTAGAGTTCGAGAGGGAAACGGGATATAAACACCCTCCTTTGTACATTGTATTGGGATTTGAGAGCAAGCAGAAGAGAAGAACATGTAGAGAAGTGTATGAAGAACCTCCATGTACAGACATTGAATTAATAAGAGAAAGTTTTGATTCAATTTCATGGTGGTGTCATCCTCTGTGTATTGTTGATATTCTGCTCTTAAATGTTTGCATCTTGTTATACACTTGCTTCTATATGCTGTGTATGTAATTTCATGGTTGAGTTGAAGTCTGTGAGAACAAGGAGTTAGTTTCAATTGTTTCTCTATCTTGAACCAGAGAATTCCTGCAAGGAGTGTAGTCGAATTGTCCGTAAGGAATGCAGTGACACAAGGGTTCAAGTAGAGGTAACTTTTGATCTAAGTTCTTAGACGTGCAGATTTGGCACCAGAGCCGTGCAAGGTGTGCGCAGGCTAGGAGAAGTCTCAGAGTTGCGATTCTGAGCAAAGGGAAGTGAAAGACTACTGTTGCAGGTGTGCGCAGAGTTGGGGAGGCTTCAACACTTAGTCGTTGTTGAAGGTTTTCCGCAAGGAGTGCGTGTAAGAGCTTCTTTCCTGAGGGAATTAAATTCGTCGGAGCTCAAGAAGGATAGACCTTCGAGTTCATTGAAGGGTCGAGCTACAAGTTGTGCGTGAGTAGGTTGCAAGGAAAAGACACAGGTTAACTGACAAGTCTCGTAGAGAGATACTCCTTGTCTGAGGTTTGCGCCAAAAGAAGAGTGGATGGTTGGTACCTTCGTGGAGAATCTATGAGTTTAAGTAACTCATTGGATCTCTTCCAGTTGCAGGGAGCCACATTGTAGGTAGAAGAAGGTTCAAAGCTCAGGAGAATAGGAGTCATCGATCAGGATCACGAGGAGCATGACTCTACTTGCGGATCGAGCATATCGGAGTTTCGCGTGAAAGCGATTGAAAATTTGGCCGTTAAAATCGGAGATCGCGAGGTGCGAAGTTCCGAGGAATTTCATAGATCACGGGATCCCAAAAGTGGTGACATAGCAGGTGATCTTGGGACATCGAGTCTCGGGAGTTGAGGGGTCAAGAAGTTGATCCCGCGAGTGACGAGGTCGCGAAAAGGAGAAATAGCGAGTTGTCGGAGTCTTGGCATCTCGGACTATCGGGACTCGGAAGACGGAGGAAGTATTGTTGCAGGTCGCGAGTAATGAAGTTACGACATAGCAAGGCTGTGACAGAACCGAAGCCCCGATAGATGAAAGGAAGGTCAATGTTGACCGAGGCATCGGATCTCGGGGATCCGAAGGGCAGTGCTTGACTATCGGACTCGTGAAGTCGCGAGCGCCGATCCTTCAAGAGGAAGTAGAGAGGGTCGGAGCTAAGAGAACCTGTGGGGTGTAGAATTCCCGATTGGGAATTAGAAGAACCGTTGAGTTCTTTGGGCCTCGAGGAAAAGAAGGTCCTGTGTGAGGCGCTCGTGCTCCGAAGACTGCAGGTAGGCCGTCAAATAAATTGATTTCCATTAACGTAATATTATTTAAGAGCTTTGAGGAGGAAAAAATGGTATGTTTGAAGTTTTTTCTTGCAGTATGCTTTAAAAAGTATGTGAGATTTCCAAATATTGACATTAATAATTTTATGAGCTTGACATCAATATTTTTGAATGTATCATCACAATGTGACAAAGGAAAGAGCTTTGAAATATAATAAGGTTTGTGCATGAAGGTCACGTTGCGATGTGAGGATACGCGAGTATATCAAACCATGGTGGAATGTTTCATCACATAGTGACATCACCTCAAAGTCTGTAAAAATAAAATGGTATGAAGTTCGTTGTAATGTAACAAAGGAAAGATTTTTGTAAAATGACATGGTTTTTGCATGAATGTCACATTCTCATGTGCATGGAAGGAAATGCGAGGTTTACTGAGATTGTAACATTACATGAAGGGTTGTATAAATGTATTAGTTTCCTTGAGGGATATATAAATTTATTTCTTTTCTTAAGGGTTATATTGCATAATGAAGGAGTATATGCTTGGGAAAAGAGAAATGTTAGAAAATGTTAGATTAAAAATCTTAGTAAATATAATTGTATCATATATCATATTTTTAGGGTAACCAATTTGGGATCCCATTGTTTAAGAACAATAATGAAAAATGAGGATTTAGCATCTCGCTTTTAAGGCCCATAATGAAGAATAAGGATTAGGGTTTCATTGTTTGACATATCACCAAATCATCCACAATTATGTAAAAATAGGCCATTTATCAATTCAATTGTGCATTATCATCAGTTAGAAGTCATATTTTATAAGACTTTTTTATATTCACTAATATAAATATTTTTTTCTTATTAAAAAAAGGGTAAAAATTCCCCACAAGAATGAGGACTTGTTGATTGTCCTTATTTACCTTATTCTTGGTATTTTATAAATGAATTGTCTTTTTCCTTTATTGTTTCATTACAATATGGTTTACAAGAATGTTGACGACACTCTTTGAATCACTTTGGATCAAATATTTAATATTTAAATATTTCCAAACTCTTTAACTTTAAAAGAATGGAAAAGGCTTATGAAAAAAAAAGCCTTAATTTTACTTTGTACACTTAGTAGATTGGAAGAAATGGCACATCTGTAACCTATCAGTACATCATTTTTAAATACACAATTTGTATGGTTTTGATATAGATTAATCATTTTTTATCCTCTAGTCAATAGATATTTTAATTTTATTATTATTTAAAGAATGCTATTTAAGGTAAACTCTATAATTTTCGAGGTATAAGGTTTATCAACAAGAAAACTGGAAGCCATCTCAATAAAGGAACTAAATATGAGTGGAGAGAATAACAATCATTCTTCTCAACCACCGAAACTAAACCAATTAACAAATTTAAAAATCCATCTACAATTTCATAATTTACATTTCATCATAAAACTAAAAAAATAATTACTAAATCTCATCACACTATCAAATAAAAAGCGTTGTTTACTATACTATTAAAACCATCCTGCTCTCAGCTTGACATACTCCTGTACTTAATTATTACTGGATCCAGTGGCACCACATAAAATATTGAGCTTTGTCCCAAGGCCAACCCATCTCTGTTTACTGAAAACGATTAAACTAATAACGATTTAAAAAAGACTCCCATTTTTCTCTCTAAGCTTTCCTCCTGTGATTAGTTAATGTCGCATCTAGTGGTGCCACATAAAATATTGCGCGCTTGTCCCCGGTGCTTAATATAATAAAGAGAATCGAATAGAACTATTGTTCAAGGTGCTCCATGATCTGAAAATTAAAAGAATAAACGAAATATAATATATTCCATGATTCAAATATAAAGTGACACTCCACTGCAAATGAAACCAAAGGCTTACCAATGACTCCATAAGGTCAATGCAAAACATTTATCATTATAATTGTCAAACAGAGATATTCCAGTCTTGAATTTCATTCCAAAGTCAAGATTCGTATTCCACCACCCATCAGAATCCCTGTCATATTGTTTCTGAATACATAATTCTTCCATTGCTGCTGCTTAACTCATGATTACTTATAATTTATTGTTATTTGAAAACCACTACCGCATACATGAACAGTGGTTAATTGTAATCAATAATGCAAAGGTCGAGCATGAGGTGGTCTCCCTTCTCATTCCAATAGGTTTATGTCTTCGCACATGATTGATTAATTGATTTTAGCGATTCAATGTAATGGATGGACACGTGATCACAGGAAACCAAAAAATACTATTATTGATGTGTATGTGCAGACAAGCTACATAGTTGATAAAGTATTAATGAGTGGGCAAAACCCTGCACTAACTTTGTAAAGTTGGCCGTAACGGACCCATTGATTGTTCTTCCATTATTATTCAATCTCATGTTTTTAACATCCCTTATCGTTAAAAACCTAAATAAAAAATCTCTCGGGAAAACGTTCCCTCTACTTTGCTGCTGGTTACGCTTGCAACCTGCACAAGGAACACGATCTACATATTATGCATAATTATATTTACTCAAAAGTACATAGTATTTTATAATGATCCTTACAACTATAAAGTATACTATACGGGCTTTATGATTATACATGGGATTTCTCAAAAGACAGTCATTCAAATTAAAAACTAGACATGAATCTGAGCATTATTAGTCAATTAAGTGTTCAAGCGCTCATATTATTTACAGTGACCCGATCCAGCAATATCGCGTGGGTGAAGAAGGGCATTGTCACTTAACAAGCTCTTTCGTGAGTTTAGATCATGAGAGGACTAGAGGAAGAAGCCACTGAGATAGGGGAGAGTGGAATTTCGTGTGGAGGGATCAAATCCTAAGATATAAGAAGGAACACCAACCGCGAAGACAGCTCTTTGGGTCCCCACTGACGCTGGGGTGAGAAAGCATGGAGAGAAAACATGATCAGATACCAGGGTAGTCCATTCCGTAAGCGTGTTCGTCCTTGGTCTGCCTGCTTACTAAGTAGGATTAGGATCAGGGGGCAGCTAACACGTGAAACACTCCACCTGGGGAGTACAATCGCAACATTGAAACTCAAAGGAATTGATGGGGGACGCACAAGCGGTGGAGCACGTGGTTTAATTTGATACAACGCACAGAACCTTACCAGCTCTTGACATATGAACAAGTGTCCCTGTCCCTAACGGGATGGTGCGAAAATTCATACAGGTGTTGCATGGATGTTGAAAATTCATACTGATCAATGCCATAAATTTCTTCTCAATGAATCAATAGGGCGAGGGTGAGAAACCGAACAGCTCTCCCGACATAAGTTATTTATTGCTCACCCATAGGAGGGTGAGGAGAGCATTTAATTAGTCTTGACTAAAGGGAGAGAAGGGCGATGCCAGTGGCTCTGTTTTTTAATTGATGAAACTCCTATGAAGGCAGGTGTGTGCCGCACTCACAAGAGACTGCCAGTGATATGCTGGAGGAGGGTGGAGATGATGTCAAGTCTTCATGGCCTTTATGGGCACAAGTGCTACAATGGTAATGACAATGGGAAGTAAGGCCGTAAGGCGGAGCGAATCCATAAAGATTGTCTCAATTCGAATTGTTCTCTGCAACTCGAGAACATGAAGTCGGAATCGTTAGTAATCGCAGTGAATATGTACCTGGGGGGCCCCACACCCTCGGAGTTGATTTCGCCAAAAGCATCAGATCAATGATCACCCTATCTATATATGTTCCACTAGTGTGGCCCATGGAGGTTGGGGTGGTCTTATTGGCGCATACCACAGTGGGGTTTTCGACTTGGGTGAAGTCGTAAAAAGGTAGTAGTAGAGGAACCTGCAGCTGGATCGAATCCGTCTTTGCCTCTAGGACTAATTTGTTTACATATAGAGATGGTGAAATTTCTTGTTTTAATGTAATGACATACATAATTCATGACTTGAAGAAACTGAAAAATTATTCAAGAGCATATTTATGGAAAAAATGAATAATTACATATATAATAGCAGGTCGAAGTTAGTCCAAATGAGTCAATTCCTCTTCCCTATCGGTTGCTCAAGCCTTCTAGGGATTCCTTTCTCTTCTCACCCATATGGATGAACAATAAATAATCTATGGTCGAGCAAGTAATAAATTTCTCTCCCCTACATTTGAGAGCCTACTTGGGCTTTCTTGCTCTCCTCAACCTTTTGGGTGAGCAATAAATAACCTATAGTCCAGCAAATAATAAATTCATCATCCTCCTCTTGAAATGATCGAACGAATGATAAATCCCTTGGCCATAATAATAAATTCAAGTAAATAAATAAGTATACCCTGACAAGAAATATTTTCCATGTCCTATTCCTATTGTCTTTCTTTCTCATATTTTATTTTCTTTCCTTTCTCATATTGTCAAGTAGATTTATCTCTATCCATTCGTACTTGAAGTATGAAATTAGATCCTAGAGCTGCAGAACTAACAACTCAAGTAGAGAAGAGAATTACTAACTATTGCACCAATCTTCAAGTTGATGAGATCGGTCAAGTGGTATCAGTTGGAGATGGTATTGCAAGTGTCTATGGATTGAAGGAGATTCAATATGGGAAATGGTCATTGAACGAGATTCAAGATGGGAAATGGAAGAATTTTCCAGCGGTGTGAAAGGAATAGCGTTGAATCTTGAGAAAGAGAATCTAGGTATCATGGTATTTGGTAGTGATACTACCATCAAATAAGGATCTCTCGTCAAGCGCACTGGATCTACTGTGTCTTTCCTATGGGAAAGGACATGTTAGGTCTTGTGGTCGATATGTTGGGAGTACCTATTGATGGGAAAGCGGATTTAAGAAAGTATTCACTGAGACATGTAGAAGCGAAAGCCCTTGGTATTATTGAACGTAAATCTATGCATGAACTTGTGCAAATAGGGTTAAAAGCGGTGGATAGCCTGGTCCCTATAGGCAATAGTCAACCAAAACTGATTACCATTATAACTAACAACCACATTAAGTAAAAAGTGGTTGATATAAACAGATGGGCGTATATCAATCACTTTTTATTTATTTAATGTGGTTATCGCTAGTTGACGACCACAATCATTTATAAAATAATACATTATAAATGTAAAGAATAAAAAAAATTAAGAATTAAGTAAATATAAA
>JZKD02S1675086.1:91064-114270 GCA_000966675.3 Picea glauca
CATGGTTATTGTGGAATTGAATGCCTAAGTGATTGCATAAAAAGAGATTAAGAAATTTATATTTGAAGAGGTTAAATATAAAACCATGTGATATAGTGGTAATTTAAAAGTAATATATTGATTTCCATTAACGTAATATTATTTAAGAGCTTTGATGAGGAAAAAATGATATGTTTGAAGTTTTTTCTTGCAGTATGCTTTACAAAGTATGTGAGATTGCCAAATATTGACATTAATAATTTTATGAACTTGACATCAATATTTTTGAATGTATCATCGCAATGTGACAAAGGAAAGAGCTTTGAAATATAATAAGGTTTGTGCATGAAGGTCACATTGCGATGTGAGGATACGCGAGTATATCAAACCATGGTGGAATGTTTCATCACATAGTGACATCACCTCAAAGTCTGTAAAAACAAAATGGTATGAAGTTCGTTGTAATGTAACAAAGGAAAGATTTTTGTAAAATGACATGGTTTTTGCATGAATGTCACATTCTGATGTGCATGTAAGGAAATGAAAGGTTTACTTAGATTGTAACACTACATGAAGGGTTGTATAAATGTATTAATTTCCTTGAGGGATATATAAATTTATTTCTTTTCTTAAGGGTTATATTGCATAATGAAGAAGTATATGCTTAGGAAAAGAGAAATGTTAGAAAATGTTAGAGAAAAAATCTTAGTAAATATAATTGTATCATATATCATATTTTTAGGGTAACCAATTTGGGATCCCATTGTTTAAGGACAATAATGAAAAATGAGGATTTAGCATCTCGCTTTTAAGGCCCATAATGAAGAATAAGGATCAGGGTTTCATTGTTTGACATATCACCAAATCATCCACAATTATGTAAAAATAGGCCATTTATCAATTTAATTGTGCATTATCATGAGTTAGAAGTCAGATTTTATAAAAGACTTTTTTATATTCACTAATATAAATATTTTTTTCTTATTGAAAAAAAAAGCAAAAATTCCCCACAACAGTGAGGACTTGTTGATTGTCCTTATTTACCTTATTCTTAGTATTTTATAAATGAATTGTCTTTTTCCTTTATTGTTTCATTACAATATGGTTTACAAGAATGTTGACGACACTATTTGAATCACTTTGGATCAAATATTTAATATTTAAATATTTCCAAACTCTTTAACTTTAAAAGATTGGAAAAGGCTTATTAAAAAAAAAAGCCTTAATTTTACTTTGTAAACTTAGTAGATTGGAAGAAATGGTTTTTAAATACACAATTTGTATAGTTTTGATATAGATTAATCATTTTTTATCTTCTAGTCAATAGATATTTTTATTTTTTTATTATTTAAAGAATGCTATTTAAGGTAAACTCTAAAATTTTAGAGGTATAAAGTTTATCAACAAGAAAACTGGAAGCCATCTTAATAAAGGAATTAAACATGAGTGAAGAGAATAACAATCATTCTTCTCAACCACCCAAACTAAACCAATTAACAAATTTAAAAATCTATCTGCAGTTTCATAATTTACATTTCATCATAAAACTAAAAAAATAATTACTAAATCTCATCACACTATCAAATAAAAAGCGTTGTTTGCTATATGATTAAAACCATCCTGTTCTCTCATCTTGACATACTGCTGTACTTAATTATTACTGGATCCAGAGGCTCCACATAAAATATTGAGCTTTGTCCCGAGGCCAACCCAGCTCTGTTTACTGAAAACGATTAAACTAATAACGATTTAAAAAAGACTCCCATTTTTCTCTATAAGCTTTCCTCCTGCCATTAGTTAATGTCGCATCTAGTGGTGCCACATAAAATATTGCGCGCTTGTCCCCGGTGCTTAATCTAATAAAGAGAATCGAATCGAACTATTGTTCAAGGTGCTCCATGATCTGAAAATTAAAAGAATAAACGAAATATAATATATTCCATGATTCAAATATAAAGTGACACTCCACTGCAAATGAAACCAAAGGCTTACCAATGACTCCATAAGGTCAATGCAAAACATTTATCATTATAATTTGTCAGACAGAGATATTCCAGTCTTGAATTTCATTCCAAAGTCAAGATTCGTATTCCACCACCCATCAGAATCCCTGTCATATTGTTTCTGAATACATAATTTTTCCATTGCTGCTGCTTAACTCATGATTACTTATAATTTATTGTTATTTGAAAACCGCTACCCCATACATGAACAGTGGTTAATTGTAATCAATAATGCAAAGGTCGATCATGAGGTGGTCTCCCTTCTCATTCCAATAGGTTTATGTCTTCGTGCACGATTGATTAATTGATTTTAGCGATTCAATGTAATGGATGGACACGTGATCACAGGAAACCAAAAAGTACTATGATTGATGTGTATGTGCAGACAAGCTACATAGTTGATAAAGTATTAATGAGTGGGCAAAACCCTGCACTAACTTTGTAAAGTTGGCCGTAACGGACCCATTGATTATTCTTCCATTATTATTCAATCTCATGCTTTTAACATCCCTTATCGTTAAAAACCTAAATAAAAAAGCTCTCGGGAAAAGTTCCCTCTACTTTGCTGCTGGTTACGCTTGCAACCTGCACAAGGAACATGATCTACATATTATGCATAATTATATTTACTCAAAAGTACATAGTATTTTATAATGATCCTTACAACTATAGAGTATACTATACGGGCTTTATGATTATACATGGGATTTCTCAAAAGACAATCATTCAATTTAAAAACTAGACATGAATCTGAGCATTATTGGTCAATTAAGTGTTCAAGCGCTCATGTTATTTACAGTGACCCGATCCAGCAATATTGCGTGGGTGAAGAAGGGCACTGTCGCTTAACAAGCTCTTTCGTGAGTTTAGATCATGAGAGGACTAGAGGAAGAAGCCACTGAGATAGGGGAGAGTGGAATTTCGTGTGGAGGGATCAAATCCTAAGATATAAGAAGGAACGCCAACCGCGAAGACAGCTCTCTGGGTCCCCATTGACGCTGGGGTGAGAAAGCATGGGGAGCAAACATGATAAGATACCCTGGTAGTCCATGCCGTAAGCGTGTTCGTCCTTGGTCTGCCTGCCTACTAAGTAGGATTAGGATCAGGGGGCAGCTAACGCGTGAAACACTCCGTCTGGGGAGTACAGTCGCAAGATTGAAACTCAAAGGAATTGACGGGGGCTGCACAAGCGGTGGAGCATGTGGTTTAATTGGATACAACGCACATAACCTTACCAGCTCTTGACATATGAACAAGTGTCCCTGTCCCTAACGGGATGGTGCGAAAATTCATACCGGTGTTGCATGGCTGTTGAAAATTCATACTGATCAATGTCATCGCCCCTTCTCAATGAATCAATAGGGCGAGGGTGAGAAACCGAACAGCTCGCCCGACATAGGTTATTTATTGCTCACCCATAGGAGGGTGAGGAGAGCGTTTAACTCGTTTAGACCAAAGGGAGAGAAGGGCGATGCCATTGCCTCTTTTTTTTAATTGATGAAACTCCTATGAAGGCAGGTGTGTGCTGCACTCACAAGAGACTGCCAGTGATATGCTGGAGGAAGGTGGAGATGACGTCAAGTCTTCATGGCCTTTATGGGCACACATGCTATAATGGCAATGACAATGGGAAGCAAGGCCGTAAGGCGGAGAGAATCCATAAAGATTGCCTCAGTTCGAATTGTGGGGTTTTCCACTGGGGTGAAGTCATAAAAAGGTAGCAGTAGGGGAACCTACGGCTGGATAGAATCCCTCTTTGCCTCTAGGACTAATTTGTTCACATATAGCCATGGTGAAATTGCTTGCTTTAATGAAATGACATATAATTCATGGCTTGAAGAAATTGAAAAATTATTCGAGATCATATTGATCGCAAAAATGAATAATTATATATATATATATATATATAATAGCAGTTCTAAGTTGGTCAAAAGGAAGTCAATTCCTCTCCGCTACCGGTTGGCCGAGCCTTCTATGGCTTTTTTTTGTTCTTCTCACCTATATGGGTGAATAATAAATAACCTATCGTTGACCAAGTAATAAATTCTTTTCCATATATTTGAAAGTCTGTTTGGGCTTCTTTGCTCTCCTCATCCTTGTGGGTGAGGAATAAATAACCTATAATCCAGCAAGCAATAAATTCCTCATCCTCCTTTTGAAATGGTCCAATGAATAATAAATCCCTTACCCCATCATAATAAATTCAAATAAATAAATAAGTATACTTTGTGACAAGAAATCTTTTCCATGTCCTATTCTCTTTCTTTCTCATATTTTATTTTCTTTCCTTTCTCATATTGTCAAGTAGATTTATCTCTATCCATTCGTACTTGAAGTATGAAATTAGATCCTAGAGCTGCGGAACTAACTACTCTATTAGAGAAGAGAATTACCAACTATTGCACCAATATTCAAGTTGATGAGATCGCTCGAGTGGTATCAGTTGGAGATGGTATTGCAAGTGTCTATGGATTGAACGAGATTCAATATGGGAAATGGTCGAAAGATGGTATTGCAAGTGTATGGATTGAACGAGATTCAAGATGGGAAATGGAAGAATTTTCCAGCGGTGTGAAAGGAATAGCGTTGAATCTTGAGAAAGAGAATGTAGATATCTGGTCAAGCGCACTGGATCTACTGTGATCTACTGTGTTTTTCCTATGGAAAAGGCCATGTTAGGTTGTGTGGTCGATATGTTGGGAGTACCTATTGATGGGAAAGCGAATTTAAGCAAGCACTTACTGAGACGTGTCGAAGCGAAAGCCCTAGGTATTATTGAACGTAAATCTGTGTAAGAACCTGTGCAAATAGGGTTAAAAGCGTTGGATAGCCTGGTCCCTATAGGCCGTGGTCAACTAGAACTGATTACCACTATAACTATTGATATCATACCAGAAAGAGTCGCTAAAAGATCAGACCAGACAGGTACGGGTATCTTGACCGCGTTACTAGTCATTGAAACAGAAGCTGGAGACGTGTCCGCCTATATCCCTACCAATGTGATCTTCATTACAGATGGACAAATCTTTCTGGAAACAGAGCTATTCTATCATGGAATTAAACCTGTTATTAACAAGTATGTGGTAGTTTCAAACTCAAGGTTAGCCATTTTTGATGGGGTTGGTCTAAGTATTATCCCATAATACTTCTTTACGATCCAAAGAACATGGGAGGACTCTTTTTTCACCTTCTCGTGAGATTCACCTATCCTATGTGTTATTGCATACCCTCGGCGTTGGGGTCGAAATAGCATTATGCCAGTCGCCCTTAGATCCAGGGGAAAGCTCTCAAGCGGGGTCAACTTTGGGGTCCGCTGAAACTCGGGTCGACTATGATGCCTTCTCGTTTCGACATTACCCAAGTTTTATATATTGGGCCCATTCGCTTCCAGAACATTTACAGCCCTAGCGGTACGATGTTTTGGTTCCGCCTTGGCGAACCAAATATAATGTGACTGAAAGTTTCTTTTCAGTGCGTGAATAATTGGAAACGGTGGGTTGCTCCTGCTGCCCTCTCGAATGCGCTTTGCGAAAAAAGGAGAGCACTGGAGATGTGGACCACCATATACGGCTCCAATATCTTTCTCCGGAGCAATTCCATTTTTTATTACGCTGCTTCGCTCCTGTGAAGTATGCCATACAGTTATTCCTCTAGCAATCCACCTTCACAGTGGAAAACAACAAGTGGCCTGGAAATAGGTTTTTTCAGTCTCACTTATGATAATTTATACCAACTTGCCTCAGGTTTCTCCGTCAATTTCCCAAAGTTCACTTTAAGCTTAGTCAATCTCACTTCATTAGCGTCGCGCTATTATATGGGTAACGGAGTTCGTCATTTATGGTGGGATTTGGGTTTTTCCCAATCCTCTCCAATAATCTAACGGTCTCGCCCAACATTATTTACTTACCGGGTTCAAACAAATTAGAAGGGAGATCCCGCTTCTATTTCTTCCCCTCTAATATTTATTCCCCTCAAGGATTTTAGGTTAAGGCCCAGTGAGGACCAACCCAGCAGGCACCAGGACCGGGGACCTTACCTACTCCAGGATTGACCGAGGACCTGATTCTTTCAGGCCCAAAATCGGAAATATTACCTTGGCCTTACAAGTTAGTTGTAGTATCGATGATCTAAAAATCATATGAGCTATTTGCTACTGTTTATTTTTTAGTTATGTAACGTCTAAGGGGCCTACATATATGCGCATGCACATCAGTTAGATGATAGCAGTTAAGTTAATCATTTAAAAGCTTCAGTACCATATTGAACCAACGAAGGTTTTAAAAATTGTTAATTAAGAATACAGTTTTAACATAAAAGGGATTCTAAGACCATACATAAATTAAAAAAAAAAAAAAAATTATAATTAGCAAGAGTCATTTTATAAAAGTGGTTGATATATGTTCATAGGCACCATTAATTGTATATCAACCACTTTTATAAAATGGTTGTGATCGACATGGCCTGAGGAGATGACCATTAATATATTAATTAATTATTACATTAATGTAATATATAATAATAATGTAATAATGTAATACATTAATGTATTATATTAATATATAAATTAAAGTATTGATTTACATTAGTGTACAATGTAACATATTAATTGATTAATATAATAATAATGTAATGTACTAATTAATTATTACATTAATACATTACTAAGTATTACATTACTAATTATTAATACAATAAAGTAATTCATTAATAATACAATAAATACATTAAATGCATCCATTAAAGATATTTCTATTAATAAATACATTAAAGTATACACATTAATTTATAGATATATTAATAATGTAATGATACATTAATATATTAATGTATAAAGTAACAAATTAATAATATAATGTATTAATTAATTTATATATTAATACATTAATAAAGTAGAAATATTTTAATTTTAATGTATTTAGTAAAACAATATTAAAATATTAGTACAATAATAATGTATTATTTTTTTTTTTAAATAAAAAGGAGTAGTACCTGCTATATTAGATTAGCACAAAACTTTGACAAAATATACAGAGTCATGGCTGCAGTCACCAAAAATGTTGTCGGTATCCGGAAACCAGCATAAGTGGGAGGCAAATAACAGTTATACGATAATACATAAAGAAAAAGAAGCATCTGTCGTGCCCAGAGGAAACAAGGACACATGCGGTCCAGATAAACCTAAAACAGTTACACATTAAAACTAAAAACCAAGAAATCATAAGAGCCTAGGCACCTGGTGACGTGTCGCCTCCTCCAGTTTGCCAAGTGGTCCCCGCCGGAATGACAAAAGCCTGTGCACACAGGGGGCACTTCCGCTGAGCTAGAGCCCCGAAGAACGCATCGAAGAGCAGGTCCATGCGTTGACCCATGAGGAGGGCCCTATGTTCCAGGTCCGACATGTGGCCACGGAGCTCGAACACCAAGGCCAGGTGCTCGTTACTGAGGAGAGAACCATGCATTCTGCCACCCAAGCCACTAGGAGGAGAAGTCTTCCGTTCCAATGCCTCACCAATGCCAACCACAAGCTCCCTCTGCACCGCATCAGTCTCTGCATTCACATTCTTCTTGGCATCTGTTGCTAGCAGGTCGCCCGGCCAGGGAATTTCTTTGACAATACAGCCAGGGAGCTCGTCTTCCGTGGCCGAAACGCATCTGGTGCCCTCCCTGCTAGACGTCCCCATGGCACGGGGCTTCTCATCAAATGGAAAGTCCCCAATTGATAGGTCCTCCTCCACGACGCAAATTGGAAACACATCCAGGTTCTCGGTCTCGTCCATGACTGCCCTGCTGCAACCAGCTCCCTGTTCTGCAATAGTGTCGAGCAACGCCCTCCTCTCAGCCCGAGCCTTCTTCTTGAGAATGGAAGACGCCAAGGCCAGAGCACGTTCAAGTCGCTCCTTCCGTCGCCTCTGTGCTCTGTGTGCGTCCCATGCTGAACCCCGGCGGGGTCTTCCTCGTTTTCTCGCTATAGACCCAAGCAAATGCCAATTGATTGCAGAGCTAAGCTAAAAGTCCAGGACAAGATCGGTTGGAGGTGTGAAACGCAGGCAAACCGACTCTGTCGTGGCACACAAAAAAACCACCAGCCCTGGAAATTCTTCTCAGAGTGTAGAGACAAGGTAGTAAACAACCAGAGCATAGTCACAGCAGGAGCATTCCCTCGCTGCTCGGGCCCAAAAGAAAACTCATAATCATACCGCAAAGACCTTCGTCCTTCCATATCCTCTATTAATTCGAGTGCGCAGGGGGGGTTAATGGTCGCGCAGGGGAGGAGTACCTCTGTCGCATGGCCTCTGTTATGGTCGTCCCCCATCATAAATGTTGATGTGTGGGTGGCGGCCATCAGCATTTAAACCGGAGCTGAGTGCTAATCCTTGTGTTACCGCCATAGAGCCGTGTGTCACCCCATTCGGGGCACAATAATAATGTATTATTATATTTCTCTAATGCTATGTATAAATTAAAATATTAATACATTAATGTGTAATGTATAATGTAACATATTAAATTATTAATACATTAATATTGTAATGTATCAATTACATTAATATATTAATACTTAGTAATTAATAGATTGTAAAAATATGAATACACTAATAAAATCACACTAATAAAAAATCACATTAATAATATATTATTAAAGTAATGATACATAATAAATACATTATTAAGGTATTAATAAATAAATAAATAGATCATCTTTTTTTATGATCATGACTATAAATGACATTAATACATTAATATATACTTTAATGTATCAATTTAATAAAACAATGCATGACTACTTTTTTAATAAACATATTACTAAAATATTAATATATTGATACATTAATAATTTAATTATACATTAATTTAATAATTAATTTATACATTAATAAATTATAAATTAATAAGTTACTAAAGCACAAATACATTAACCTTAAAATATGTAAAACATTTTTAAATATTAATACCTTAACAATACAACACTTTCTTAATGTATCAATTTAATAAAATAATACACTCATATATTTTTAATAAACATATTGTTAATATATTAAAATATTAATAAAGTAATACATTAATAAAATAACAATGCATTGACCTTAACTTATTTAATAAAACATTATTAAAGTATTACTAGATTAATGATGTAAAGTATTAATTAATATATTAATACATTATTGATTAATACATTGCTAAGATATGAATGAGGATGAGGGTGAGGGTAATATTAGAGTAAACATAATATGTTTTCTCTATTATTTCTTCGGCACCGCCACCAATATGTTTTCTCTAATATTTCCCCGCACCCCACCACCCTCATATATGAGGGTGTGGGTGAGGGTGTGGGTGCGGAGAATAATAGAGAAAAAATATATCCACCCTCGTATATGAGGGTGAGGGTGGGGAGAATAATAAAGAAAACATAATAAAGTAAAAGATTAAAATAATAGATTATTAAAGTATTAATATATTAATAAATACATTATTAACATATTAATATCTTAATAAATATATCGTGGTTTCTTTTGTTCATTACTATGAAAAAAATACATTACTAAGGTATTAATACATTAATACATAAATGTAAGGTATAAATTAAAATATTAATTTACATTAATGTATAATATAATGTATTAATTAATTGATACATTAATAATGTAATGTATTAATTAATTAATACATTGCTAAAGTAATTAATACATTATTAAAGTAATAATACATTAATAAATACATTATTAAAGAATAAACACCTTAATAAATACATTATTAAAGTAGAAATACATTAATAATACATTATTAAAGTATTAATACATTAGTTGACAATGACTATGGTTGATTATGATCATGGTTATCTTTGCTAAATCTTAGTTTACTTTGGGAAGGAAAGGTTGACTATGGTTGACGGTGGTTCACCATGACCATGGTTGACTATGGTTGACGGTGGTTCACCATGACCATGGTTGACTATGGTTGATCATGGTTTTTAATGGTCGACCATGCCCATGGTTTAACTTCGTTGACCATGTGGATCTCATTATGGTAGGCCATGTTGATTGTGTTTAACCATAATTTACTATGGCTCTTGTAATGTCCCCAAGGTCGAGCCCTATTGTAAATCATGTTTATGAAATGAATTGTAATTATGTTTTATAGGCTAGTGAGCCAAGTTAATATAAGTTGGTGGGCTTATGTGATTATTAGGCCAGAGTGTCTGATTTTGTACATGTATCTATGCACATTATTAATAGAAATATAAACACCCTCGCGTGCAGACCAACCATGATGAATGAGTGATGGGGGACTAAGCTTCCATAGAGTGGGCAAGGGATTAGGGGCTGGAAGGTGGGAAAATGGGATAAGTGTTGAGCCTAGGGGCTTAAGTCCTTGGGGAATAATATTTTAATATTATTCCAAAAGACATGTGAATATTATGTTTTATCCTAAGTTCTTTTGGAAGGACAAGCAACTTCCAAATGGAAGGAATGCATGTTCAAGGAACACATGTTGTTGCATGGGTGACAAGTGTCAACCCAGGTGCATGTAGATAAAATGGTTGAGATGAGATGTGTTGGGAGTTTCTCCTCCATTCCACCATCGACCGTCTGAACGTGAGTCCCATCTGACCTCTGCAAGAATACCCTGGTGCAATTTTGAAACTGGGGAAAAGGTCTGTGTTGATTCCTGGGAAAGCCGGTACACCCTCTATTCTGAACCATCGAGCCTGTGTCGACCCCTCAGTGGATTGTTGGTCATGTGTCCCTGAGAAAACCATAACTATGAGTCTATTATGTGATTACTGAGTTGGTTGGGTTGAAGTATGTGATTGTCACCTATTTGGGAAGCCCATGACTGTATTCCCAGTTGACTGTTGTGTCCACACAGTGATGGACTGTGCGTGGCTTACTGGCCAGTGTAAGTTTGTATTGGGCCTGTGTGGAACCTCTCTCGAGGTGAGGGAGGTGATTGTTGTTGGAAGAGGCAAGTTGTCAGGCATGTGAGCAACTCTTTCTAGGTGAGAGAGTTTGTTGGGAAGTGGTTTCTTCCAGAGACTGCCCATCACTAGCTTCGGGCTTTGAGACTTCCTGATCTAGCCTGTTGCTGAAACCCAAGGCAAGGGAGGTTAGCAACTGAAGGACTGTCTAGGTGACATAGAAGGTGTATACTCCTGTGGTGGAGCAGGCATGTGGGGAATGAGAGTCTAGGAGTAGTAGGCGTAAGATGGCATCCTGGGAAGAATCCTTCCAATCATTCTATGTTGTTTTTCCATGTAACCTCATCCTAGCTTAGGATTCCTTGCCTTGGGGTGGAGCTTAGTCCTAGCTCGGGGGTGACCCACTGCTGAGCTTGATGAGCAACATGGTCTAAGGCTTGGAGGTTCATCGAAGGCCCGCATGTGGTTGGTGGAATTACCACCGTTTCAAAGATAAGTACCAGATGATGTTTTAATTATGTTTCTGCATGTCTGTGTATTTATATTTATCATGTATTATGTTGTGCATATGAATTAATGTTAAATCCATTGATTATTATAATAGCAGTAATTCTTATATTTACTCTAAGTTCAAATGTGTTTCATTTTATTTAAATTCATGTTATCAATCAAGTATGAGATTGTTGTTCCGCGTAGTAATGTTGGCCCGACCATAGGGTTAATGGTCCGGAACATTAAAGAATGGTATCAGAGCCAAGGTTTCGATGTTGAGCCTAGATGGGCCAGTTGAGTGGTCTTTGGACCGAGGGTTTGAGGAGAAATTGTGTCTAGAGGACCAATTTCGGACCTTTAAGTGTTCCTGAGTGTCAAGGAGTTATTTGACCGTGTTACCAAGCTCAGGAGGTGTAGCGGTGTTATGAAACTGCAACCAGGGTTGCATCTAGCCACAGAGAGAGATGACTCCACACCAGAAGTGTTGAAGCTGTAGGATTTGTTCAGGGAAAAAGAGAACCCTTGTGACCGTCAGATCTGGAAAACATGCGCAGGGTTTAAAAACCTTTTTGAGTTGCATAGGAACCTGAAAATTGCGATACGTGAAATCCTAAATTCATCGGGACCGTCTATCAGGGGGACACCTGGCTGTTAGATGGCGTTTTGGCACTCGAGAAACCAAAAGCGAAGAACCTTGTTTTCACAAGTCGTGAAATAGCGAAACTCGAAATTTCAAAATGATCTACAGTGTAGATTGTAAAAGAGGAACTTGATTGTTGGATCAAGTGGAAGAGTAGACAGTAATTTTAGAATTTTGGAAAATGGAAGTTCGATATGGGTGGATGCATGAACTCCCGATGCCCGAAACCCCGAAACACTGAAAGGATATGCACAGTAGATCCAAGAAAAGTCTAGGCATTGGATTTTCAATTGGAATGGACATTGACACATGGATGTGCACCACGTGCCAACGAGTCAAGAAGACATGGGAGAATGGTGGGACCCGATGACATCATCGAAGGTGACGTGGACCCACCTGAACGTGCCACGCGCCACTGTGGTTAAGGGTGACAACTATACTACGGGCCCGGAGAGTAATGTAAATCAGAATTTTGAAATTCGAGAGTTGGAGTGATAAGGGCTTGGGAGTCACTGCATCATGAGCTCTCGGGTATCGAAGACCCAAAACCCGAAAGCGAGTGTGAGAGCCTCGTGGACCAAAACCCAGAAGCGAGAAGTCCCGAAGTCCCGAAATCTTCGAAGATGGAAGAACCGCAACGGATTTTAACCGTTAGATCTTGGGTAAATGTAGACCGTCGATCCACCCGATTTATGCAAATTCGGTAAATCAAAACTCTGGGAGATAGCTGTGTGTGCCTTAAACTCTTCGAAGGTCAAATACCCAAGTAGCACCTAGTAGTCTAGCACTTGATCATGACCCTTGGTCACATGGGTAGGGACTAATAAAGAGGGAGCTATCACCCAAAAGTACAGAGCCGAATGGAGCTCAGAAAATTCGTCAAATTGAAACATTTTCTTAAATTGGATTGTTTATGAATGACGAAGGAATTGTTAAGAAACAAAAGCCTGACAAATTCTAGTCGTCTACGCATTTGTATTGCAAAAGGTTGACGAGCACCAGAACTGATTTAAAGTGCCACAAAGTGCAAAGAAATTGAAGAGACACATAATGCTTCTGGTTCATATAACAAAGCTCAGAAGAGATAGCGTAGAACTTTTGTATGTAGAGTGTGCATATCCAACGCAAGGAGTGCTTATAGAAGGAACTTGTTTTAAGTTTGAAAGAGTCCAAGAGACGAGCATAGAGGGTGTCATGAGGGCACCAAAAAGTCTTTTGGAAAACACCATCAAAGCCTTCAAAATATTCAAAATCCTTCAAGTTAGCGAGGAAGTCAAGTCCAGAAGAATTGACGCCAAGATATTGGGAAAGAAGTCATTGAGAACCTGAACGGATGGTAGGAATCCTTGGAGGTAAGACTGTGCAGAGGAAAGCACCAAGAAAATAAAATCACTAAGGGTTCTGTGGAAGCCCTACCAAGAGGGCATTGAGCAAGTGCATAGAGTTCACATAAGAACTCTATTCTGAGATCAAAGGAAGGAGAAGTTTCGAGAAGGAAGACAAAATTTCTGAGAATTCTGTGAGACTCTGCCAAGAGGGCATTGAGAAAATGCACAAGATGCATTGAGGAGAACTCTATTTTGAGTTTTGTGAGAAGACAAAGTCACTGAGGATTCTAGAGAACTTTGCCAAGAAGGGCATCGAGTTGTTGCAAGTGTGCACAGAAGGACCTCTTTTGAGTTCTGAGATAGGAGAAGTGTCACAGGAAGACACTCACGGGGTTACTGAACACCCTGTAGGCTCAGCAAAGCATGCTTGAGAAAGAAGTTTTCAGAGGGCACCAGTCTCCATTTGAAGGAGAAGGCAATGGTTGAATCCCTTAGAGGTTCAAGTTCTGAAGTTCAAAAAGGATAGCATTGTTGTGCACAAAGTAACAACAAAGAGGAGCAGAAGGTCGAGAAACCCTTCGAGGTTTCATAGTCGACAAAGCTCAAGAGGGACAACGTTCCTAGAACACAAGTGAGATTCAAAGGAATTGAGCTCGTAGGGGAAGCGAAGGTCGAGGCCTTTGAAACTTCGAAAAATACTCCAAGGGGAAGGAATAAGTTCTAAAGCTCAGGAGGGAGCATAGTTGTCATTAGATCAGCTGAAGAGGAAGATATCTAGGTCGTCAGATCTAGTGCAAAAAATCGATAGTCATCGGATCCAGAGGAATGCACACAGAGTTTAACCTTTGGGAGGTTGCAAAGGAGAGGAACCGTATTAACGGTGGAGACACTTCATGGAGGAAGTGTCGAAGTTGCGAGAGTCATTGGATCTTGCAGAGAAGCAAGGGGATTAAGGTCGAGTATCTTCCGATACTCTGAAGCTCAGAAAGGATAGCGACCATCAGATCCAGGTCAACGACAACCATTGATCTCATTCAAGAAATCATGAATTCAGGGTTCGTGAGTTTGTAGGGAAGACCAAATTCTTGGTTCTGTGAAGTTTCGAGCCGTGAGGACCAGGGAAGGAGATCCAAACTGTTGGATCTAAGCCATGGGAGAACCGTTGGATCAGAACCTCCACGTGGTATCATGTATCGTGGGTTTGGGGGTTAAAATAAATTATTTTTTACTGCGAGGTCGCGAAGTGCCGAGCGTCGAGGGCTCGTAAAACACGTGGAACATCCATTAGGTAAGGACCATGTGGTTTATAGGTGGCATAACAATAAGCACCAGAGAAAGGGGTAGTGGGTGACAAGTGTTGGACACATGTCGTCTGGAAAGGAGTCAATTCATCGTTGACTTTCTTGTCTCGAGGATTCGCAAAGGAGGAGCACGAGGGCTCAACACTCCAAATCGTGAAGTCACGAGTTGCAAGTAGTGCTAGAACTTAGCCCTAGCCGGTGGTTATGTGTGGAAGGCACTAAAAAGGAGGAGCCATACCCATATCAGATCTCGGGTATCAGCGTCTGGAGAAAGAGGAGTCGAGGGTCTTCAACTCATGAACTCGCGAGTTGCGAGAGGTGCTTGCGCTAAGGTAAGGTGGTGGTCGCATGGAAATGTGAGGCTTGCACCTGGAATCAAGTTGTGCAGGGAAGGTTTTCGTGAAGGACCTGTGGATCGGATTCATTGGAGGTTCCAACAAGGAATCAAAGGAGCTGCTTCATCTCGGGGAGAATTTAGAACGATCCTGTGCGGATCTTGGCTCAAGGGTCGGAGTTCTACCTCAAAGTTAAAGTGTTGGTTATAAGTTTGATAAAAGAAGAATGAAAGCTTATGCTTCTATCAGATATTCATGTAGTGTAATTTGTAATGGAAGACATGCAGGTATGAGTGTTTATCACTCTTTTCGCATAAATTTTGAAAGGAAATTTTGGTAAGAATTTCCTCAGCCAGAGATATGTTTAAAAAAAATCACATGATTATATGATTGAATGCATACCACTGGATGTGGTAAAGGTTGTAGGCCTGTATTAATTGAAATATTTTTAGCTTCTGAATGCACACATTGACATAGTAAAATGTCATGTTAATTTGGTTATGGGGTAATAAACAAAGAATTAAAGATAAAAACTTGTTGTAGGAATAAATGCCAGTAAGCTAGTCATGTATGAGACCAGGACCTGGTTGAATATGACAAGGTATGGATAATGTGGCAACTCATTGGCCAGAATTCCAACTCATGGATGGTGAGATACATGACTGAGATAGAGAGCATTATGTAATTCAATGAAAGGTGCACTGAATAAGAATTCATTGAGAATTGCACTCATGCATAATGAGTGATAGAATTGTATACTAAATGCAATGGTTGAATATGTTTTGTAAGTACATGCATATATATTATTGCATGGAAATAATTATACTAATGGTTGAAATGTTGCTAACCCCTGAAATTGAGAACATTTCAAGAACTGTTAAACATTGCAACAAAAAAGTTACAAGCCAGGTAGTCACAGGAATAGAGACAACATAGAATTTTATGTTCAGAAAATTGAAATAATGAACTTACTGTTGTTAATTATGAGCATGCATATGCATAGAATGACAATTCATTCTATTTGGTCAAGTTTTTTGGTAATTGTGATTGAATTGCGAGGTGCAGGAAATTCTAAGATTATTGCATAATATGTTGTACATGTTGAATTATGATGTACATAAAATACTGACAATTTGTTGGAAGTATGCAAGATGAAGTCTTGCAGGAAAATTGTATGCAGTTTGATGCCTGTGGAAAATCACAAGGATGGTTGCATTCATAATGTGGCAACAACCACGATGAATCATGAAATAGAATGTCATGTTTTGGGAATAAAAGTTAAATTTCCTTTCGAACTAATTGAAATTCCTAAATGAGTTCCTTTATGTTCTCTCAGGATAACTGCATGTGGTTGATGCAGATGAGATGATGTTGATAAAACTTAAATGTTGGCTACAAAGTGTATCTCGGGAAGATGCTGCTTGGAAACCTTAGAAGGCAGTTGGAACTCCTGGATCCATGGTGCTCTAAGACTTCTGGTCCGGTGATGGCAACGCGACCCCTTCACCACCCGCAGGTCGGAAGGTTCACGCGCGCACATAGGATCTTCTCTTCTCTCGTCCCGAAGAACTCAAATGTTCTTCTATTTCCCTATCGGGAAATCCACACCCACAAAACTATCGCTCGATCCCCATTCTTTGCTTATCGGGGAATCAGACTTCGCGACTTCTCGATGTCAAAGGTCAATCACTGGGTTCTCGAATTCCCAAGACCCGATGTCCAATCAATGCTAACTTTTCCCTCTCCTCTATCAGAACTTTCCCTATCGCGATTTCGGTACTCGCGATACCAAGCAACTCGTCTTACCGACTCCTGATACCCGATACGCCGAAACTCCAGCGCACACGTGCGAATTGACATTTCCACTTCCCGTCTCTTCTATCGGGATTTTAGACTTCACGGGATCGCTAATCCTGATGTCCAATGTTCGAAATTTTACTTCCCCCGAACTCCGATACGACGTGCCACCTGTCCTCCACCAACTCCTGTGGCCTCACTGTCCTTTCCCCGTCGGGATATCACATTTCGCGATTCCAAACTGCAGGATTATCTTGTCTCTGAAATCTCCGATGCTCCGAACCCCAACTTCTTTGAATCTTCTGACACGTGTCCCAAATGATGGACGGTTCTGGGCTTGTCGGGATATCACGGATCGCGATATCGCAATTCCTGTTGCAATACTTTGGAGACTTGACTCACGAAACCCCGATCCACGATATGCATGTGAATCCAACGACCTTTGTGGTCCTGATCAATGGCTCCGCCTCTCCTGATATTGGAACCCTTTGGGAATACGTCGCTATATCCTCCCTACACCTTTCCAAGATCTGACGGCTTACGATGATTCGTGAATTCTCCTTAGGGAATTCTGACCGTCCATTACTTCCTGATGAATTTTGCGAAATGAAACAAGTACTTCTTCCACGAAGACTTGTTCACCTGCGCGCAAACTTGCAGCATCTGCTTGACCACTCTAACCCCAAATTCTCTATGAAATCCTTCGATGAATTCGAAAACCTATCCTTACTGAGCTTTTCACAGCTTTCAAGTCCTCAGAAAGATACTTTGCACGCACTCCTTGCGACAACCCTCCAACCACGTCTGAATGTTGGAGTTTTCGACTCTGCGCACCCTTGCAACAACAATCCTTCAAAGACTCACTCAGGTTCGCAACCCTGAGGCCTTTATCTAGACGGCGCACTCCTTGCATGGCTCTTGTGCTCAACTGCACCTTCTGGGATGAATGAGAACAAAAGCTCCCTCTATCTGAACCCTATGTCAACGCACTCCTTGCAGACAATTCGACTGCACTCCTTGCAGGAATCTCTGGCTCAAATAGAGAAAAAATTGAAACTCATTTCTTCACCCTCTTAGACCTCAATTCAACCATGAACTCATATACACAGCATATAAAAGCAAATGTATAACTGGAAGAAGACATCAATTGAGCATAACATCCATATACAGAGAACAGACACATAATCATGAATTTGAATCAAAGCTTCTTCTATTAATTCAAATATCAATACATGTGTGTTCTTTACACAACTCTCTGCATGCTCTTGCTCTCCTCTTATATGCTCAAGCTAATGTTACAATGATATAATGAAGGTGTCTATATCCATTTTCCCTCTAGCTCCGAAACTGTCAAATCTAGAATTAAAATCCTATCTACCTGCATTAACTATATTTAAATGTCATCTACCTACTAAAGGATGAGAGCTATCCTCTCAAGGTCCATTACAATATATAAAGTGCGCCTTATCTTAATGGTTCATTTAAGATCGTGCAACACTTCCAAAGTGTTTTTCAAAATTTGTGTTGGCTTGTCCAGCTGTCTTCCGCTTCCGCGTTGGCTCGCTTGATGTGTTGGCGATGCTCCTGCATCATACTCTTCAGCTTGAAAATTTTCACGGGCTCCTGTCCATGAGCTCATGCATGGTTTGTCCATGATTCTGTATCTTTGCTTCATTCTCCCAGCTGGCATCTTCCACTGGATGGCCCTTCCATTTGACCAGATACTCATAATATTCTTTCCTCCTAGTCTTCTTACCCACTCTCTTATCCAGTATGCATTCCATCTGCGGCTTCTCTGGAACTGGCATCTATTCCATCCACTGGATCGCTGGTTGCTCGATTCCAGTTTCTGCTTCTCCAGCTCTGTATGGGTACAAATCCGAGATATTGAATATTGGAGATATTCCGATCCCATCGGGTAATTCAATCTCATAAGCATTTTCCCCCAATTTCTTCAAGACCTTACATGGACCAACTTTTTTCATCTTTAACTTATTGTATGTTCCCCTCGGGAACCTCTCTTTCCTCAAATTTGCCAAAACCAGATCACCAAATTCAAACTGAAGTTGTCTCTTCCGCTGATCGGCCCTGCGTTTACACTCCTGGCTTGAACTTTGCAACCGCTCCTTCACCTGGTCGTGAAGTTCTTTTATCGCCTCTGCGAACTCTTCGGCACTAGTGCTCCTAGTCACAGTCTGTTCTGAATCTCTCAAATCAGAAACTCCTATCGGCTGCCTTCCATATACGATCTGAAATGGAAGTTGGCATGTGCTTCGATTCACTGATTCATTGTACGCAAACTCTACCTGTGGCAATATATTATCCCACTGGCTGTGGTGCTCTGTCACCAAGCTTCTCACCAAGTCTCCCAGACTTCTATTCACCACTTTTGTTTACCCATCCGTCTGAGGATGGTAAGCTGAACTAAACGTCAAGTTAGTTCCTAGCTTCCTCCATAAGGTCCTCCAAAAATTCCCTACGAATTTAGTGTCTCTGTCCAAAACGATTCTTTTCGTCAATCCATGAAGTCGAATGACCTCCTTGAAAAATAGATTTGTGATGTGAGTCACATCGCTAGTTTTCTGGCATGGGAAGAAGTGTGTCATCTTAAAAAACCTATCCACTACAACAAAGATTGAATCAAATCCTCTTTGCATCCTTGGCAAGCCCAATACTAAATCCATGCTTATCGCCTCCCATGGTCTCTTTGGTATGGGCAATGGTTGATAAAACCCTGCATTATGCTTCCTTCCCTTCGAATGCTGGCAAACTCTACATCGGTCTACAAATCTCTTGACATCTGCTCACATTCCTGGCCAAAAGTATGATTCGCTTAGCCTTGCAAATGTCTTGTCATGACCAAAGTGTCCTGCCAATCCTCCGCTGTGTTTCTCCTTTAACAGGTTCTCCCTCATGGAGAATTTCAGAATACACAGTTGATTGCCTCTGAACAACAATCCTTCCTGGATCATGTAGTCCATCCATTGGCTTCTGTCTCTGAGAACTGGATTCTCAGCTACTTCATACGCTTCTTTTAAATCTTGATCATCTGCATACATGTCCCTGAGGTCAACAAAAACCCAACGTTCTGACTCGGAACTCCTGCAACAACAAACACTTCCTGCTCAAAGCATCAACCACTTTGTTAGAAGTACCAGAAATATGCTTAATCACAAAAGTAAAATTCTACATGTATTCAACCCACTTAACATGCCTATGATTCAACTTCTCCTATTGAGTCACAAATTGCAATGCATGGTTATCACTATATAAAAAAAATTCCTTTGGAATCAAATAGTGCCTCCATTTTTTCAATGCCTGGATGATGGCATAGAATTCCTTATCATATGTGGAGTACTTCAATTTCGCCTCGTTCAGCTTCTGGCTGAAATATGCAATCGGCATCTCTTCCTCACTCAAGACTGCTCCTATGGAAAACCCACTTGCATCACATTTTACTTGAAACGTCTTATGGATATCCGACAACACCAAAATTGGTTGTTCCATGATCTTCCGCTTCAACAGATTGAAGCTCTTCTCAACCTCTGTTGTCCAGTGAAAATACTTATGTCGCTTCTTCACTGTATCCATCATTGCTGCGCTAATTCCACTGAAATTCCTGATGAACTTTCGGTAGAAACTAGCCAAACCATGGAAACTTCTCACCTCAAATACATTCCTCGGTGATGACCAATTCTTAATTACCTCCACCTTATCTGGATCCATCTTCAATTCATTCGCAGATATAACAAAACCCAGATAAATGATCTCTGTTTTCATAAATGAGGATTTCTTCATGTTTATCAACAACTTCTCCAGTTGTAGCTTCTTCATTACTGTAGCTAAATGCTTCAAGTTCTCTGCTACTAATTTACTGTAAATCAATATGTCATCCAGATATACGATGAAAAATTTCCCGATGAACTCCCTCAGGACTTCGTTCTTCAAGCTCATAAAGGTACTTGGTGCATTTGTTAAGCCAAATGGCATAACAAGCCATTCATATAGTCCTTCGTTGGTTTTGAAGGCTGTCTTCCATTCATCGCCTTCTCTCATGCGAATCTGGTGATATCCTCTTTTCAAATCGATCTTTGAAAAGTACCTTGCTCCGCTCAAGAAATCCATAAGATCATCCATTCTTGGAAATGGAAACCTGTACATGATGTTTATCTTATTGATCACCCTCGAGTCGGTACACATCCTCCAGCCTCCATCTTTCTTCGGACTGAGTACTGTTGGAACAGCAGACGGACTCAAGCTTTCTTTGACCAATCCTTTGTCCAATAACTCCTAGACATGCTTGTTAACCTCTTCATTTTATTGCGGCGTTAGTCTGTACATGGATTTATTCAGTAGACTAGCCCCTGGTATGAGATCAATGTGATGACTCACACTCCTCATTGGTGGCAATGAACGAGGTAATTTGTCCACTATGATGACAGCGAACTCTTCCAGCAGTTCCTGAACCTCATCTGGTAAATCATCCACTCTTGTTCTAGTCAGAACAATCCTCGGTTTCCTAACCACAAAGAATTGTGGATATTCTTTCTTCTTAACCTCTGTAAGAAGCTCCTTTCCACTCATGAGAAGTACTATGTTGCTTACTTTCGGCTTCACCTCCTTATCCTTTATTGGAAGCAACATATGGGTTCTCCCATTCTTCTCCAAGGTATATGTGTTCATTCTCCCGTCATGAATCACATTTCTGTTATATTTACTTGGTCTACCCAACAATAGATGACATACATCCATAGGAATAACATCACAAAAAATCTTATCATTATACCCTCCTATTTTGAATTCAACCAAGCATTGTTTAGTAACAGTTACCTGGTGTCCTTTTTGTAGCCACGAAACTCTGTATGGGCTTGGATGATCATTCATCTCTAGATCCAGCTTCTCTACCATCTCGGTTGCAACGCGATTATCTATGCTACTGTTGTCCACGATAACCTTGCATACCTTGTCCTTGGTCTTGCAAGCTGTTATGAAAAGTATGGTCCTTTGGACTGAACTTTCCACCTCTTTCTCAGTTGTTAAGAGAACTTTACGCATCATCAATGACCTTCCACCTTCTGCATATTTGGCCTCAACATCCTACCTCTGCGCCTCGGTGATGTGAGTTTCTCCAATGTCCTTCTTTTTCTGTGGACAATCATATGACTTGTGCCCATTCTTTCCACATGTGAAGCATGTGATTACTCCACCTCTACCTCTTCCTCTACCTCTAGTAAGAGGAAAAGTGTTGTTGTCAGCATATCCTCTGCTCTGCTCTGTATGTTGTCCTCGTTGTTCAACGTATGGCCCTCTCTGTGAGGTTCCACCTCTCTCAACTTTACCCTGAGGTTTCTTCCATTCCTCCTTGGGCTTCTGGTTTCTTTCCTGGGCAACTGACTTGCCTCTGGGCCGACTTCTGCCTCGACCCCTTTGACCTTGTTTATGGCTCAGCTTCTCCTCAGCTTTCAGATCCATATGATAAGCATCCTCTACCGTTTGGATGGTTACCATGCTCATCTCGTCCTGGATATCGTATATCAGGCCATTCATATACCTGGAAACCTTTTCATCATCGCTCTCCCGATGACCTGCCCTGATGTTCAGTCGATAGAATTCCTCTGTATATTCTTTCACTGTCATCAGTTTCTGTCTCAGGTTCTGCATCCTCCTTAACAGAGTGATTTGATAATCTCTCGGGATGAACTTTGCCTTCATTTTTTCAATCATTCTATCCCAACTTTTAATTTTTTTCTTACCTTTGCAGCGTCTATCTGCTTGTAACTCGTCCCACCATAATGCTGCATGTCCTTTCAAGTGTGTAACAACATGCTTGACTTTCTTGTCCTCTTTGACATCTTTGTAGTCGAAGTAAGTATCCAGAGCTCTAATCCAATCTAGTAGCTCCTCTGCATCCAGATTCCCCTCATAAACTCGAATGTCCATCTTCGCCTTCACACCAATCCTGGCAATAGATCTGATCAAACATTCGTTTGATGCGTCTTCGGCTGCAACTTCCTCTTCACGTTCAGCCTCAATCTCACTCTCGAAATCACTAATATCCCCTGCACTAGATGTGCATCTTTGAGCTGCCTCCATGTCTTCGAGTTTGGCTCGTAGATCACACATTTGTCTCTCCATTTCTGGATTTTCCATCAGCCTACCTCTTCCTCTCTGCATTTCCCTATCCTCTGGATCAAGTGACTGCACGTCCCTTCTCCTGGGTGGCATGGTGAATTCTCCTCTTCTCTGCTATAGAAAGAAAATAATCTTTCTGTGCTCTGATACCACTTGATGGCAATGCGGCCCCTGTTAAATTATGTACCAAGGCAAGTGTTTCTCTTCCCTAGGCCCTAAGGGGGAGAAATTGCCGAATATGGGTCTTAGTCAAATTAATTTGTGAGATGCAAATTAAAAGAT
>JZKD02S1675086.1:120142-134735 GCA_000966675.3 Picea glauca
TGAGCAGATGCTGAAACACCAGGCTGTAGCATATGCTGAAACAGTGCTGAAACTAAATTTAGCATTTAAATTTGACTGAAAAATCAGCGAGACTGAAACTGGGTGGGATTTTGAAAAATTAACAGCCCCTTCACCACCCACAGGTTGGAAGGTTCACACGCGCACACAAGATCTTCTCTTCTCTCGAACCGAAGAACTCAAATGTTCTTCTATTTCCCTATCGAGAAATCCACACCCACATAACTATTGCTCGATCCCCATTCTTTGCTTATCGGGGAATCAGAATTTGCGACTTCTCGATGTCAAAGGTCGATCACTGGGTTCTCGAATCCCCGAGACCCGATGGCCATTCAATGCTGACTTTTCCCTCTCCTCTATCGGAATTTTCCCTATCGTTATTTCGGTACTGGCGATACCAAGCAACTCGTCTTACCGACTCTCGATAGCCGATACGCTGAAACTCCAGCGCACACGTGCGAGTTGACTTTTCCACTTCCCGTCTCTTCTATCGGGATTTTGAACTTTGCGGGATCGTGAATCTTGATGTCCAATGTTTGGGATTTTACTTCCCCCGAACTTCGATACGGTGTGCCACCTGTCCTCCACCAACTCCTGTGGCCTCACTGTCCTTTCCCCGTTAGGATATCGCGTTTCGCGATTCCAAACTGCAAGAGTATCTTGTCTTTGAAATCTTCGATGCTCTAAACCCCGACTTTTTTGACTCTTCTGACACACGTCCCAAATGATGGACGGTGTTGGGCTCGTCGGGATATCGGGGATCGCAATATCACAATTCCTGTTGCAATACTTTGGAGACTCGACTCACGAAACCCCGATCCACGATATGCGTGTGAATCCAATGAACTTCGTGGTCCTGATCAATGGTTTCACCTCTCCTAAGCTTGGAACCCTTTGGGAATACATCGGTGTATCCTCCCTGCACCTTTCCAAGATCTGACGGCTTACGGTGATTCACAAATTCTCCTTGGGGAATTCCGACCGTCTGTTCCTTCCTGATGAATTCTGTGAAATGAATCAAGTCCTTATTCCATGAAGACTTGTTCACCTGCACGCAAACTTGCAGCGCCTGCTTGACCACTCCAACCCCAAATTCTCTATGCAATCCTTCGACGAATTTGAAAACTTATCCTTCCTGAGCTTTTCACGACTTTCAAGTCCTCAGAAAGATACTTTGCACGCACTCCTTGCGGAAACTCTCCAACCACGTATGAATGTTGGAGTCTTCGACTCTGCACACTCCTGCAGCAACAATCCTTCAAAGACTCACTCATGTTCGCAACCCTGAGACTTTTACCTAGCCTGCGCACTCCTTTCACGGCTCCTGTGCTCAATTGCACCTTCTGGGATGAATGAGAACAAAATATGCCTCTATCTGAACCCTGTGTCAACGCACTCCTTGCGGACAATTCGACTGCAATCCTTGCAGGAATCTCTGGCTCAAATAGAGAAACAATTGAAACTCATTTCTTCACCCTCTCAGGCCTCAATTCAACCATGAACTCATATACACAGCATATAAAAGAAAATGTATAACTGGAAGAAAACATCAATTGAGCATAACATCCATATACAGAGAAGAGACACATAACCATGAATTTGAATCAAAGCTTCTTCTATTAATTCAAATATCAATACATGTGTGTTATTTACACAGCTCTCTTCATGCTCTTGCTCTCCTCTTCTATGCTCAGGCTAATGTTACAATGATATAATGAGGGTGTCTATATCCGTTTTCCCTCCAGCTCTGAAACTGTCAAATCTAGAATTAAAATCATATTTACCTAGATTAACTATATTTAAATTCCTTTTACCTACTAAAGGACGAGAGCTATCCACTCAAGTTCCATTACAATATATAAAGTGCGCCTTATCTTAATGGTTCATTTAAGATCGCGCAACACTTCCAAAGTGTTTTTCAAAATTTGTGCTGGCTTGTCTTGCTGTCTTCCACTTCCGCGCTGGATCGCTTGATGTGTTGGCGATGCTCCTGCATCATACTCCTCGGCTAGAAAATTTTCATGGGCTCCTATCCATGAGCTCCTGCATGGTTTTTCCATGCTTTTTGTATCTCTATTTCATTCTCCCAGCTGGCATCTTCCACTGGATGGCACCTCCATTTGACCAGATTCTCATAGTATTCTTTCCTCCTGGTCTTCTTACCCACTCTCTTGTCCAGTATGCATTCCATCTGTGGCTTCTCTGCAACTAGCATATGTTCCATCCACTGGATCAATGGTTGCTCGATTCCAGTTTTTGCTTCTCCAGCTCTGTATGGGTACAAATCTGAGATATTGAATATCAGAGATATTCCGATCCCATCGGGTAATTCAATCTCATAAGCATTTTCCCCCAATTTCCTCAAGAGCTTACATGGCCCGATTTTTTTCATCTTTAACTTATTGTATGTTCCCCTCGGGAACCTCTCTTTCCTCAAATGTGCTAGAAACAGATCACCAAATTCAAACTGAATTTGTGTCTTCCACTGATCGGCCCTGCGTTTATACTCCTGGCTTGAACTTTGCAACCGCTCCTTGACCTAGTCGTGAAGTTCTTTTATCGCCTCTATGAACTCTTTGGCACTAGCGCTCCTAGTCAAAGTCTGTTATGAATCTCTCACTTCAGAAACTCTTCTCGACTGCCTTCCATATACAATCTGAAATGGACTCTCACTTGTGCTTCGATTCACTGAGTCATTGTACGCAAACTCTTCCTGTGGCAATATATTATCCCACTGGTTGTGGTTCTCTGTCACCAAGCTTCTCACCAAGTCTCCCAGACTTCTATTCACCACTTTTGTTTTCCCATCCATCTGAGGATGGTAAGCTGAACTAAACATCAAGTTAGTTCCCAGCTTACTCCATAAGGTCCTCCAAAAATGCCCTATGAATTTAGTGTCTTTGTCTGAAACTATGCTTTTCGGCAATCTGTGAAGTCGAATGACCTCCTTGAAAAACAAATTTGCAATGTGAGTTGCATCGCTGGTTTTCTGGAATGGGAAGAAGTGTGCCATCTTAGAAAACCTATCCACTACCACAAAGATTGAATCAAATCCTCTTTGCATCCATGGCAAGCCCAATACGAAATCCATGCTTATCGCCTCCCATGGTCTCTCTGGTATGGGCAATGGTTGATAAAATCCTGCATTCTTCTTCCTTCCCTTCAAATGCTGGCAAAATCTACATCTGTCTACAAATATCTTGACATCTGCTCACATTCCTGGCCAAAAGTATGATTCGCTTAGCTTTGCAAATGTCTTGTCATGACCGAAGTGTCCTTCCAAGCCTTCGCTGTGTTTCTCCTTTAACAAGTTCTCCCTCATGGAGCATTTTGGAATACACACTTGATTGCCTCTGAACAACAATCCTTCCTGGATCATGTAGTCCATGCATTGGCTTCTGTCTCTGAGAACTGGATTCTCAGCTGCTTCATACGCCTCTTTGAAATCTCGATCATCTGCATACATGTCCCCGAGGTCATCAAAACCCAACGTTCTGAGTCGGAACTCCTGCAAAAGCAAACACTCCCTGCTCAAAGCATCAACCACTTTGTTACCAGTACCAAAAATATGCTTAATCACAAAAGTGAAATTATGAATGTATTCAACCCACTTAACATGCCACTGATTCAACTTCTCCTGTTGAGTCACAAATTTCAATGCATGCTTATCACTATATAAAACAAATTCCTTTGGAATCAAATAGTGCCTCAATTTTTTCAATGCCTGGATGATGGCATAGAATTCCTTATCATACGTGGAGTACTTCAATTTCACCTCGTTCAGCTTCTCGCAGAAATATGCAATCGACCTGTCTTCCTGACTCAAGACCGCTCCTATGGAAAACCTGCTTTCATCACATTTTACTTGAAATGTCTTCTGGAAATCCGGCAACACCAGAACTGGTTGTTCTGTGATCTTCCGCTTCAACAGATTGAATTTCTTCTCAGCCTCTATCGTCCAATGAAAAGACTTATTCCGCTTCTTCACTGTATCCATCATCGCTGCACTAATTCCACTCAAATTCCTGATGAACTTTTGGTAGAAACTAGCAAAACCATGGAAACTTCTCACCTCAAATACATTCCTCGGTGATGACCAATTCTTAATTACCTCCACCTTATCTGGATCCATCTTCAATTCATTTGCAGATATAACAAAACCCAGATAAATGATCTTTGTTTTCATAAACGAGGATTTCTTCATGTTTATCAACAACTTCTCCCGCTGTAGCTTCTTCATTACTGTAGCTAAATGCTTCAAGTGCTTTGCCATTGATTTACTGTAAATCAGTATGTCATCCAAATATACGATGACAAATTTCTCGATGAACTCCCTCAGGACTTCATTCATCAACCTCATAAAGGTACTTGGCGCATTTGTTAAGCCCAATAGCATAACAAGCCATTCATATAGTCCTTCGTTGGTTTTGAAGGTTGTCTTCCATACATCACCTTCTCTCATGCGAATCTGGTGATATCCACTTTTCAAATCAATCTTTGAAAAGTACCTTGCTCTGCTCAAGCAATCCATCAGATCATCCATTCTTGGCAATGGAAACCTGTACCTGATGGTTATCTTATTGATCACCCTCAAGTCGGTACACATCCTCTAGCCTCCATCTTTCTTCGGACTGAGTACTGTTGGAACAACACATAGACTCAAGATTTCTCTGACCAATCCTTTGTCCAATAACTCCTGGACCTGCTTCTTAACCTCTTCATTTTCTTGCGGCGTCAGTCTATACGTGGCTTTATTCGGCAAACTAGCTCCAGGTATGAGATCAATGTGATGACTCACACTCCTCATTGGTGGCAACGAATGAGGTAATTCGTCCACTATTATGTCAGCGAACTCTTCCAGCAGTTCCTGAACCTCATCTGGTAAATCATCCACTCTCGTGCTAGTCAGACCAATCCTCGGTTTCCTGACCACAAAGAATTGTGGATCTTCTTTCTTCTTAACCTCCGTAAGAAGCTCCTTTCCACTCATGAGAAGTACTGTGTTTCTTACTTCCGGCTTCACCTTCTTATCCTTTATCAGAAGCAACATATGGGTTCTCCCATTCTTCTCCAGGGTATATGTGTTCATTCTCCCACCATGAATCACATTTTTTTCATATTTCCATGGTCTACGCAGCAATAGCTGACATACATCCATAGGAATAACATCACACAAAATCTTATCATTATACCCTTCTATTTTGAATTCATCCAAGCATTGTTTAGTAATAGTTACCTAGTGTCCTTTCTGTATCCACGAAACTCTATATGGGCTTGGATGATCAGTCATCTCCAGCTCCAGCTTCTCTACCATCTCGGTTGAAACAAGATTATTTGTGCTACCGCTGTCCACGATAACCTTTCATACCCTGTCCTTGGTCTTGCAAGCTGTTATGAAAAGTCTGGTCCTTTGGACTGAACTTTCCACCTCTTTCTCGGTTGATAAGAGAAATTTACACATCATCAATGACCTTCCACCTTATGCATCTTCGGCCTCAACATCTCGCCTCTGCGCCTCGATGATGTGAGCTTCTCCAATGTCCTTCTTTTTATCTAGACACTCGTATGACTTATGCCCATTTTTTCCACATGTGAAGCATGTGATTACTCCACCTCTTCATCTTCATCTGCCTCTAGTACGAGGAAAAGTGTTGTTGTCTCAACATATCCTCCACTCTGCTCTGTATGTTGTCCTCGCAGTTCAACGTATGGCCCTCTCAATGCGGTTCCACCTCTATCAACTTTACCCTGAGGTTTCTTCCATTCCTCCTTGGGCTTTTGGTTTCTTTCCTGGGCAACTAAATTGCCTCTGGGATGACTTCTGCCTCGGCCCCTTTGACCTTTTTTACGGCTCAACTTCTCTTCAGCTTTCAGAGCCATCTGATAAGCATCCTCTATCGTTCATATGGTTACCATGCTCATCTCATCCTGGATATCGTATCTCAGGCCATTCATATACCTGGCAACTGTTTCATCATCGCTCTCCCGATGACCTGCCCTGATGTTCAGTCAATAGAATTCCTCCATATATTCTTTCACTGTCATCAGTTTCTATCTTAGGTTCTGCATCCTCCTGAACAGAGTGATTTGATAATCTCTCGAGATGAACTTTGCCTTCATCTTTGCAATCATTCTATCCCAACTTTTAATTTTCTTCTTACCTTTGCAGCGTCTATCTGCTTGTAACTCCTCCCACCATAATGTTGCATGTCCTTTCAAGTGTGTAACAACATGCTTGACTTTCTTGTACTCTTCGACATCTTCGTAGTCGAAGTAAGTATCCATATCTCTAATCCAATCTAGTAGCTCCTCTGCATCCATATTCCCCTCATAAACTGGATTGTACATCTTCGCCTTCGCACCCATCCTGGAAATAGCTCTGATCAAACATTCGTTTGATGCGTCTTAAGCTGCAACTTCCTCTTCACGTTCAGCCTCAATCGCGGTCTCGGAATCACTAAGATCCCCTGCACTAGATGTGCGTCTTTGAGTTGCCTCCATGTCTTCGAGTTTGGCTCGCAGATCATGCATCTGTCTCTCCATTTTTGGATTTTCCATCTACCTACCTCTTCTTCTCTTCATTTCCCTATCCTCTAGATCAGGTGACTGCACGTCCCTTCTCTTGGGAGTCACGGTGAATTATCCTCGTCTCTACTACTGAAAGCAAAGAATCTTTCTGTTCTCTAATACCACTTGATAGCAACACGGCCCATTCACCACCCGCAGGTCGGAAGGTTCACACATGCACACAGGATATTCCCTTCTCTCGGCCCGAAGAACTCAAATGTTCTTCTATTTCCCTATCGGGAAATCCACACCCACAGAACTATCGCTCGAACCCCGTTCTTTGCTTATCGGGGAATCATACTTCACGACTTCTCTATGTCAAAGGTCGATCACATGGTTCTTGAATCCCCGAGACCTGATGGCCAGTCAATGCTGACTTTTCCCTCTCCTCTATCGGAATTTTCCCTATCGTGATTTCGGTACTCGCGATACCAAGCAACTCGTCTTACCGACTACCAATACCCGATACGTTGAAACTCTGACGCACACATGCGAGTTGACTTTTCCACTTCCCGTCTCTTCTATCATGATTTTGGAATTCGCGGGATCACGAATCTTGATGTCCAATGTTTGGGATTTTACTTCCCCCGAACTCCGATACGACGTGCCACCTGTCCTCCACCAACTCATGTGGCCTCACTGTCCTTTCCCCATCGGGATATCGTGTTTTGCGATTCCAAACTACAAGAGTCTCTTGTCTCTAAAATATTTGATGATCTGAAACCCGACTTCTTTGAATCTTTTGACATGCGTCCCAAATGATGGACATTTCTAGGCTCGTCAGGATATTGCAGATCGCGATATCGCAATTCCTGTTGCAATACTTTGGAGACTCGACTCACGAAACCTTGATCCACGATATGCATGTGAATCCAACAACCTTTGTGGTCCTGATCAACGGCTCTGCCTCTCCTGAGCTTGGAACCCTTTGGGAATACGTCGTTGTATCCTCCTCGCACCTTTCTAATATCTGACGCCTTACGATGATTCACGAATTCTCCTTGGGGAATTTCGACCGTCCGTTCCTTCCTAATGAATTCTGCGAAATGAATCAAGTAATTCTTCCATGAAGACTTGTTCACCTGCATGCAAAATTGCAGCGCCTGCTTGACCACTCTAACCCCAACTTATCTATGCAATCCTTCGACGAATTCGAAAACCTATCCTTCCTGATATTTTCACGGCTTTCAAGTCCTCAGAAAGATACTTTGCACGCACTCCTTGTGGCAACCCTCCAACCACGTCTGAATGTTGGAGTATTCGACTCTGTGCACCCCTGCAGTAGCAATCCTTCAAAGACTCACTCAGGTTCGCAACCCTGAGACTTTTACCTAGCCTGCGCACTCCTTGCACGGCTCATGTGCTCAACTGCACCTTCTGAGATGAATGAGAACAAAAGCTGCCTCTATCTGAACCCTGTGTCAACACACTCCTTGCAGACAATTCGACTGCACTCCTTGCAGGAATCTCTGGCTCAAATTGAGAAACAATTAAAACTCATTTCTTCACGCTCTCAGACCTCAATTCAACCATGAACTCATATACAGAGCATATAAAAGCAAATGTATAACTCGAAAAAAACATCAATTGAGCATAACATCCATATACAGAGAACAGACACATAACCATGAATTTGAATCAAAGATTCTTCTATTAATTCAAATATCAATACATGGGTGTTCTTTACACAGCTCTCTGCATTCTCTTGCTCTCCTCTTCTATGCTCAGGCTAATGTTACAATGATATAATGAGGGTGTCTATATCCGTTTTCCCTCCAGCTCCGAAACTGTCAAATATAGAATTAAAATCCTATCTACCTGCATTAACTATATTTAAATGTCGTCTACCTACTAAAGGACGAGAGCTATCTGCTCAAGGTCCATTACAATAAATAAAGTGTGCCTTATATTAATGGTTCATTTAAGATCACGCAACACTTCCAAAGTGTTTTTAAAAATTTGTGCTAGCTTGTCCAGTTGTCTTCCGCATCCGCGCTGGCTCGCTTGATGTGTTGGCGATGCTCCTGCATCATCCGGCCTGTTGCCGAAGCTGAAGGAAAGGGAGGTGTAGCACCGATGGACTGTGCTTGTGAATGTGTATACTCTCGGGTGGGACATGCATGTGGGGAATGAGAGACCGTTGGTTGGAGTACTGCCGAGGCTTGAATGGTTGGAGTGTTGTTGAGGTTTGGTACCTTGGCCTAGACCATGTGGATAAGGATTGTGGACCATGGATATCTTGGGAAGCCATTGCCCCGATGGAGTCATAGCCCTGCTCCGGGGTGGAAGGTCTTCTCACTCAAAAGATAAGTACAATTCTCTATTTATTGTATGTTGTGTATGTTGTATACAGTTTTAATGTTATTAAATTTGTTTGTATATACATATATATATACATTGCATATATGATTGCATTACCACATCCATGACTATGCCTAAGGTGTCTCATATTTCATTACTTAAGAAATATATATACCTAATGCTAATCATGGAATCGATTGGAATATGATTCAGGTGGAACCAGAAGGTGTCCTGCAAGTGCATCTTGTGCACATATTGGACAGGAAAATAAAACATCTCTGGAATCGAGCTATTGAGCTTGTAAAGGTCTAGTGGACCTCGTACGGTTCTAAGGACGTGACATGGGAGCATGAGGACACTATACAGGCGTAATACCTACATATTTTTGAAGATTTTGGAAATCTTGTTGATGTTGTGTAAAAGTTGCACTGAGGACAGTGCAAAAATAAGGGAAGGGGATTGTAATGTCCCCAAGGCTGAGCCCTGTTGTAAATAATGTTTATGAAATGAATTGTAATTATGTTTTATAAGATGGTGAGCCAAGTTAATATAAGTTGGTGGGCTTATGTGATTATTAGGCCAGAGAGCCTGATTTTGTACATGTATCTATGCACATTATTAATAAGAATATAAACACCACCACGTGCAGACTGACCACGATGAATGAGTGATGGGGGACTAAGATTCCATAGACTGGGCAAGGAATTAGGGGCTGTAAGGTGGGAAAAGGGGCTAAGTGTTGAGCCTTGGGGCTAAGCCTAGGGGCTTAAGTCCTTGGGGAATAATATTTTAATATTATTCCAAAAGACATGTGAATAATATGTTTTATCCTAATTTCTTTTCGAAGGAAAAGAAACTTCCAAATGGAAGGAACACATTCTGAAGGAATGCATCCAGTTGCATGGGTGACAAGTGTCAACCCAGGTGCATGAAAATAAAATTGTTGAGATGAGCCGTGTTGGGAGTTCCTCCTCCATTCCACCATCGACCGTATGAATGTGAGTTCCATCTGACCTCTGCAAGAATACCCTCATGCAATTCTGAAACCAGGGAAAAGGTCTGTGTTGATTTCTGGGAAAGCCGGTACACCCTCTGTTCTGAACTGTCAAGCCTGTGTCGACCCCTGCATGGATTACTTGTCACGTGTCCCTGAGAAAACCATAACTGTGAGTCTATTTCATGATTGTTGAGCTGGTTGGGTTGAAGTATGTGATTGTCATCTGTTTGGGAAGCCCATGACTGTATACCCAGTTGACTATTGTAGCCATGTAGTGCTGGACTGCGCGTGGCTTACTAGCCAGTGTAAGTTCATGTTGAGCCTATGTGTAACCTCTCTCCAGGTGAGGGCGGTGATTATTGTTGGAAGAGGCAGGTTGTCATGCCTGTGAGCAACTCTTTCCAGGTGAGAGAGTTTGCTAGGAAGTGGTTTCTTCAAGAGAGTTTCCAGCACCAGCTTCGATGTCTGAGACTTCCTGATCCGGCCTGTTGCTGAAACCCAAGGCAAGGGAGGTTAGCAGCCGAAGGACTGTCTAGGTGATAGAGAAGGTGTATACTCCTGGGGTGGAGCAGGCATGTGGGGAATGAGAGTCCGAGAGTATTGGGCGTAAGATGGCATCCTAGGAAGAATCATTCCAGTCATTCTGTGTTGTTTTTCCCTGTAACCTCCGCCTAGCCTAGGATTCCTTGCCTTGGGGTGGAGCTTAGTCCTAGATTGGGGGTGACCCACTGCTGAGCTTGATGAGTAGCGTGATCTAAGGATAGGAGGTTCATGGAAGGCCTGCATGTGGTTGGTGGAATTACCACCATTTCAAAGATAAGTAGCAGATGATGTTTTAATTACGTTTATGCATGTCTGTGTATTTATATTTATCATGTATTCTGCTATGCATATGAATTAATGTTAAAGCCATTGATTATTTATAATAGCAGTAATTCTTATATTTACTCTGAGTTCAAATGTGTTTCATTTGATTTAAATTCATGTTATCAATCAAGTATGAGATTGTTGTTCCATGTAGTAATGTTGGCCCGACCATGGGGTTGATGGTCGAGAACATTACAGCTCTACTGCATTGCAATGTTGATAATGTTTTGGTTGTCACATTGCAACATGAGGATTTGTTTGTCACATTGTGACATAATCTTTTGTTCATAAGATCACATCATAATGTTATGGTCATAACATTATGACAAATGGTTTTTGTTGGTCACATTATGGCGTTGGAATACGTTTTTCATAGTTCAATAGTGGGTTATGTTTGTCACATTGCAACATTGAAAAATGTCCATCTTATTGCAATGTTGGTCTATGTTTGTCGCATTCCTACATTGGGTTGTGTATATCATATTGTGACTAGGGGTAGAGTTTGTCCCATTATGACATTTGGAAATATCTGTCACAATGCGATGTTAGGATATGTGCATCATATTTCAAGGCTAGGATATGTTCATCGCATTGTGACATTACATTACATTGCGACCATGTATTTTGTATACATTACATTGCGACCATGGCTTACGTTCATCCCATTGTGACATTTGGGAATTTTTGTCACAATGTGATTTTAGGATATGTGCATCACATTGAAAAGAGAGGATATGTTCTTCACATTGTGACAATAGGCCTATGTTCATCACATTGAGACATCCATTAATGTCATCACATTGTAACCACAGGGATTTCTTCATCCGATTGTGATGATAATGCTATGTCCGTCACATTGTGACGATAAGGCTATGTTTGACACATTGCGACAATATGCTTATGCTCTTCACATTACAATGATGAGTCTATGTTCATCACATTTAGATGAAAACGATATGTTTGACACATTGCTACATTACCCAGATTGTGACACTACTATGTTTGTCACAATGCAACATTACTATGTTCATCATGTTGCAACGTCTGATTTTGTTTGTAAGATTGCAACATTAGGTTATATTCATCACATAAGGTTGACCATTAACTTAACTATTGTTGACTTTTGTTGACGAAGAGCAAGAGTATGGTTTAATATAGTTGACCTTGCACATGGTTGTCTACGGTTTTCCATGGTTGACTATGGTGAACCATGATGAAGCTTGATGTGGACCAAACTTTAGTAAGGTTTCTCATGGTTGACTATGGCTAGCCAGGGTTGTGTACATTACATTGCAACAATGGGTTATGTTTGGCACATAGTGGCATTTGGAAATGTTTGCCACATAATGGTGACAAGATATTTGTGTCATATTGTGACAATGAGGCTATTCTCATCACATTGCGACGACAAGGCTACATTTGTCACATTGCAACAACAAGGATATCTTCATCACATTGCGACTATATGCTTATGTTCATCACATTAGAGAGACGGGTCTACATTCATCATGTTATGACAGAAAGGATATGTTCAACACATTGAAACATTACCTAGATTGTCATGATATTATGTTCATGACATTGCAACATTACTATGTTGCAATGTTGCAACATCCAATTTGTTTGTCAGACTACAACATCGACTTATATTCATCACATAAGTTGAAAATTACCTTAATATCTATGGTTGGCTATTGTTGACCATGATCAAAAGTATGGTTTAATATAGTTGACCTTGCCCATGGTTGTCTATGGTTTTCCATGGTAGACTATGGTTAACCATGGTTGAGCCTGACATGGTCCAAATTTTAGTAAGGTTTCCCATGGTTGACTATGGATGGCCAAGGTTGACTATGGGTGACCATGCCCATGGTTGACCTTTGAAGGCCATGTGGCTCTCATTATGCTCGACCATGTTGATTATGCTTAACCATGGTTTACTATGCCACTATCGCATTGCAATGTTGAATAAGTTTTATTTGTTAAGTTGCGATATGAGGATTTGTTCGTTACATGACATCGTAAGGTTATGGTCATCACATTGTGACGTAGGGTTTTTATTTGACACATTACATTGTTACATTCTCACATTGGGTTATGTTCATCACATTGTGACATCAAGAAATGGTCCTATGATTGCAATGTTGGGATATGAACAACACATTGCGACATTGGGTTGTGTACATCACATTGCGACATTGGGTTATGTTCATCACATAGTGACATTTGGAAATGTTTGTCACATTATGAAGATGGGATATTTGCATAACATTGTGACGACGAGCTATGTTCATCACATTGTGAACATATTCTTATGTTTGTGACATAATGATTGTGGGGCTATGTTCATCAATAGAGACAACAGGGAAATGTTTGACACATTGCGACATTGTTATGTTTGTCAGATTGTAACGCTACTATGTTCATCACATTTCAACATTACTATGTTCGTCATGTTGCACCATTCAGTTTTGTTCGTCAGATTTCAACGTCGGGTTATGTTCATGACATGAGAAGGTTGGTTTATGTTCGACATATTACATAAAGGAACTTTTGGCCAATTTTTTAGAAAATAATCCAATTTTTTTTTCCTTTCTCACTATCTATTAATACATTATTAACACCTTAAATATTAGTACATTAAATATTATTACCCTAACTATTAACTATTAACAATTAATACACTAAACATTAACTATAAAGACTATAACTATTAATACATTATTAATACCCTAACATTTTTTTTCCTTTGTCACTAACTATTATTAATACCCTTACTATTGATACATTATTAATACCCAAACAAAATTTTTCCCTTATCACTAACTATTATTAATACTTTCACTATTAATACATTGATAAAACATTCTTACATAAATGTAATAATACATTAATACATTATTAATACATTATGTAGTAATACATTAATATTTTTTATTAAATATTAATAAACAAATATTACTAATATAATAATCCTAGTCCTAAATCTATTGAATTAATTACCTAATTAATAATAATATGATAATACATTAATACATTAATGTACACCGCATTAATAAGATATTGTTGTGATAATAATGGTTATTATATTATTTTTTTTATGAATACAATGTTTATTTTTTAAAATGCGTAGAACAATAATATCTTTCTTTCAAATAATTCATAATTACTTATTTAACTCAAATATATCTTGTGTACTCTCCTTACCATTATGATGTAACGCACTCATAAAATATATCACAATTAGCGTAAAAAAAATCTTTAAGTAATTCTTTTTACCATGGTCACTAGTCCCATTGAAGGTATAAATTATTTTTAGTTTCCTTCTCATTATCATGTAACTCACTCATAAGATAGGGTTTTGAACGGGAATACTACTTCTCTGTGGTTTTGATAATTTTTCTCCGCGGTTTTGAACGGGAATACTACTTCTCTGTCGTTTTGAAATTAATATTTCTCCGCGGTTTGGAACGAGCATAGTAGATCTTTGCGGTTTTGAAATTAAGATTATATATCTAGGGTTTCAGCGCAAATACTATTTTAATTTATAAGATTATATATCTAGGGTTTTGAACAAGAATAATACTTATTTGTTTATTTATTTTTTAGGAGATATTGTATTTCTAAGATTATATATCTAGTGTTTTGAACGCGAATAATCTTTGTAGTTTTTACCTTTTTTACCCAGAATAATCTCTGTAGTTTCTATGGACTTCTCTGTGGGCTTCAGAAATTATTTTTTGGCTTCTTCAAAGGGTTGAGCATTTGGACATCTAAAATGAGGTGAGTCACTTTTTACTTTGATTCAATTTTAATTTTAGGTAAAGAGATTTAAATATATTT
>JZKD02S1675086.1:142579-191071 GCA_000966675.3 Picea glauca
GCAGAGTATGTAGCTGCTACCTCAGCTTCATGTCAAGCTGTGTGGCTGAGAAGATTATTGAAAGACATGTCACAAACAGAAAAGGATCCAACTCCTATTTTCTATGACAATACATCAGCAATTTCATTATCTAAGAACCATGTGTATCACAAGAAAAGTAAACACATTGACACTCGGTTTCATTTTATACGTGAGCTAGTCAATAATGGTGACATTGCACTACAATTTTGTGGATCTCGAGATCAACTTGCTGATATCTTCACCAAGCCACTAGGAAAGTCAGTTTTTTATTTTCAGAGACAACACTTAGGCATAGCCAGTGCTGATGATTGTAACTCTTGAGTCTAAGAGGGAGTGTTAAATATATTGTACCCTCAACAGTCTGACTGTACACTGCCAGCTGTACTTGACAGTTGTACTTTCTATTTTTGTCTTGTTTGAGCATATTTAGCTCAACCATCTCCCATTACACTGTAATCTCTTCTTCATACATTTCAATATACTTTTCTATTCTTTTCTCTCTGCATTTCTCTTTGCTTCACAATTTATCAGAAAACAACATGCCTAATTTTCTAGGCCCTTATCATCAGTTATATCGGACCACTGAAACAATGGTTGAAGATGGATTGCAAAGCTAAAGTGACTCGCGAGATTATTTCATGTGTTCACGGACATAACAGACATTATTATGGGCAGTTGAATCCAAAACCTAGCTGCCTGGCCATGCATTTGCATCAAAACCTATCCACCTAGCCAGGCATATGAATGCTTAGAGCCATAGCTCTGATCAAGCGAGAATTTATTCATAAAATTTAAAACATGTCTGCCCAACCAATTTAAAGGTTAATCCGTAAAATTTAAAACCTAGCTGAAAGTGTCTTCGGTAGAGGGAGCATACACCATAATATGGTAGGCGCTCAGAATACGAAAATCCATGTGTGCCATCCTTCATTACCATGTACCTGGCCAGCATAACGCGTGCCATTAATATGAAATACCACGCATGCCATCCTCCGTTACCATGTATATGGCCAATATCGTTGTAAACCTTAATACATTGAAGTGAATTTAAAGTGTCATGGGTAGAGGAAGCATATGCCATAATATGAAAAGTCGCATGTGACATCTTCCATTACCAGGTACCTGGCCAATAGGACGTGTAATTACCACATGCAATCTTTACTTCCATAAACGTCCGCCCACACCTGTGATTCTGTAGTTGTATGGGAGATATGGTACATAGTAAAATGAAATTGTTAAAAAGTAAAAGGTAAATGAGAAACTGTTGTGCTCCATGTCCATTTCATTCTCCATACCATTGTAAAAAATTAATAATGAATATGTAAATGTTTAAATTCAAGTAAGCTTTTTTGGATTTGCTAAATTATGCTTTGTGGTAATTGATAACTTAGTCTAGTAATTTCTTAATCCTAAAAAGTAAATGTGAAAAAGTAAAGAGGTTAACAGATGCTTTTAGAAATACCAGGAAGTTATCAACATTAAATCCCATTCATTCATTTGAGTGTAAGACGAAGAATATGCTTTTCTTGATTAAACCATCTATTCCTATAGACATAATTATACATGATACCTAGAATTGGAAGACCATTTATATTACGAATTATTATAAGTTATGATGGTGGTATAAAGGGATATTGTGTGTGGGATCCTACTACTCAAAATTTCATCATTGACAGAGATACAGGAACAACCAAAAGGGTTGATTCAAGATCGCAATGGTAAATTTGTTTGCATGATAGATAATTCAGTGTATGGCCTATTGGTACCTAGGAAAATATACAAGAGGTTTGAATCCGTCATAGTGAGTCAAAACTTTTCAAAGGGTAGGAATGACTATACAGTTTATAGTACATTCACAGTCTTGATGTTATTTTCTGATCATATGCTCAATGCAAGCCGAAGTGTTGATAAAATCAATAAGAAAATGACTCATGTGGACAGGACAATTCAGATGAGGGATCAAGGAGCAGTAAAACAAATTATGGACATAGAAGTACATAGATATGGTAATGGTAAGTTGTGGTTGGAGTTCAATATGAAAATTGTAAAACCACATTTTGTCCTTGTTTCTTTCCATTATAAGTTTTCTTCAAGCATAGGTTTTGTTTATAAAGAAGAAAATGTTGTGTCTCTTGTAAGTCCAGTAGGAGGTTTGTTGTATGTGATGAAACAATTAAGACTAGATGTTTCACATGATAATGATGTTGTCAGATACGTGACAGATTCAGGTGATTCAGGTGTTGCAGTGAAATGGGTGCTTCAACGTTTGAGAAGCACAAATGCCACCTATAATGGTTACAGTGAGATAGTTTGTGATAGTTGTAATGTAGATTTTACATGTGTCTTGGATATAAGGAGATCTATCATTACATATGTCTCAAAACAATGTTGTGGAATACATGTTTGAGGTGGAGTGACCCCCATTCAAGTCACAAAGGAGAGATCATGAAATCAGTTTTATTAGAGAAGTTGCAGTGGTGCTCGATTTCTCTTGGCTTGCAGCACACATAATGAATAAATTAGACAATGATATTTAGGTAAATTGTTGTCAAGGTGGATATTGTTGGATAATGCCAACCAATTTACACTTGTTTTTAGATATTGGGTAGATTTTTTGGCCCCTTGTGTTTTTTCATTTTCTTGTATCTTGCATAACAACACATACTTCATTGCCTAGAAGAAGAAGCACCAATAATGCAATATAAATTATTGTCTTGATCTTTTATATTTTCATGGTTTCCATTTATTTTAATTATTTATGTTTCTTTTAAATTATGATTAGCAAAACAATTAAATTTTTTATCTTGTTCTATATTTTAAGTGAGGATGGTATTAACGGTAAATTTTTAAATATTCATAATAAATTATATATCAGCTTAGAATGCTATTAAGCATCTCACTATACTCTCTGTGAGAGAACATTAACAAGAGAATCATATAGAACCATTGAAGGACATCACATGTCTCTTACAAGGAATTGAACCTTGATGGGGAGGGTAAGAACCATTCCTCCCAAGCATCCAAATTACATCAAATAGAGAATTGTATTCTTAATTATATTTATATTTGTAAAATTTGATATAATTTTTTTTAAATTATAAGATTAAATTATTTTTATTCTTATTTTTGTTTTATATTAATTTTTTAATATATACTTGTGAATTATCAAAAATTCTTTTAAATATAAAAAATTCAAAATAATTAAAATAATAATATTATTATTTTAAATGAATACATTAAAAATATTAAAAAAATTATAAATAATATTAATCTCCATTAATAAAATACTTTAATAAAAGAATATATGAATTATTGAATCTTTTTCACTTTTCTTAAAACAACGACGTGATATATCATAAAATTACCATAGATATAAATCTTTAATTTTAAAAAAAAGGTGTTAAATAAATAGAAAGCAAGAGAATCTTTTGCATCTTTTTAAACTAGATTGAAAGAAATTTTGGAGGAAAATTTTGACTCATAAAACTAAAGATTTTAGTGACATACTAAAATTCCTACCTTAAAAATCTTTAGGAATCTCACAATGTCCCTCTATAAAACTCCAAAAATTTCTACAAAATAATGTTTTTCTATAAAAGACATAAATTTTTGGGTTAAGTAACTTGAAAACCATAAAACTAAGGAATAAAATATTATACCATACATCAAATTATTATAATTGTTTCATATTATATGAAGAAAAAAAATACACAAATATGAAACACAGTTCAAAAATATATTCTTATTTTCACTTTCACTCTTTCCTCAACTCCCTCTTTACCTAGAAATATAATTGTCTTCTCACACAATAGCTTTATCTCTACCTTCCACCAAATACCATACCAAATGTACCTCTTTGCTTAGAAATTTAATTGTCTCCTCACACAATAACTGTATCGCTAGCTTCCACCAAATATCATACCAAATGTCCCTCTTTACTGAGAAATATCAATGTCCTCTCACAAAATAACTTTATCTCTACCTTCCAAAAAATTTCATACCAAATGTTTAATAGTGAACCTTTTGTTTTGTACATAAAACACAATACCTAAAGGGATTTTCCCAACCTTTTTATATAATAAAGTAATTCAAATCAGATTTAATTGACGTATAATTTTAAATTTTAAATAAAAATTTTACAAATAATGTGTGACACGTATTTTGTTCAAAAAATTACATAATGTCATCGGTTGTTATGGAAAAAAATGGATGGAAACCCTAAGATAGTGCTCTCTTTTTGTTGACAACGCCTGCAACGATTCTCAGTGGGAGCCTTTCCACTTTGTCCCAACTCGAGGTACACCTTGGCCTTAGTATGCTTTGGTTATTCATCCAGGGAGGAGTTTTTTCTGGTGCCGAGACTTATCCAAGCTCCCTCCATCCATTAGTGTTTCAAGATTTGGGAATGGAAGGCCTTCCCGCATCGTGCTGCGACTTTCTCTGAGACTGTTGTAGGATTCCCCATTTTTGTGAAGACCCTGGTCGGCTCTTCTCTCTTTCTGCATGCACATGATTCTAACTCCATGTTTTCACTCAAAGTCGATATCCATGAGGCGACAAGGATTTCACCTTTCTTTCAAAGACTCATCCGTGAAGGCCGACAAATCATGGATGGCTCTCTTATACAAGGTTATGGGAATCTAAATAATGCAACCATTCCCCTCGTTTCCCATCTACGTGGAGGAGCGTCATTCTCCACTCAACCAAGTTCTTACAAGCATGTCGTGAAAACAAGGATTTCCACTCCTTTAGGGTCCAAGGATGAAGCTTCTAAAGCAAAGGAGATTTATGGATCTTCCTTCATTGTGGATCAATCTATATAACCTCCAAAAACAGAGGTTGAATATCCCCATGTATATGCCTCTTCTTTTATCTACCAACAAAAATCCCTCATCTGTCATTTCAACGAGCTACGGTCCTCAGCTTATGCGCTAAGGGAATGGGTCAATAAGACCTAGTTTTCAGATCATGAGTTTTTCTTATGCTCCAAAGGGTTATTCATTGTTAAATTTTCCATATAGGAGGACTTTCAATGTGTGTTGGAGCAAGGCCCATGGTTCTAGTCTTTCCATTCATAAATGTTTCCTTGATTTCAACCCGCTAACCATGATTGCTATGACTACATCGATTTGGGTAAGACTCCCTAATTTACCTTTGCATTTTTATACTCCATCTTTTTTACCTACCGTGGGAAATGCATTGGGTAGGTTTACGAGGCTTGACACATATCGTATATTGAAAGTCTTCATCACCTTCACCCACATTTATGTTGAAATTAACCTCAATCAAGGGCTACCAGACATGATTCTTATTGATTGGACCGAGGATGAACCTTAAATGTAGTTGGTATTTATGAGAACACTTCCTTCGTGAGTCGCTCCTTTCAATAAACATGGAACCTTCAAGCAACATGTCTTTTATCCCTAGCCCCATTCTCATCCCTTGAGGCATGAAAAAGGGCTAATGGATGGCCAGACCCCAAAAATCACAAAGTTCGCTCAAACTCTTCATATGATAGCCAACAACATCAAAAAGAAACTCCAACTCCTCTGCCACCTACAACACCATTGTAGTCTCTTACAAATGAGTAGCATCAAACCGCAAACTCAAAACACCAGCCTTCAACATCAGTACAATATCCTGAAGCTTCATAAATTTTGAATTTGAAACCTGCAGCTCAGCCTTTGCGAACTCCCCCTGAAAAGGATGAATCAAATGACATGATTATGGCCACAACCCCGCTCTCAAGAGCTCAGAAACGTCCTCATGAATTGGATAATTCAGACAATGATAAAGAAGCACCCTTAGCTTCAACAACTCAAGTCTCTGACATCTCCTCAGACCATCTAGCTTTGGTGGTGAAGGCATTGAGCCTATGTGTTCCTCTGGTTGGATTGATGTACATAAGAAAAAAGGTAGAAAGGATCTTCTCGAGTCAACACAATGACCCGACCCTTTATCCTTATCTTTGTAATGTTTCATCTTGTTCTGCTCATATGTTCATCGTGGTTCTCCTCTAGCATAGGTTAGTCTTCAATGTTCCCATGTATTCTTTCTGGGGGGTTTGCTCATCATCTCATTCCTTACGGAAAAGGCTATCAACATTTATATGTATCACTTTGTACTTTTTTCTTGGTTAAATAGAAACATTTTCATCTAACTTACAAAAAAATATAAATATTTATATAATATTTCAAATTACATTATTTTTTTTAAATATATTATATATATAATTTTATTAAAATAAAATATTATACATAAAATTTTCATTTATAATTTTATTAAAATAAAATATATAATTATTTATAAATTTATAAAATTTATTATATTTTTTTAACAAAATTAATATTGTATATAAAAATAATTTTCAAATTATATTAATTTTTTAAATATATTAAAATTTTATTAAAAATAAGATAAATAACATATATATTTTTAATAAAATTAATTAGTACATCATTTAACAAAATCAATGTTAGCTATGACATTGTCAAAATTGTGTGAAGTTTAAAATTTAAGATAATAAGAGGGATATTGTTCATCTTATCATTCCAAAGAATTTATATTATTTGAAAATTATTTTTTTAATTTATATGAAGATGTGTTTTTCAATAACTTTAAAATTTTCCTGTAGATGTGTAGACTAATTGACAGCTCCGTGCAAATAAAAAAAACATATAAATAAAAGAAATATGTAAAGTAAGTTTCAAATTCGACTCTCGCCCCAATTTACTTATGCTCCATGCTTACGGGTGAACAGAGTATGTATGAATATATTTTAATACGTTGATGGTAGTTAGCATTTCTATATTCGGATCATGAAAAGATCTCGGCTCTGATTTCGTTGGATTTATGTTTGGGCTCACCATTAATTAGTTTATTTTATTTATTTATGAAATGGGTGGACACGTGATCTCAATGGAGAGGAGATCAGAACCGTGCGTCCAGACAGGCTACAAAGAGAATAAAATATTACTGAATGGGAAAAACTATGGTCCAATGCGCTAAAGTTGGAACTAACAGTTTAATACTCTTGTGCCAAACATAACACATAGAAAAAATGGAGAGAAAAAATGTTCCTTGCGATTGTGCTGCTGGATATGCTTGCAACTTACAAATGTGCAATTGTGCTTCTGGATATGTCTGCAACTTACACATGGAACATGATCATGGTTTACAGATTCTATACAGTAAAAAATAATCGATCCATTTGTGACGTTTGGAACAGATTGCTTTAAACAAATATTATAACTACAGATGATCCATAGAGATCATTAGCCAAATGTTTGAAAACTACTTCAGCAGTATTAAATATTAACAACCATGTATACAAAGTTTTGTTTATGTTTATGTGTATACGCCATATATTTAGTGAAGATTAAATGTATTTTTTTTTTGAGAGAGATTATACATTTAATTTAATTTAATGTTTGATACTGTTGTTGAATTTTATTTTTTTTTAAATAAAAATTTATATATTACTTTGTAAAAGAAAAAAACTTACGTGTTTAGATATACATGATTTTCTGTCACCTTAGTGGAAACCAGAATGCATAGGCATGATAATTATTCACAACACCAAAGTTTAAAGAAAAAAACGACAATTGTCATCATTCAACAAGGGGACTCTCGTGGAAACCAGAATAAGTGGTGGATTGGGTGTCTCGACCTGAACCATATACTATCAGTCCTGAACCTATCAGACCTAAACCATAGACTAGCATAGGAAAAAATTGCAAAAATTTAGCCAACGGAGTCTAAAGGTGAAGGGTTGAGAGCTCATCGCGCAACCACTCTTCTCAGGCTCGCTTGACAAGGAATCATACAGGGCATCCAAACATATTTTGAAGAAACTCTGGCGGTGTTGCTTCTCGGCTAGGTCCCTCCTCATTTCAAAGATTAAAGACATGTGGTCATCTGTGAGTCTATAGGAATATAGAGCTGGGTGATTGTGCCCCTCTTGATTTTTTTTTTCCTCCAAGGTGGCAACAATGGAATCAAAGGAAGAAGCTGTGACGAGGTATTCCTCCATGGAGGCAGCGGAATTGCGCCCCGAGTGGTCCTCCATAGGTAAGGCTTCTTCTTTCAATATACATCACGTAGAAACTAACTCCTGAAATGGATAGGTGGTGCAGGTGGGAGGCTAGTGCTCCAGGGAAGTTGAAGGAAGGAAAGGAAAGAATTATGCCCAATTGAGAGAAAATTATTCTTCCTCTGAGCATCCACCTTGGAGACTCTCAGTATTGGAAGGATGTGGTTGTTGATGAGCCTGCGCTAACCAATTTTTCCTAGAGAGACCTCCTCGTCTGGAACTAGAGCTCAAGAGGTAAGTCTTGGGCCATGGTGAGGCCAAGGCCTTGAAGGATCCTACCCAGACCAGTTCTTCCTCGAAGAGCCAGGATGGTCTCTGCCTAGCGTGAGAGCTCGATTGGGTGGTTTTGTCGTCCAAACATGTTGTAGTAGAGGCATGGCTGCACAAGGCACCATGCAAGGAGAGACTCAAGTAGGATTAACAAAATGATGTTGGGATTTGGGCCCAAGTGTCACATTAAACACTTCCCACACAGTGAAAAGACCAGGAGGGAAAATACATTGATGGCTCTGTTAGACATTAGTCGAGGTGTAATGGAAATCTCAAAGATCGTATTGAAGCCAAGGAGTTGAACCCAGGATTCCATTAAGGCCTGACACACTAAAGGTTGGCCCTTATGCATGAGAACCCTCATGAATGGATAGGGAGGGAGGGTGGTGGCGAGAGGCTTTAACTGCCCTCATAATATCCCTGTCCATCGAGGCATGTGGCCCATGTTTCACCCCCTCCGAGGTTGAATAATTGAATATTAACAACATTTTGGTGTCAAAATATGTATACACATGTTACATAGGCTTTTCTTCTTGGTAGTTTTCATTAATTTTGTGAGATATATAGGGATAAATTTTGTATAATCTAAATTTATATTAATTTTTTTATATTATAGTTAATTAATATATGTGGTTTAACATATATATACATATAAAGTGTTATGTTGTATCTAGTTAAAATGTTTATTATTTGTAATGGATTCATGGGGACTAAGTTTTCATAGGAGAGGGGTCCAACCACTTTCTAAACATATATTTTTGTATGAATCTTCTATTTATCTTTCGAGTGTAGAAAAGTTTCAATCATTCAATACATGTAATAGGGTTGGTGGAAAAAGTCACATGACATAGTTATTGAAATCCTAGGGGTGGGTACAATCAACATCATTCAATACATGTAAGAGGGTTGGTGGGAAAAGTCTCCTCGCATAGCTATTGAGAAACTCAAGTTGGGTACAATCAACATTGGGGAATGTGAGAGTCATCATGCATGGGTAAAAAGACATTCGAATGAGTATTGTAGGCAATGTTTACAATTAGGTAAAGGAGAGGAAAAGAGTGTGGAATACTGGAAGGAAACAAACAACCATAGTGGGTTTTGTGCGTAGCTTGTTGGATTTGCAATTGCATGAAGAAGCGGGTTGTTAGGCCTCTAGAGTTATATTTCTATGTAAGAAATTATCTTAGAGAAAGCGAATTTGATGTTGTAATCTTTTACTGTTGCAATTGACATTCCTACAACCCCACAAAAGAGATATTCTCTATCCAACATGTGTTGAATCCCTGGAGGGAACTCGGATATCTTGGGGGACTATGTGGAAGAGAAGGGGATTTTGTCTTTTTTTACATTTCCCGAACACTTTTTAGGGATTTTTGAAATATATGGAGAAGTAAAACAGACCCCAAATCACAAGAAAACCTAAATTGAGATCATTGATTACAATTCTACATCTACATAGTAACAACCATTGAATTACATAAGTGAAAATGAAATAGAATTACATGAGAATATTCTATATAATAATGAACATTCTCATAGTGATCCTAATGAAATAATGCAAAGGAATAACCCCACACATTAACAAAGACCATAATTGATCCTACAGAGGTGCATTCCAATTTTTCCATTTACATTAAAAGAGTTTACAATGCTATGCAAAAGATTCCCCCCTCCTCTTGGGTATTGTTATCACCATAACATTTTTTTATGGAATCCAAGTCTCATGACTTAGCGAGGGCCTGAACTAGTGTAGAGACGCGATAAACCAGAGGTTGGGGCCACATCTAGTGGGATAGGGATAAGTCTCACGGAGGCACGAAGTTGATGGGACACGTTGGAACAAAGATCTCAAACACCACAGATCAACGGTCAGCAGCTATATCGGGCGGAGAAGTAGCGCGGGGTTTAATTACTTGAAAGTGGGTTGATCAAAATACCGTGGTTTCGTCCCAAGACCATGTGGTGCCACCAGATGCATATCGGGGCGAAAAGCGGTCTACCCCAAACCACTTTGCTTCATCCCCGATATCCGAAGGCATATATAAGGAGGGTGAACCTTGTCATTATTTTATGACTTTTCAAATCATTTGAATGGTAAAAGTAGCGTGACTGCTCAAGTCGAAACTAAGCTCAAGAGTGCACCAAGTTCACGCGTCTTCCTCTCATTCATAGGTATTTTTCATCATCATCATGGCTCTTGTCATTTTGTGCATAACAAAGAAATATCCCTTACGAAGTGAAGAAGCCCTAATTGACAGGGACTCTGATGTGTTTGACACCATAATAATTGTCTCACCCATCTCTATGTCCAGAGTCAATTTGTCAGATCATGTAGGGAGACAAATACCCTTTCTCGAAGCGTTCCAAGCCTCCATAGTCCCTTACATCATCGAAGTCACATCCCCTTTCCCAAAGTTCGAGGCTGGTGTGTTGAACAATATTCAGAGGAAGAGAGGGTCGTTTTAAAGATGTTAGGTTCAGAGGTTATATGTAGAATAGATTGCTCGTCCGTTCGATGTGCCCTCAATATACCAGAGTCCCATTCCACAATGTAGGAACCCTTCAAGTCAGAGAAACTAGTCATATTTTAAAGGGAATGTCCTCCCGAGGTAAAAAACCTATTTTTGCAGACAATTTTCAAACCTGAGAAATATTCTAAGAGTTTGTCCCTGCCAATGAATGTAAATGTCATGGTAATTGAGATCCAATGGGCTTGTTTCATACTCAGTCAGAGTTTAGGTATAGATAATGACAAATATGTAGTAGAGGTCATGTTAGGTTTTCTGTTAACCTTTTTTCAGTCAGAATCAAGTCGGTCAATTTGTATCAGTTTTGATAAATTCATAGCTGATAATGTACATAAACAACCAGTGAACTTCCAATCACTAAGGCACTTCAGGTATTACACATACTTGTTGAAAATGTTCCTGGAAACAAACAAGAAATATTTCCCTTAAGCAACATTCATATCCACATAATTCCAAAGAATCACAATGCTCATTTTCATAAATAAGATCATGTTCAGAGTTTATAGCTTGATCTTCAACACTAGCCTGCCAAAAGTCCTAGAGGACATGAAAAGTTACTTACAACGAAACTCAGAAAACAAATTAGAATATTGGGTGTTGTTCATGCACTCTACAATAATTTGGGTATATGGGTTCCAAGAGCCACCTTATCTTCTCCCTATATTTTTGACACCAAGAGTTTTTTCCCTAGAGTTCATCAGGAAAAGAATCATCTTAGAGACATAGCATTTCCTGAAAACACACAAGGCCTCCAACCTGAAATTTAATTTGCACAACTACAAGGGAGAAGATATGATCCACATCAGGTCATATCTAACAAAATATTGATGATAAAACATGGCCCTTATGAACATGAGTATGTGGAAGGTTTTGACAAATTGGCTAATTTGGAAACCTGTGCTGATATTGAATCCACCTTGCATATTTCTCAGGCACATCAAGTGGGGCCAACCCTAGAGAAGACTCAGACACAACAGACCCCTCAGAAGCTGACATTCCAAGTTCCCAAAGTCACTGTCTACACCAAAAGAAGCAGTTCGGAGGCCCTAGGCAGTGGTAGTCAAGAGAATGCTCCCAAGAAGATAAAAATCAAGGAATCCCCATAGATCATAGATCTGGAGGAAGAATATCCTAAGGAACAAGTAAGTATGGATATGGTGGAGAGTGGAACTAGCAAGGAAGAAGTTGGTAAAAGAAGCATTCCCCAAAGTCAAAGCAACTCAAGAGATTTTAGTATCAAAAGGCACATTTTTTATAAAACACCTAGAGCAGTCTACCAATATAAAGAAGATTTAGCAAAACAATATGCTATGAAAGGAAGCTTGGACATGAGTGAAATAAGGGAGTTGATACCTGAGGTAGAAAATATTTCTCAACATGGGTTTTCTCTTTTATTAGTCAGAGGTATAGATAAGAAGACACTCAACATAGAAATTGCAGATCATGATAAAGTTTTTGAGGCCAAGATTCATTATGAAAACATCAGTGCCTTAAAAAAAGTAAAATTCCATAGAAACACTAGTGACATGTTGTATTCAGACTACCTACGTTTAATCTTAAAGGTTTCAAGGTTGACAACTCATGCAATTAAGATGAAGTAACAGTTGAGACAAGAGAAAGCATCCAACAGAGTTTGGCAGACTCAAGTCAAGAGATTAGAATCCGAAGGCCCTCAGGGGGTGAAAGTTTCTTTAGAAGAGAAATACAAGATGATTCAAATCATGAAGAAAAGGATAAATATGTCTACCACAGAGAATCCACAAGCAACAAAGCTAGCTCCTCTAAAGAAAGAGAAAGAAACATTTTGACAAGAAGGATTGAATTATAAGGCCAAAGTGTCGCATATAGAGAACGAAAAGGAAAATTGGTTAGAAGGATAGACATGAGCATCATATATGGTTGTTGTTTCACTTTCTACTGCAAGAACTAAGAAAAGAACTAATGGATTGGTTCAGGCTATGTCCCAAGTTATCCTGAAAGTAGAAGAAATCAAAAGCCTCAAGGGAGACACAGAAATGTTGCAACAAGAAATGAGAATAAAGGATGAAAAGATGGCCCAGTTCTAGAAAGAGAATCAAGCTTTACAGGAAAGGGTAGACAAGTTGAAGACAAGGTTGAAAGGAAAAGGACTGTTGCAGAGGGCCAAACATGCCATCTGGGACTCTATTTTTGTTGAAGTTTCTAAGTTCAGGGTATACCTAAATTTCATCGATGACAAAGATATCATGGTTATCATAGCCAGAAGCAGATGCATTGTTGTGGGTGAGACACTCACAAATAAACCTTTAGAGTGGGCCCAAAATGCTATAAATCTACTAAATTCCATTCCCACTACTGAACTTCAGACCATCAGGGTCAAAGAAAGGACCATGTTGATCATTTGGGCTAGGAGGGTCATTTCCAAGCATAATCTTCTTAAATTAGTCTTGACTAAGGACATGCAGATGGAGCAGAGCATACAAGAATTCAAAGATCTATTTGAAGAGTTGTTCGTCAAAGGCCTCCCATCATTTTGGGATGGAAAAGGGAAAGTGTATGATCATGAGTAAAATTTTCACCTCGCCCAATGCAGAATGGATCACTCCAAGCTTGAAATCCTGGGGGAGAACTTGAAGGGGACAAATATGGTGGAATATTTGACCACATATTTTGAGATCTTAAACCAATTCAAGACATTGAAGATTGGGCTGCCAACCATGACTTACGCCACTTCAATTGACATGGATATCCTGATGAAATAAATTATGGATTATGAGATCCCTTCTGACTTACAGTGGAAAGAGATAGTGCAGCTAGGTAAGACAAAGTGCAATTCTCCAGCAACTAGAAAATAGCCTCCAAGTTTCACCAAATTGGCATGTTCAGGAAAAGACCAAGTGAGAAAAATGGCGAAGAAAAAATTCGAACAGTTACAGACATCAACTGTTAGTTCATGATGTGTTTTTGATTAATAATTGTAAATCAATTCACATACTGAGACTGGCAGTTGAAATTATTATAGTCGGTTTTAGAAGCTGAAACGTTTTAGTTCAACTATTGTAATCAGTTTCTAGTCAAAAGAAACTTGAATTGTACAGATACTAGAAGTTCTGAATGAATTAATATTGGCAGAAGTGCAAGGGAATCTTTTAGTTGTTTCTGAACTCAATTGTAATTTTCTGGAGCTGAATTGAATACATATGCAAAAGATTTTGAAGTCTCTATGAAAAGATTCTAATGGTGGTGATATGAGTTTTGTCTCCTTTCATTGTATGTATTTCCTGTGTTCTTTAATTCCATTTGCATTTTCTTATAATTAAATTGGAGATTCAAAGACCCATGATTCATCTTTTGAAGATATTGTCTTAAGAAATTTAAACTGTGTAATTTTTTTCCTAGCTAGTTCATAATTCATTCCAGTAATGTTGTGATGCAATTATTTGTTTTCTCTTTCCTCTTACACCCTTCTTAAATACAATTTAGGACTCTGATTCATTTCCTCATTTATCCTTTATCCTCTGGAGAGTTCTACCGTCCAGTCATCGGTTTTATTCACTTTCATAATTTTGACTCCATAGCCCTAAGTGTCTCTCCCCTTCCTCGCCAACAACTTTATAAAAAACCCCAAAACAAACTAAATCTATCCACCGATTGCCAAAGAAATATCAAGTGACACGAGAGATCCCTCTTTGAGTTGAGCAGGCTAGTGCTCAGCTCTAAAGTAGGTTGAAATAGTTACCTCTTTCATTTTTTTATTAGTCAAACAAAATTAACATAGTGCTAACATTCTAGCGCCATTGTCAGGGAATGAAAGAGAAATCTTCCCTTGGAGAAGAACGACTTAAACCTTTAGTTTTGATCCATGAGGGTGACAATGGATCAAATACCTTATTGTCTGAGATTATTTTTTCCTTGGTGATTCTATTACGAAGAGACCATTTGCATCAAGCAGTGTGAGCTAGAAATCCTCATTCCCAAGAGAATTCACACCAGGAGAAACCGAGACCTAGAAGTTGTAATCCCTGTGTCTGATACTAAAAATATTGTACATAAAGGAAAAGAAAAATAGGTAACCCCAGTGTTTCATTTGGACTGATATCTATCCTTACCCATGGATGGAGTGACAAGCATTGCAGACCTTGAGTTTGATGAAAAATTTGAACAAAATCTATTCAGAACTAAATTTGAATCTTGTTTGAGCGAGATCATCTTTGACGAAAAGAGATTCCAAGATTTGATTTTAGTTGCATCTACAAATCCCATAGTGATTCACACTCAGAACCAACAACCACTTCGACCCCTCACAACAACCATGACAGCTAGATTTTGTCCTCTCATGTTACCTGCTCAGCGACATGATTCACCTCAGGAGTACAATTTAAGGATTTAACTGTATGATGTTGAGGGTAGTGTGTCATCCCATAAACATCTAGAATGTTTCAATGATTTTATAGACTTGGAAGAAGTAGATTTTGAAGATGCAAAAATGAGACCGTTTACACAAATCCTTGCAGGAGAAGTGAGGAAGTGGTTCAGAGCTCTTCCAACAACTAGTATCATAAATTTTGAGGCCTTTTTAACGAGATTTATTACAAAATGGGGCGACAAGAAAAATCCCCTCCAGTTGCTAACTCAGTATAAAAACATGAAGAGATCACTTGAATAAACAGTGCAAGAGTTTTCATCTAGATTCGTAAAGGTCTATAATTTGATTCCTGTTGAGGTAAAACACCCCCCTAAAGTTGCTCAACTCAGATATGTTGATTCCTTTGAAAGTGATTTTTCTTTGTTATTGAGAGAATGAAGATCTACCTCATTAGATGATATGATTACTGATTCCATAGAGGTCGAAGTGATTCTAATAGCTTCAAGAAAGATAAAATCTAACTATGGCAGGGACATGAACAAAGCTCAATATAAGGCACAACCTTCAACCTCACTAATATAAGAAGAAAGGTTTGAAACAATGATGAGAACCATGGAGAGAATGATGGAGAGAATGGCCTTATATATTAGGCCTAACCCCATAGAATAGGTTGATGTTCCACCTAGAAATCCGAGGAGACCAGCAATCCCAAAAATTAGACAAAGAGAACAAACAAATCAAGGGAATTAGGGAAATCAAGCATATCAAAGAAATCAGGGGAATTAGGAAAATTAGGCGAATAAAGGAAATCAAGGGGATCAAAAAATAAGGCCTCATTTTCAAAATAATTATGTAAATGAGAATTATGATAGATATTTTGAATACAACATTAAATTTTGTGATGATAAAGAAACAAAGGTGTTTTTAACTAGACAAGAACATGACCAGTTCATCGATGCAAATGAGATATTCATGCAAGATGAGGCAGAAATGTTATTGGTAGAAAGGGAATATTACCAAGAAGGATTGTAGGATGCCATCATGCAATTCCAGAGACAATACAATCTTTGAAATCAGAGAGTGCCTGAAAACCCCCCAAAGGGAAACCCTCCAAAAGAAAATCCTCCAAAAGGAAACCCCACCAACGAATCTCATAGTAACATACCCTCTTCAATTTAGACCAAAAAGGATTATGATGCAAAGGATTCTACTACAAAGGGTATTGTGGACAAAGGAAAACATAAAGAAGAACCCCAGAAAAAAATGCTAGAGGCAAGAAATGGTCACCAAAAAGGTAGAGAAAACCTCAACTTTAATTTTGAAAGTGAGGTGGCCAATATTAAAATTTTTGTACCATTAAATGAATTGATCAAGAACAAAGAATATAGAAATAAGATCATCAAGATTATTAGGATGGAACAAACCTATGATACCCTAAACATACAAGATGATCACCCTGCCATCTTGTTTGGACCATGAGTAGAAGAAAATACTGATAATGAAGAAGTCCCCCCTTTTTATGTCTGTCTAAAAATCCATGATATGACTTTGTAAAATGCCATGATGGATTTAGGAGCATCTCATAACTTGATGCCCAAGGTGGTCATGGACCAATTGGGCCTCAACATCACAAGGCCTTACAAAGACCTGTTCTCTTTTGATTCCAGGAAGGTGAAGTTTGTGGATCTTATCAAAGATATGGTGGTATGTTTAGCAAAAATCCCAACAAAGAATGCGGTTATGGATGTAGTGGTTGCTGATATTCCTCCCAAGATTGGCATGTTGTTATCCAGGTCATGGGATACAAAATTAAAGGGAACTCTCCATATGGACATGTTATACGCCACCATCCCTATCCTTGGTCAAGACAGAAGGTTGTACACAGAGGTTTTTATTAAATACATGGTCAACAACAAGTCACAACCAAGTAATCATCCCATCTACTTTGTGGAAACTGAGTTGGGGTTTTCCATTTTCTTCAATGACCTATGTTTTGAAGAGAAATAGACAAAAATTGATATGGATGAAAAAGAGAGATCTGATCAACAGATTGAGTAGTTTTCAGAGAAGTAGGATAACACATAAGATTAGACATGGAACATGTGTTTCGATGGAGTTTCCTACAAAGAAGGAGTAGGGGCTATTGTATGGATCAATCACCCCAAAGGAGATTCAAAATTGTGTTCTTACGAACTTGGTTTTGAGTGCACGAATAACATGGTCGAATATGAATCATTAATATTGGGGTTGAAGGTTTTGAAAGAATTGGGTTCCAAAAGAATAGTTGTACATGAAAAATATGAGCTAATTATCAATGAAATTAAAGGAATATACCAAGCAAAGAATTCCAGACTGAGGTAATATAGGAACTTAGTGCTAGATCTCCTTAAGAAATTTCCAGAATATAATCTTTCATTAATTCCAAGAGAGAAAAATATGATTGTTGATGCCTTGGCTACTTTAGCAACAGTATTCAAAGTTCCAATCTTCCCTAACAAAAAATATGAGGTTGAGGTAAAGTATAGGGCAGTAGTACCAAATAATATTAAGTGCTGGTAGGTTTTTGAAGATGACAAACAAATAGAAAGCTTCCTTAATATGGAGAATGAATTTGAAAATCTGAACATCGATGAAGAATATTATGATGAAGAGGTAGATGTAGATGATTTCACCAAGGATGGGTACTTTGACAATCAGATTCAAGGTAGAGACATAGTTCAGCTAAAGAGAAACATCATTCCCAAGGGTCTGGTCCCATTGGAGAAACTATTTGATAATAATGATGTGGCCAGAAGTCCAAAAATCACTGTAAACGAAGGAGATGTAGAAGATTGCAATATTTGGACTTAGGAGGATCCCAAAATCATTAAGTTGTACAGAACACTCAGCCCTAAATTCAAGGAGAAATATATCAAATTAATGAAAGAGTTCCCTGATGTTTTTGCCTGGAGATATGAAGATCTGAAAGTTTATGACACCAATATAATTCATCATGTTATCTCAATCCAAGAAGATTACAAACCTTTCAAACATAAATTAAAAAGGATAAACCCTTTGTTTCTACCCTTGATTGAGAAAGAGGAAAAGAAGCTATTTGAAGCCAAGATCATAGTATCCCTGAGGATTTCTAAATGGGTGGCAAATCTGGTGCTAGTAAAAAAAAAGAGTGGAGAAATCACATTGTGTGTATATTTGATAAATCTAAACGGAGTATCTCTAAAGGATAGCTACCCACTACCTAAAATGGACCACATTTTACATAAAGTGGTGGGTTCTCAAAAAATGTCAATGTTGGATGGCTTCTCTGGATATAATCAGATTATTGTGCACCCTCGTGATCAAGAAAAGACATCGTTCACAACTCCATGGGGAACATTCATGTATGCCAAGATGCTTTTTGGGCTCGTGAATGTAGGGGAAACATTTCAAAGAACTATGGACATATCTTTTGCGGATGAAAAACACAAATTCATTGTTATCTACCTAGATGATATCACTATGTATTCTAGTTCAGATGAAGAACACCTCAAGCATCTAAGAAGGGCATTTCAGAAGTGCAGAAAGTTCGAAATCTCATTAAACCCTAAGAAGTAAAATTTCACTATGGAAGAAGGAAAGTTGTTGGGTCACATTATTTCAAAAGAGGGAATAAAGGTGAATCCCTACAGAGTTGAGGGAATCCTAAAAAATGGCATACATAGAAGCAAAAAAGAGGTACAATCTTTCCTGGGAAAAGTAACTTTTCTAAGAAAGTTTATCCCCAACTTGGCTGAAATCATAAAGTATATTACCAACATGCTTAAGAAAGGAAATGAAATAAAGTGGACCCCTAAGGCTAGAAAATCCTTTGAAGACATCAAAGTGGCATTGACCAAGTCTCTAGTACTCGCCATCCTATTGACGAGCATTTATGACACACCGTCAATGGGAAGGATAGATCTAGGCTGAGGTTGTCTATTTAACTCAAGTCGTTTGGTATGATGTAACCTGACGAGTTTAATGGCTATGTTAGCCAACTAGGGTCCTAAAACAATGGAAGGAAATAAACTAATCTAAATCTATAACTCTAACAATCAACACACTAATTACAAATGTACATCAAGAGTGTTAATATACAATGATGATATAAAGTTTGCACATTTTAAACAGAGCTTTGCGAAAGTGATTCTTTGAGGTGATGTTTCTTAAACCGACTAATTAAAAGAAAAAAATATTCTAATGATCAAAACTATCAAACTATTAAATAGTGAATGAATATAATTGTAATGATTTGACGAAAACAAACAAAGCTAATTAACGTCTAGATAACACAATCAATATTCATTCATAAATAATTTAAATAAATAACACACAGACTAACCTCTAGCTGATCAGTAAAAACTAAGTTTAAGTTGTTTGAGCTCTTGCTTGTCCTGCATTAAGTTGAAACCTATGACAAGAACAATCATAGTAATTCTATAATAAGTTCAAAGAAGTGTTTGATATTTTTGGAGTGAATTTATAACAATAGAAATATAAATAACTATATTTCTTGTGACCTCAAGATAACCAACATTCGAGGACAAAATAAACCTCAATCATGGGCATTGATGTTATCAACCATTTGATATCAGAAGTAAACTCAAAAATAACTAAATAGTTGATTGATCACAAGTACAAACTCAACCAACAGATCATGTACAACATTTAAATATTTAATGATATGAGATATCTTATGAAGACAAGACTAAAGTTAAATAAACAATAATAACATCTCATAACATAGAAGTAATAGGAGAATACAATGAAACAAGCATTGCAGAATTCACATAGGTCTAAAGCCAATGGTGAACTGCTATCCCATATCACTTCAAAAAAATTATAGGTCCGTACTTTAATCCAGAGAAATTCGGCGTTAACACTAAACAACAACTACTATTTAAACATTTCTTGGATCAGTATCCGCTTATCATTCAATATAGAGGATGATCCCTGAAAATAAGTTTGCTTTACAAAAATAGAATAACAAAAGAACACTCTTGTAGGAGTCCGTACATAAAAAATAATTACATAAATGACATTGTTTTATAAAAAATGAGAAACTACTAATCTATGGAGCACATTAATCCATGATTTCTTCCCCTTGGAAATAGCATCAGAAACTGTTGTTTTCCTGAAAATGATAAAACAAAATCGAATTTTAGATAACAATACGAACTAATACTTTCGAATAGACTGGCCACAAAATCTCACGATTTTGTAGCTAGTCTTAAATTAAAAACAAAAATAAAAAATAAATATATATAATTTATTTTTTCAACATAATCAAATAAAAAAGAATCAAAACAACTGTTTACCGTTTCAGAGATTAGATAAAGAAGAATATGATAAGTATGAATTTATTATAGTGTTGAAATTTGTTGAGTTCTTGATAATAACATTACCAGACCATTTAATCCTTTTGTTTGCCCTGTCAGTGTTTGATCGAATGATTTCTTTTAATTCTTCATTTTCCCTCTTGAGCAAGGAGTTTCGTGCTACTAGTTGGTTTAACTATGCTTGGAGATAGGGGATGTCCATGTAGTATATCTCAACCCAATCAAGACAATTTTCACAGTGAACTAGTTCTATGGTAGGTAGAGGTAAAGTATGTTTCGTAGAGGGCGCTTTGGTCTGTTCTGTAACTTTCTTCAAATAGTTTCATATACTAGAGAAGCCTTCTTTATTATTCAGGAACGTTGGGATATTAGAAATGAAATCATACTGTATAGTACGGATTTCATTTCCTAGGACCTGGTCATCTACATCCTCTTGTGGAAGAAATTTATCGATCTCATCCTCAAACAAGTGATCATCGACCTTGAATACTTGGATCGAGCTCAGATGATCTTGCTGGCGATTTCTTAATTTTCTAGATATGAGCCTGCATGATCTATTGTTTGTAAAATTTAAGTCTTAATTACTATGTTCCTTATTAATGCGATTTTTCTTGACAATCGATTCGTTTGGGACAACCTGAGTAGGCTCATGAGTAGAAATAGTAGGAAAAACCTCCTCTAATGATTTTCTGGGCATGAAATTACATCATGGATTTTCTCCCAATGGGTTGTAAATAAGAACAGAGGTTCGATATTTGGTCGCATGGTATTCATGTGGATCAACACATAGGTTTTTGATAGTAGGATTAGATCTATAGGGGTTGAGGTTTTTATTGAGATGGAGAGGCGATTCTACTGCATTCTTGAGTAGGGTGAAATTATTTCTAAACCTAAAATCTTCGCAAGTATTCCTAGTATTAGATAGATGTGAAAACACAAGGATTATAATAAGTTCATGGTGGAAAAGGATTGAGAATGAATTTAACCTCTTGCCTTGATAGGACTTTGACATTTTCTGCATACTCCTTAAGAGATAAAAAGGAATATTTAAATTGAAGCCTAGAAAAACCATCAGCAAGTAGATGTGATATAAGAAAACCAAGCCATATCTACCTTCACATATTATGAATTTCTTAAGAATTAGGATCAATCCATGCCATTGGTGTTTGAAGAGAGTAATCGGTGTACCTTTTGGGCAGCAATGTGATGTCTTGGAGGTCATGAGAAAATGCCAGGGCACACCTTCGATTTTGATGTTCTTAAACCGTCGATCCCCCTCTTGGGATAATCCTGTAGGCTTGTGCTATGGAATCCTCAGTCACTTCGAGCTGTAGATCCCCAATCTTAGCCTTGGGGCCATAAAAAGACTGAGCAAAATCCTGGGACACTGCTAGGTTGTAACCCTCAAACTGTCTGATGAAACTATCCCAGCCATATGCTATCAAGTCGTTTAGGGCATCATCATGAGAGAGGAGGGCTTGAGAACCATTGGGTTATATTATTATCACGAGCGCCATGGGTACTATCACATAGACATAGTAATGGAAGAGAGAGGTAGGTTGTGTTCTCCAACACACAAACGGTAGTAAGAGGTCTACATAATTAGGAGGAAACATATGCCTAAGGGTTCGGGAGGCTACCAAAAACAACATTTGTATTTTTGAGTGGGAAATAACCAGAGGACACGCAGGATAGTAAACCATTCTACGAAATGAATACTAAAACCAAAGCACCAACACTTACCATCTTACAATACTGAATGCAAGTTTGAGTTATGCAGGATAAAAGGGTGATGTGGAATGTAAGTACGTCAGTCCTGTACTAGGGTGATAATATCGTGATACGACTGGTAGGGGAAAGGTTCATATTTCGAATTCAAACCAAGGTTCTCTGCAATCAAGCATATATCAAATGTCAAAATCATATAATCAAAAATAAAATCGACTAACTCATATCTCCCAAAGTGGATAAATCAAGCGTTATGATAATGGATCAATGAATGAAAGAGAAAGGATTACAAAATTTTGGGTTCATAAAAAATAATATAGATTCCCTTTAGTTACAATCCCATTTACAAAAGAAACAAAAGAAATCATAAATTGTATGATGATTACTCAAGCCAAATTTTGTTATAATTTCATGCTTTCAGTCATGAAATTAAACAAAACAAACGATAGATTAAAATGATAAATTATTACACACAAATATGCCAATGAACTTTCTCAAAACCCAAAAGGATAGAAAAAGTTTGTAAGGAAGAGGAGGTAGCTACAAAAAAATTTATCCCTTGGTGATGGCATTTTACAATGATAAAATTCGAAAATAATTATTGGCTTCCAACAATGGTGACACGTTGGGTGAAGCAATTATATTTTCATCATTAGAAATTTACATCAGGGAACATATGACTTAGGAATAATTAATAGAAACAATTGAATGACAGAATAACTCAGAAAAAATAAAACTGTCATAGTATTAGATAAAGTTATGTCCAAAAAATTGTAATCCAACATCTCGTTTCGATAACAGGAGTAACGATGTTTATACAGATAACTCCAATACCATTGACAGGGCCACTGCTTCTAGCAGGAGGCCATAGACTCGACAGGGATGTCATTAAACCCACTCTAGTACTTCTATATCATCCTATCTCATCCAAGAGTTTTCCATTTATGATAAAATCATCCTAACACTTGATCAATTTAAAATCATACCTCAGGATCTTCGAAACCCGACATTTCTTTGCTTCCAACAGGCCTATTCAGTACTCTGACGAAGTTGCCTTGGTATCATGTGTGCATTTACCCACTGCTAACAGACCTGTTTAGTGACCCAGTGGGTTTACACACAATTCCCACACATTACAGTGCTTCCAACTCTCTAAAGTTTGTTTATAAATTTCCAGAAACTTCATGATATTAAGAGAGCTAGGTGATACTGAATATCTCACATTCTGGTAATGAAATGATTGATCATTTAAGAATTATTTTTGTTTTCTGATGACTTTCATCATAATTCAGACAATTAGATTTTATTTAAGAAGTCATCTCTGGGATGGGGAATCACATTGTGTTGTTCTCATTAAAACAAGGACGATGTTAGAAGTTTTTTTAAGGATAATTGTGTTTTCTTGTGATTTTAATGAGAAACCAGAAACAATAACTAGAAAAAAACTTACTTCCCCCAATATGAGATTAGCACTTGTTGTTCAGGTGCTTGAACTATTATCAACTGCTGCTAATGAACAAAAAATCCAATTCCATTCAATAACGAATGGTGATATAGAAATAATCATCTAGAAAACAAATCAAAATCAAACAAAATGAAAAGAACCAAAAAAAAAAAAATTTATAAATATTTACAAAGGGATGGATATGAATTTATCAAGTGAAATATCTCTTAAGAGCCCGACCATTCACTAGGAAAGTGTATGGTTGTCCATCCAAGTTATGCAGATGAAAATAACTTGGACCCAATTTTTCAGAAATGACGGAAGGCCCTAGCCACAGGTTTTGGAACTTGTTGTGTTCTCCTTTATTCTCGCGCACCTTATCCCATTTGAGGACCAAATCGCCTACATTAAAATTTCTTTCAGAGGATGAATTTGTATTGAACCAGATCTTTACAATTTGTTGGTGTTGATCAAGTTTATGTTTCTTTTATTTTATTACCTCATCTAATTTTAATAAATCATTTATCCGGTTTTCTAGAGGAGGGCATTCCTCTTCTTGAAATTTTTGTGATAATTGCAGAGAAGGAAGCAAGACATGTGGGGGGACGGATGGATTTTATTCTATAAACAAGGAAGAAAGGAGAATTACCAATGGATGATTTTGAAGTTACCCTATCAACCTTTGGAAAATCCTTTGAAGACATCAAAGTGGCATTGACCAAGGCTCCAGTACTAGCCAACCCTAATTTTGAAAAGGACTTCATAGTGTTCTCTTTTTCCTCAGAGAACACAATTGCTGGTGTTTTACTACAGAAATATGAGTATAATTTTGAGAATCCCGTAGCATATTACATCAAGACATTGATAGATGCCCCTTTGAAATATGATATCATGGAGAAGCAAGCATATGCACTAGTCAAGGCCTTGAAGTAATTTAGAGTTTACACATTGCATTCCCATACTACTGCTTATGTGCCCAGTAGCTCTGTGAAAGACATCTTAACCCAAGATGATCCTGAAGGAAAGAGGGGTAAATGGATAAAAGTGTTGTTAGAATATGATGTTGAGATCAAAACCACCACGTTGATCAAGGGACAAGGTCTTGCGAAGCTGATGACACAAACCAATTGTGAACTCCTGGGAATAAATTTCATGGTTGACTTGTCAATAGGTGTAGAGGAAGAGAGAACTCCTCATATATGCCAGAAGTTTATTGACTCCCCATGGTATGCAAATATCATTTATGTATTGAGAAATATGTAGATGCCTCTTCAATTGAGTAAAACAAAAGCTAGATTCTTTAAGTTGAAAGAAGCAAAGTTTTGTATAGTAAATTAGTCTCTATATTGGAAGTATCAAGGGTGAATTTTGTGGAGTTGTTTGTTGGAAGAAGAAGTTGAGAATACCATCAAATAATTTCATAAGGGTGACTGTGGGGGACACCATTATTGGAAAATCACTATGCACAATATTTTGAGGGCTGGGTTCTATTGGCCTAGCATTTTTCCTAATGTCTATAAAGAGGTTTCAAGATGTCATGAATGCCAATTTTTTTATGGGAAAAGAAAATTGCAGCCTCTACCTATGAAACCCATCTCTGTTGAGGCACCTTTCAGACAATGGGGCCTTGATTTTATAGGATAAATACATCCACAATCCTCATCTCAACACAAATGGATTCTGACATCAACAAATTACTTCACTAAGTGGATTGAGGCAGTTCCCACAAGGAAGGAAACACATGTTGTTATCATCCAGTTTTTGGAAGATAATATTTTGTCCAGGTTTCATATGCCCAATCAAGATCATAATAGATAATGAAGCAGCTTTCAAGTCCAAGAAAATAGATAAATTTTGAAGTGATTACAATATCACCCTTGGCCATTCTACATCTTACTACCCTCGAGGAAATGGGTTGGATGAGTCCTCAAATAAAGGATTAGTCAGAATTATCAAGAAAATGTTGCAAGATAACAAAAAGGCTTGGCACAAAAATCTCATCCATGCACTATGGGATGACAGAATAATCCCAAAGAGATCTATCTCCACCTCACCTTTTCATATTGTTTATGGCACATAGGATATTTTTCCTACTCTATTGGGATTGCCAGTGATGAGGTTGTTACAGGAATGGGATGCATAAATAGTTTCCACTCGAAGAAGAAAGGAAATCAGTGTCCAGCAAAGTTCCAAGGAAAAGGCTTTCAACAATGCTCAGTTGCACCAAGACAAGGTCAATAAGGATTTTGACAGGCATACCAAGGAGGATGATTTCAAACTGGGAGACCTGGTACTAAGATGGGATGCCAAAAATTAAGATAAGGGAAAGCATGGGAAGTTTGACCATCTATGGTTGGGACCATTCAAGATTGCAACATACCATGGAAGTAATGCCTACCTACTATAGGAGAGTAATGGAGACATCGTTGGAGGAGGTCCTATGAATGGCAGGTTCCTCAAACATTATATCTTTTACACAATCATCACCCCTTCCATTCATTGTACATAATCATTTTCGTGTTTTATTTTTGCATGAAGAAGTTGAAATAAAAGTAGCATAGATGAAGCTCGAGGTGAAGGCCCTGAGCTATGATGGGTCGATTTTGAGTTTTTTGAATAAAGCTTGGAATATTTAGACTACAGGAATAAATCACAGCCCAATGGGTAGGCACCTCGTCTACTGTTCTTTTCTACCTCACAGGGTGGATAACATCCCCAGTCGGACCCCATGTTATCACCATAACAATTATTTATGGAATCCAAGTCTCGAGACTTAGTGGGGGGTTGAACTAGTGTAGAGACGCGATAAACCGAAGGTTGGGGCCACATATAGTAGGATAGGGATAAATCTAGCGGAGGCACGAGGTTGATGGGACATGTAAGACCATAGATCTCAAACACCACAAATCGACGATCATCATCTATATCGGGTGAAGAACTAGTGTGGGGTTTAATGAAAATACCATGTTTTTGTCCCAAGATCACGTGGCTCCACCAGATGCATATTGGGGAAAAAAGAGGTCTACCCCAAACCGCTTTTCCTTGTCGTTGATATTGGGATGCGTATATAAGGAGGGTTACCCATGTCATTATTTTATGATTTTTCAAATCATTTGAATGGTAAAAGTGGTGGGACCGCTCTAGTGGAAACTAAGCTCAATAGTGCACCAAATTAATGTGTCTTCCTCTCATTCGCAGGTATTTTTCATCATCATCAAGGATCATGTCATTTTGTCCATAACAGAGTAAGATCCACTGCTAAGCGAAGAAGCCCTAATTGACAACGACTTTGATGTCTTTGACACCGTAATAACCGTCTCACCCATATCTATTTCTAGAGCCAATTTATTAGATCGTGTAGGGAGAAAAATACCTTTCCTCGAAGATATCCAACCCTCCATATTCCCTTATGACATCAAAGTTGCATTCCCTTTCCCAAAGTTTGTAAGATGGTGTGTTGAAAAATATTCACAGAAAGAGAGGGTCCTTTTAAATAGTTTAAGGTCAAAGGTTCTATGTAGAATATATTGCTTTTCTATTTGATGTTCCCTCAATATACCAGAGTCCCCTTCCACAGCGTATGAACCCTTCGAGGAAGAGAAACTAGTCACAGTTTACAGGGAATGTCATCTCAAGTTAAAAAACCTATTTTTGCAGACAATTGTCAAACCCAAGCAGTATTCTGAGAGTCTATCCATGCCAGTGAATGTAAATGTCATGGTTATCAAGATCCAGTAGGCTTGTCCCATACTCAATCATATTTTAGGTCTAGATAATGACAAATATGTAGTAGAGGTCATGTTAGGTTTCCTGTTAACCTTTTTTCAGTCAGAATCTAGTCCGTCAGTCTGTATCAGTTTTGATAAATTCATAGTTGATAATGTACATAAATATCTACTGAACTTCCAATCACTAAGGCACTTCATGTATTACACATACTTGCTGAAAATGTTCCTGGAAACAAACAAGAAAGAGTTCCCTGAAGAAACATTCATCTCCATAGAATGAAAAAGAATCACAATGCTCATTTTCATAAATAAGATCATGTCCATAGTTTACATCTTGATCTTCAACACCAACCTTCCAAGATTCCTAGAGGACATGAAAAGTTACTTACATCCAAACTCAAAAAAAAAAGTAGGATATTGGGTGTTGTTCATGCACTCTATAATAATTTGGGTATATGGGTGCCAAGAGGCACCTTATCTTCTCCCTATATTTTTGACACCCAGATTTGTTTCCCTAGAGTTTACCATGCAAAGAATCATCTCACAAGCAGAGCATTTCCTGAAAATGCACAAGGCAATCAACCTGAAATTTCCTTTCATCATAGGACCATTTGTTGTGAGGACTAGATATTGCGTACCTCAAATCTGGGCCAAACTCAAGGAGTTTGAATTTGCACAGCTACAATGGAGAATATATTACCCACATCAGGTCATATATAAAAGAAGATTGAACAGAAAAAAGGGCCCTTATGAACATGAGCATGTGGAAGGTTTTGACAAATTGGCTAGTTTGGAAACCTATGCTGATATGGAACCCATCTTGCAACTTTCTCAGGAACATCAAGTAGAGTCAGCCCTACAACAGACTCAGACACAACAGATCCCTCAAAAGATGACATTCCAAGTTCCCAAATTAATTGTCTACACCAAAAGAAGTAGTTCAGAGGCCCTAGGCACTAGTAGTCAGCATAATGCTCCCAACAAGATAAAGATCAAGAAATCCCCACAGATTGTAGATCTAGAGGAAGAAGAGCCTAAGGAGAAAGTAATTATGGATATGGTGGAGAGTAGCACTAGAAAGGAAGAAGCTGGTAAAAGAAGCATGCCCCAAACTGAAAGCAACTCAAGAGATTTCAGTAGCAAAAAGCACATTTTTTATAAAACACCTAGAGTAGTCTACCAATCTAAAGAAGTTTAGCAAAGCAATATGTTGTGAAAGGAAGCTTGGCCATGAGTGAAATAAGGGAGTTGATACCTGAGGTAGAAAATATTTCTCAACATAGGTTTTCTCTTTTCTCAGTCAGAGATATAGAGAAGAAGACACTCAACATAGCAATTGCAGATGATGATAAAGTGTCTGAGGTCAAGCCGCATTATGAAAACACCAATGCCTCGGACAAGGTGAAATTCCACAGAAACACCAGTGACATGTTGTATTCAGACTACTTGGGTATGAACTTAAAGGTTTCAATGTTGAAAACTCATGCACTTGAGCTGGAGGGACAATTGAGACAACAGAAAGCATCCAACAGAGCTTGGCAGACTCAAGTCAAGAGATTATAATTTGAAGGCCCTTAGGGGGTGAAAGTTTCTTTAGAAGAGAAATATAAGATGAAGAAAAGCATGAAGAAAAGACTAAATATGTATGCCACTGAGAATACACAAACAATAGAGCTAGCTGCTCTAGAGCAAGAAAAATAAACATTTCAACTAGAATCATTGAATTACAAGGCCAAAGTGTTGCAGTTGGAGAAGGAAAAGGTAAATTGGTCACAAGGACAGACAGGAGAATCGAACGTGGTTGTTGTTGCACATTCTACTGCAGGAACTGAGAAAATCATTGATGGATTGGTTCAGGCTATGTCCTAAGTTATCCTAAAAGTAGAAGAAATCAAGATCCTTAAGGGAGACATAGAAAGGCTGCAACAAGAAATGAGAATAAAGGATGAAAAGATGCCTCAGTTCCAGAAAGAGAATCAAGATTTACATGAAAGGGTAGACAAGTTGATCACAAGGTTGAAAGGAAAAGGAATTTTGCAGGGGGGGAAACATGTCATCTCAGACTCTATTGTTGTTGAAGTTGTTAAGTTCAGGGTATACCTAAATTTCATCGATGACAAATATATCATGGCTATCATATCCATAATAAGATGCACTTTTGTGGGTGAGACATTGGCAAAGAAACCTTCAGAGTGGGCCCATAATGATATAAATATTCTAAATTCCATTCCCACTATTGAATGTTAGACCATCGGGTCAAAGACAATACCACGTTGATCATTTGGTCCAGGAGGGTCATTGCCAAGCATAATCTGCTTAAATCAGTCCAGAATAAGGCCATGCAGATGGAGAAGAGCATACAGGAATTCAAAGATTTATTTGAAGAGATGTTAGTCAAAGGCCTCCCATCATTTGGGGATGGAAAAGGGAAATTATATGATTAGGAGGAGTATAACTCTCACCTTGCCCAATGTAGAATGAATCACTTGAATTTTGAAAGCCTGGAGGAGAACTTGAAGGGAACAAATCTAGTGGAATATTTGACCACACATTTTGAGATCTTAAACCAATTCAAGACAATGAAGATCGGGTTGTCAACCATGACTTACGCCAATTTCATTGATTTGGATATCCTGATAAAAGAAATGATGGATTGTGAGATCCCTTCTGACTTACAGTGGAAAGATATAGTGTGGCTAGGTAAGACAGAGTGCAATTTTCCAGGAACCAACAAATATCCTCCAAGTGTCACCAAATTGCCATGTTCGGTAGGAGGCCAAGTGGGACAAATGTTGAAGACAAAAGTTGAACAGTCAAAGACATAAACCGTTAGTTTACGAGGTGTTTTTGATTAATCATTGTAAATCAGTTCACATACCGAGACTATCAGTTGAAATTATTATAGTCGATTTTAGAAGCTGAAACGTTTCAGTTCATTTATTGTAATTGGTTTTTAGTCGAAAGAAACTCAAATTGTATAAATGTTAGAAGTTCTAAATGAATTAATGTTGGCAGAAGTGCAAGGGCACCTTTTAGTTGTTTCTGAACTGAGTTGTAATTTTCTGGAGCTGAATTGAGTACATATGAAGAATTTTTTTAAGTCTCTATGAAAATATTCTAATGGTGGTGATATGAGTTTTGTATCCTTTCATTGCATGTATTTCCCGTGTTCCTTAATTCCAGTTTAATTTTCTTTTGTTTAAATTGGAGAGTCAAAGGCCTAGAATTCATCTTGTGATTCTCTCAGCTTAAGCAATTTAAACTGTGTAATTTTCTTCCTAGATAATTCAGAATTCATTTAAGTAATTCTCTGATGTAGTTATTTGTTTTCTCCTTCCTCTTACAACTTGCTTAAATACAATTTACGACTCAGATTCATTGCCTCATTTAGCCTTTATCCTCTAGAGAGTTCTATCATCCAGTCGTTGTTTTCATTCACTTTTAGAATTTCGACTCCATAACCCTAAGTGTCCCTCCCCTTCCTCGCCAACAATTTTATAAAAAACCCCAAAACAAACTAAATCTGGCCACTGTTTGCCAAAGAAATATCAAGTGACAGGAGAGATCCCTCTCTAAGTTGAGGAGAGTAGTGCCTAGCTCTAAATTAGGTTGAATCAATTACCTCTGTCATTTGTCTATCAGTCAGACAAAATTTACAAAGTGCTAACATGTACAAGGATATATTTGTAACAAAAGTTGGTGCATTTTGGCCTTCTAGCTATCTCATGCTTTGGATGCCCTAATTGTGGCTCTTCAATTTTTTTACAAGTTTGTCATTTCTTTAAAAGGAATTTATTTAAAGTTAATATTGCATAATATTTTTTTCTCATAAATCTTCTTTTCCCTAAACTTTGTCTCTTCCACACATTTGACAATCCATACAATAATTAATATATAATATATAAGTAATTTAAATTATTAGTCCTTAAACTAATAAAAAAAAAAATCTTCCTATGTAACTTTGAATATAATTTTATATGTAAATTTAATTGTTGTACATTTGCAAGCTCCTTTTTGTGATTTTGGAGTTGAAATATATACTCTTCTTTCTTTCAAAAGTGATTTTTTCGAAAAAAAAAATTATAGCTTTTTTATATCCCTTTCGTTAATCTTACCTTATTTAGAATATACATATACACGAAGAAAAATAATCATATTCCCTCAATAATCATGTTCAAGAGAAATTTAATAAAATTTTGTATGTTAAATCAATATCTCAATCATAAGAAAATTCAAGGAAAATTTTAACTCCCTATCTGTAATTCCCTATATTTTTCTGGTTGTTTCTATCCTAATCTTATCTAGCTTTAATATTTTAGCCATACCTACAACCATTTTCATAAGTAATGCCTTGTATTCCTTTCCAATCATATAAAAATGGTATTATTTTATATGCCATTTCACTAAGCATGCCATTTCACTAAACAAATTTAAAAAAAAATCATTTTACCAAACAAATTTAAAAAAAAATAAACAATGTTCCAAATGAAATGTTTAATCTTGTTTCTTTAGGTTTCAATCATGTAATTTTTTTATTTCAATTCAATATATTAATCCAAATAAAATCAAAACCCATCTAAACCTCGAATAGAGTTGCTAATCAAAGATAAAATGAAACCCAACAAGAGAGTCCAAGTATATATGTCATTACGACATGGAACATTATATACATGCTACTCCATATAAATGCTTGAGATTTTCTTAATCACTTAGCACGTGAGATTTATATATAGTGAGAAACGCATGCATTTGCTTCGGCAATCGTTTTTCAAATATAGTAAAGAAAATTTACCTTGTTGGTATCAACATAACTCGTAAGAAAATATAAACGTAAATGGAATCTTGTTATTGGAAGAATATTGAAAATGGGTGATTTGTAAACTACTATGGATATTTCATTAGACACTCTACCATAAAATATCTAACAAAATACTGAAATATTTACGGTGAAAGTTAATTTTCTTTAGATTTCATATTTTTTATTACTATTTTTTTCTTAGAATGTATGAAATAGCTAAAATGTGATAAACAGAGAATAGAAATAAATAAAAGATATAACCTAGAAAACCCAATATAGGAGAAAACTCAGCAAGAAGGTGAGGTTGCTATGCTCTCTTTACTTCAAATGAAAATACAAAGAAAGAGACATTATCTATGGAGTTTCCTTTAAAAAATTTCCTCCACTTTTATGCTCTTGAAATACCACTCCTAGGTGCTATGTTCAACTACCAAACAAGTACAATGTTAAATAATGGAACCCTTTCTCCTCCTAGAGTCCCAGCATTTAACATATCCCGATAGTCATCTAGGGTTAGATTTCAACTCCTTAAACCATCAATTATGATAAGGTTTTGGAAATTCTATAATCTTCTTGAAAGTATTCATGTGGCTAGCCCCATATGTATGAGTAACGATGGCTTACGTGTCATCCTATCATACCATGGTGGTCAACACAGTAGATCAACTTGCAAGAGGCGTCACTTTTCCATATGAGCTCTGATTGAGGCGTTTGACACATAGTTGGAAAGGTCTTGGAGTGTAGAATAAAAATTATTTGTCCAGAAGAAGGAAATGGGTCCCAAACAAAGGTCGTTTGATGCCTCAAAATGGATATGGAAGATTTAGGATGGTTTCTAACTACTTCCATAATGTACTATCTATACAACCCAAAATTCAAAAACGGGGAGTATGGAAATAACTGGATTTCATGCTCCACTTTTGTCTTGGGCAGTAGCCTTTCAGGCTCCTGGAACACTCCTATGTATGCTTGTAGAAAATCCTCCAACTGATTTTTCTTCTCTTTACTACATCCCTCCGTGAATTCCTTTACCCTTATTGAATTATCCTAAGTATGATTTTCTCTTAAGAAAAGTAAAACATATTTTTTACTGGAACTAATCAACTTCGTGACTTGGTTGGAGCTTACTAGTGAGATGTTTGACTTGCATTTATGTCAATTGATGATGTAGTACTTTCCATCCTTGATTAGTGGATACTATTTGTATCTGCACATGAATATTCCATCCCTTTTATACATGTAGAGACTCATAAACACTACACCACACATGTCCAGGGGTACTACATCCAACACCACTTCATCAATAACGTATGCACTTACAACAAATTTATTATTTCATTGTTTCATTACCTTGATCTATGCATCCTTCTTTACCAAACCCAATGGATACAAGATAGGATGATCACAAACCTTCAATCCAATCTTTCTGACCAGATCCATCGCTATAAGATTAGCCTATGAACTAGAGTCAAACAAAGCGTTTATCTTGGTCTTCTTTACATGTATCTTGATGTGTAAGAGTTTGGTCATCCCCTTCTCTGTCTGGTGATAAAGGTTACTAAGATTCACTTCCTTATACACAAGATGTGTTGACATTATTCTCATCCAAATCGAAGTTGCTTTCAACCTCATTACTCAAATATGTGGCTAGAAAATTCTTTTTCTTTGCATCCTTCTTGTGGTTCTTTAAGTTCAACTCTCGATGTAGTTTCCAACACTTTCCTGAGTGTGCCCATAAATATTTAAATGGTTACAATGGTTTCTAGGATCCTTTCAATGATCTGTAGTGCCTGATATATTATTATCCTTTCCCCCTTTTCAATTCTTCTTCCCCTCCTTAGAAGCTTCATGTTTCTCTTTATTCTTGGCATTTCTTTCCTGCCCTTCATATGTTTTCCAGATACTATGTCTTTACAAATTCCTTATCCACTGACTTTGGCCTAAAAATAATCACTTTATTTCATAGATAGTTACGCAAACACCCAAATAGTTATGGAGTACATTTGGTTTATTGGAATATATACTCAGCATGATGGCCATGTTTTTGAACTCGATACTGTATTGTACAATGTTCCCTTACTTCTATCTAAAGTAGTTCAACTGGATCCATTGGTCATCTACATACCCAATAGGGTAGAATTGGGACTTGATGAGGGTTTTGAAGTCCTCCCACCTAGTTACTAGAGGATCTCCCTCTAGCCTGAATGTTTTCATATGTCTTTTCCACCAGGTCAAAACATGTCCTTCTAACTTCAGTCTGACAAATGATATCTTTTGTTTTTCACTTGTATGGTGAACTCTAAAATAAACTTCTAATTTTTGCAACCAATGATTTTGTTTGAATGCATCGATCTCACCTTGGCATGGATTTATGTCCACTTTTTCTTCCATATTGAATAAAGACCATTAAGGGTTTATGGTACTGGAACTCAACTATTATTTCTCAGGTTTTTTCCATGACTTCATTTATGGGTCTTCATTATCCCCCAATTTCTCGTCTCTTTGAGTTTGAGCCTCCAAATTATTCAAATGGCCTGATCTTGCTTGATATAGCTTCCATGAGGAGGAACATATTTTGATATATGTCAACGAATTTTATTCCAGCTTCACAAATCTCTCCTCTGTTGGATCTCGATGGTTTTTATGAATAGACGCGTCGACCATGGCTACAGTTTTGCAGCGTTGTTTTAAACCCAATTCTTGGATCCCTGCAAATTTCTACAAATGCCCCAAGAAAACATATTTTGATGCCAATATTATTTGTAAATTTTCATGGATATTCCACTGGACAGTTCGTCACAATAGATCTAACAAAATACTCAAGTATTTACCATGAAGGTTAATTTCCTTTAGATCTCAAATTCTTTAATTACTAGTTTTATGCTTAGAATGTATGAAATAGCTAAAATGTGAAAAATGGAGAATATAAATAAATACTCACACACAAACCAAAAATAAACATAGGATATAACCTGGGAAACCCAATATGGGAGAAAACCTAGTGAGAAGGTGAGGTCGCTCAACTCTCTTTACTTCAAATGAAAGTACAAATAAAGAGACACTCAGTGTGGAGTTTTATTTTCGATTGTGGCATGTATGTCTGTTACAAAATATCTCCTCCTCTATATGCTCTCAAAATACCACTCCTAGGTGCTCTGCTCAATTATGGAACAAATACAATGCTAAATAATGGAACCCTTCTCCTAGTAGCCCAATATTTAACATAGCCTGATAGTCATCTAGGGTTACGTTTCTACTTCCTCAACCCTCAATTCTGATAAGGTTTTTGAAATTATAGAATATTCTTGAAAATACTCACATGTCTAGCCCCATATAATGGGGGATGACATGGCATCATCTCATACCATGGTGGTGAACATGGTAGTTCACCTTGTGGGAGGCATACCTTTCGCATACGAAATCTAATTGAAGCATTTGATGCACCATTGGAAATGTATCAAAGTGTAGAATATGGAATCATGATCCAAAGGTAGGAAGTAGGTCTAGAAAACATTGTTTGATGCATCTAATGGTTCCAAAATATTTCTAATGATTTTTGACCAAAATTTTCCAAATTGAAACCTCCCGTTAAAATGATCGTGCAAATTGATCCCTCCATTTTTTTTCTACTCTAAAAACATTAAGATAGATGAAAAAAAAATTCTACTCTAAAAACATTAAGATAAAACATTGAGATAGATGAAAAATAACAGTATAATCTAAAATGAATCAACTAAGATGTTATAAGTATAATCCCACAAAAATTTAATCAAATATGAGTCAACGAAGATTACTTGAAAATGTCATCAGAGATAATTAAAAATGTGCTCTAGTAGAACTTTTGAGCTCCCCAACTGATTTGTTTTTAAATATTTTTCTTGGCTAATTTAAAAGGTGACGTTGACTCATCTTATTTAGTCCACTTAACAAGGTAAGGTAAATCAAAGATTCTTCTCACGCAAAGATGAAAATGCCCATTCAGTTTCAAAATAAAAATGATAGTCAAACGAAAAATGCATTAAACAATAGATGACTATAACCATTTATCAAAATACAAACTTTCAAAGTAGAAAACTATTTAACCAAACCAAGGAAAAACCTCTTGGTTTAAGGCTTAGTAACCTTATAACTTGCTTTCATTACCTTTAGCTGAATAATTATTTTTTGTAATGTGAAGCGGACAAATGAGGCTAACAAATTAATTAACCAAACCAAGGAAAACATTGCTTGGTTTAAGAATTAGTAACCTTATAAATCGCTTTCATTACCTCTAGTTGAATAGAATTGCTTGGTTTAAGGCCTAGTAACCCTATAAATCACTTTTATTACCTCTTGAATAGTTATTTTTTGCAATGTCAATAGGACAAATGGGGCCTTCCAAAATTATGGTCACACACTTAGCTTTAATATAACTTTCACAATGTTCATAATCAATGAAACCCAACCTACCTCCTTGATGGGAAAAGAAAAATTGTGTGTCTCCATACATGGGTCTCAAAATTAGATTCCAGTGGTTACATTAAGTTCATAATCCCCAAAACGTATAGAAAACCTTTTCTAGGAGTCAAAATGTCAAATCAATCGATACCATGTACACAAACTTCTTTAATAAAAGACTAGAACTCATTCAAAAGATTGTTTAGATCAAATTTAATTATGTCAACTTATCCCAGACATTGGTCATATAGGATTTCAAGACACTAATTAGTATCAACAGGATTCATAAGCAGCGAAAATATTTAAATTCATTTGGGCTATTATACACTTCAAACCTAAAGTGTCAATTCTACCCAAAACTCAATTTTCAATCCACCTATAATAAAAATATTTTTTATTTTTTAGATAAGGCTACAAAATGATTTCCAATAAATTTGACCCTTCAATATTAAGTGTGCAAGGGAATTTAAACCAGGATGCATGCAATGTGACAAATGCATATAAAGCAAACTTGTGATGTAAACTAGTCTAATAATGCAATTTTCCTAGAAAAAAAAATTAAGATAACAAAAGGGTCAAACAAGCATTCAGACAAAGTATTTTGTAACGCACCACAAGGAAATATGAAGAGAATAAATATAATTTTTATCATGATTTTAGAAAAAATAATGAAACCGTCAGCACCTCAAATATGCAAAGCACCTCAATTGGAAAATATTGTCATTCACATGTGAAGCACCTCAAATATCCTTCAAAGACCTTGTTGACATGACCATCATTCTAGGGATGATAGGCAGTGGTGAGATGCAATTGGGTTCCCTGAAGCCTAATTAATTATTTCCTAAAGTTTCTTGTGAAAGTTGGATCACCTTTGGAGACTACAGAGTGGGGAATTCCATGGAGTTCAAAGATACTTTCCATAAAAACTTGAGCCATTGTGGGGGATTTAAATCAAAATTAAAGTGCACATAAATGAGAATATTTTCAAAGGAGATCAACCAAAACCATGATGATTGATTTAATATTTCCATATTTAGGTAATATGACAATGAAGTCCATAGATATATCTATCAATATAGAACGTGGAATAGGGAGAGTTGGTAGTGTGTCTGGAGTTTTGATTCTTTTTCCATTGGTGCATTGGAAAATATCACATTCGACCACAAAAGTGTGGATATCCTACTTCATGCCTTCCCAAAAAAATGAATGTTTGATTCATTCATATGTTTTGTGAAAGAGAGAATGCTCTAGTATTGGTGAACCATGAAGTTTAGAGAAAACAATGGATTTAAAGTGGGACTATTTTCTCAAATACAACTGACCTTTATAACAAAGATAATTATTTTTCCAAGAGTATCCCATAGATGCATGAGAATATTGCTACCATTGTTGGATCAGACTAGAAATTTTTGTATATTGGAACCATTCTTGGAAAAAAACCTTTAACCAATCGGATACAATGAAGGAGAGTAAAAAGAGAGACACCTCTTATTCATATTTCACGTATAGAGAATCAACAAACACATTTTGTTTTTCCTTCTTGTAAATGATATCATAATCATAGTTTAACATTTTGCTCAAACACTTGTATTTCTTAGGGGATGAAATTATTTGTCACAAAAAATATTTGAGGCTACGATGATCAATTTTAATTTGGAAGTGTTTCCTAAGAAAGTAAGGACATGAGAGATAACATGCATGCATAATAGCCAACATTTCCTTTACATAGGTGGGATTTTCCAAGTGTCTCTCAGATAATAATAGAGACATAAGTTGTTCAACTTTTGGTGGATCAGAGGGTAGGCTATGATCATTTTCCCGAGGAAACTCTTTGGAAGGGGAAACATCACCATCCTTTTCAGAAATGTCCTCAAAAGTAGCCATAAAAATCTTTTTCTGGTTACATTTTTTCCCCAGAAAATATTTTCCATCATAGTTGTAGAAAGGAACCTCAAGTTGGTGTTCAAACATTTATGCTTTGGTTAATTTATGGATCTTAAGAAGGGAAGGAGGGGTGGGATTGGTGGGCTAGGAATGGGGAATAAAGAATGTCTTTCTAATTTGAGAAGAGACTACATGTTTTTATTGCTTGGCTCAGTGAGTAGAGATCTATTAGGACATGAGATTGTATTGTCCTCAATTCCACTAATAAAGAATTAATGGAATAAGGTGTTCAAAAATTCATCAGTTCAGAAAGACAATTTCTCAAAAGAAACGATTTGTTCTTACACTATGCCAGACTCTTTAATTTTAGTCAAACAACTCAAATGATGTGTGTATGTGTCAAAGTATCCATAAAGATCTGCAACAAATTGGGTCCAAGAAATATACCCTCTGTGTGAAATTTTACATCATTGCCACCATTGCCATCGTTCAATATCTAAATAAAGGAAACTGATATAGAGTTTGATAAAGTCATTAGTGATCACATGCAAGGATAAATAATGTTCCATTTAAGTGACCCAACCCATGGGATTTGAGCCATCAAATATATTCACCTCAACTTTAGGAAGATGCAGGTCACAAGTAATCAGGTTAGAATGAAAGTACATGGAATGAGATGATTCAATGACCTCTGGGTGTGAAGGTTGTGTAGAGGAGATAGGAGTGTGGGATTGAGTAATCATTGTTGTGAATTTGTTCATAGCTTTAGAGAGGGTTTTTAATTGGGTGAGTCAGGAATTTATGGTAGCAATATTTAAATTAATTTTAGTGATATATTTCCTGGTCTACTCATGATATTTTTCCAAGGAATTAAGGAGATTTTCAAGGTCTTGGTTGTAGGTGTGAGCCATCTGGGAGAGACACAAGTAAGAATATAGTTGGTGGGTCCAAACAAAAGGGATTATGAGAGAGTGGAACGATTGTGATCAATGAAAGGAGATGAATATATTGGGGTAGGTTGCAAATAAGGGTTCCATAGAGGGGGAGTGGGTCTTCAGAAAAAAAATAAAGGATTGTGAGAGTTGGGTGCCACTACAATCAAGGCTAAGAAAGTAATCCAGTGGGAGAGGTCCCAAATAAGGGTGCCAATGGAACCACTATACTCTTATTTTTACTCCTGCAGAGTTATACTCTTGTTTGAATAATAATAATGTGACAAAATACTCAAATTATTAATAATTAAATTTGTGTAGGAATTTTGCAGCCAATATGAAAGAAGCAGGGTTGCACATATAGCATGTGAAAAATTTCCAATATTTTTTTGTGCTATTTTGTTTTGGCAACAAGGGTTAGGTTTTTTAGGGTTCATACAAACAAGGGATTTCCCTTTGATGTATATCTCTGATATCCCGACAGGGTCCAACTGTAGTACTCGACCCCATTTCTCAGGGATCTAACTAAGGAGGATCCACCATACCTTTAGCTTTACTACTCGATTTCCCAGGTATGTAAGAGTAGTCTTCCTGAGTGTTTTTCCCGGTGCCACTATAGAAATCAAGCGGTTGATTGATGGATGTACAACTGGTTTTAGGAGACCTATGGGATTCCCGATATACACAAGGGCATGTAGGAGTGAATGGATATGTACAAGTGTTATCTAATGAAGTGTTTCTATAAGAGGTACTAACAAGGGTTACAAAGGTTTCCAAATAGGTGAAACAATGTGTTTCTAACACATGAAATCATGTGCATTTTCTGCATGTATTCTTTCCCAACCACAGTGTTACCCATCAAGTGATAGATCATTGTGCTTTAAAGACACTCATAGACATCTCTAGCATTAAAAAAAATTCTAAAAAACTGCAAAGAAAAGGACTCTCATACCACTTGTAAGGTACTAGAAGAAAAAATGCATAACATAAATGCAATGTTTATCACAATTGTTAGCACAAAGAATAAAATAGTAAGCACAATGACATAATTGATCCAAAATATGATGCCTTTATTATCCTGAGAGAAAATTTCACCTCCCTCTTCGAGGGAGAAACCTCAAATAGAGTAGATCTCAGGTACAAATGAATTCACAAGAGAACCTTTTCCATTGATTTCTACCCCTATTTATATTATTTCTATATTGTAGAGAACATTTTAGAGGAATAAATTTTTAGAGGTGGAACCTTTTAGTGAGTCTTCTTTCATTATATGTGTTCACGTTATTACATAGGCCTTATTTACTAATGATGGCCTTTATTACATATCAAAACATATTATTTTATCGACTTGAGGGGTTAGGGAGGTTAGGACCCTAACATATTTCCAATCAATAGCAAACCATCATAAAAATAAATTAACACTAAGAGAAGAAAAGGTTCAATTAATTAGCCATGATAAAAATTCAAAAATGGGGCCCCATAAATTAGGGGGTCGTTGTGGTGCCAATAAGTTCCTAAGTATTTTTCTCCATTTATGTTCTTTCTTTTCTCCATGTATGTTTTTTTCTTTTGATTATGGATTTCCTCTCTTCAAAGGATAAACAAATGATATCAATGTTCCACCAAGTTTTTGGGACAAGCTAGCACGTGAAAGAGAAGATGCAAAGGGTTTATATGTGAGAGCACCCCAAATCTTTTGGAAATTCAAGGGATATGTGTGGGAGATCCTTCCAAATTTTGGGGAAATTCATGAGGGACAAGGGGATGTCAAGGTCCCTAGAATAAGGGTCCCCATATCTAAAATTATAAAAATATGAATATGAATGATAAAATCCCACAATAATAATTCATCCCATGTAAATTCATCATTATGAAATGTAAATACTAAATAGTAAACTATAAAATAGTACTAAATTCATATTTATAAATGATATAAATAATAAACATTATTCACATTTCAATTCAATAATGAAATACATTGTTTCATAAATCATAAATAAAATAGATATAGTAAAATATTGTATACATTGATTTAAATTCATCACATCATTCTAGAATCTAATTATTAAATTAGTGCTAAGAAAAATAATAGATATTGAATTATGAAATAGTAAATTGAAATTAATCAAACTAAAAAATAATAGAGTGATGAGTCAAAGACTCAATATAATATCTTAAGTATCTAGAGTCAAGACTCAAAAGTTAAAACTGAAAATTAACGATGGGAAATGAAAATTGAAAATAAAATGATTATCAAGGAGTCAATATCATTTATTGATCCTCTACATTCATCTGTTGCATGAAGTCACTAGGACCATCAATGGTAATGTCATTATCTGAGTCAGAATCACTCTCATGAGTAACCAATGACACACCAACCAAACCGTGCTACAACTCATCTAGTGCATCCATCTCATCTACCTGTGCACCATCCTTTTGGATCCACATCCCATCATGTTGTTCATCCCCTTTGATACTATGGTGACTTACTACTGACAAGACATAGAGAATTATGCACTATAAATAGCTTCTCTTCTATCCTATATGAAATTATATTTCTATTTATAGAGTGGATGAAGCTATATGTGGACCAATTCCTCTCAGTTGTGGAGGAAATAGCAATATGAGATAATAAGTGAATATAAATATGCTATATCTATAGAGAATCATCCCAATGCATGGTCCACCAAACAATGGGTTCATCCTAGAATAAATCATTATGATATTCCCTCACATCAATATTTTTGAAGGGACCATTGAGACTTGAAAAATGCATCCAGTATCTCCTAAGTGTTCTCCCCTCTTTTACATTGTACATATTTGTAATGGAAGCTCAAAACCACTTCTTGAACTCTAAATCCTCAACGGGAATAATTCCACCAAGCCTTTCCACATACCATTTTGGGTTGAGTGCATATGTTTCCATGTGACAAGGTGTGTTTATATGATCCCGCCTATGCTGAATAATGGGTCAAATCTAGGTTGTATAGAACTTTACTAAGGGATCTTTCTCATGAATGGATATATTCAGTTGACCCAACATTCTATCAAAAGTCTCATAGATTTCTCCAATATTAAGAGAATCTATGTCAGTGTATCTAATGACATCAACTATGCAGCATAAGAGTGACACCAAATAACCTCAAACTATCAACCAAACATTATCCAATATCTTAAGCTTGATTTTATTTCCCTCATCTATCTTGGATTATGTCCACCTACTCCAATTTGGAGTCACAACCATGGTATATAATGTTGATTGAACATCCAACATCCTCTCCAATAAGAGAAAATAGCTAGAATATATAGTATACGTGGGCTTGAGGAATTCCTTCCTCGAGTGAGACATATGCATGGCTAAGGAGGTGTGGTGGTTGCAGATAAACATCTACACATTTATTGTACGTATAACTAAGCTGGATACCCACTCATTTTTTCCAATGTCCTTTAGTCCATTGTTGAGTGCATGAAAACAACAAGGGGTCCAAAAACTATTTGTTTTTAATATGAATCAGTAACCCAATTTATCTACACAATGTTCTTACATACATCAAAACCTGTACAAAATTGGTAGGTCCAACCTCCTCTATAGCATCTTGAAGAAGCTCAAATTGGAAATACACATCTTTTTTCTTTACACAAGAATAAATAGCTCTAAGAAAGAAAGGCCCCTCTCAGTAGGTAACTATGATGTTCATAAGTGGATGTTTGACAATGTCTATCCACCCTGTTGGACACAATGGTATGATTTTTTCATTCATGTCAACAGGGTGTAGAAGAATCCAATATAAACCCAAATCTCAGAAGGAAGGACATTAATCGAAGCTCAGAAGGGAAAGAGCATTTCGTAAACATTATCAGGATTGAAATCCCCACATTAAAACTCCAAAATAATCAAGGAAGAATCATGTCCATTGATATAGTTCTCAGGAGTAATTGCAACCCTCAGATCAGTTAGAACCACTGATCAAATCCAAATGGAAGGATAACATATGTTTCAAGACATTGGAGATAAATCATAGGAACGAAGCCACGAAGTCATGAAATTCACCAACCATTAGATAAAGGAGGGACTTCAGATGAATTTTTGACCATTCGATCGAGTTTAGTGGAAGGACAGTGCAAGCCACAAATATCCCAGAGTCTTAGGTTAAACGAAATATTGTCAACTGTTGATCTGGAGTAAAATATTTGGACCATCAAATTGCAGTAAATGAAAGGAGACAATACCCTCTGACGCTGACCACTTCAACTAAAACGGGTCTAAAACATGTAAGTTCACCCAAAGGCCAAAGCCCCAAATTCTGGAAGTGAATGAGGACCATCAGATCTGGGAAATGCATCATGACCATTGGATGAGGATAGGCAGGTCGAATGGTTGTCAACTTCGATGTTGATCACTTTGGCGAAAAGGGGTCTAAAATATGTAAGTTCACCAGAAGGCTAGAGCACCAAATTCCCAAAGTGAATGAGGGCCATCAGATCTGGGCAATGCATGGTGACCGTTGGATGAGGATAGGCGGGTCCAATTGTGGTCAACTTCAGCATTGACCACTTCGGCGAGAAAGGGTTTAAAACATGTAAGTTCACCTGAAGGTTAGATCCCTAAATTCCCAAAGTGAATAAGGGTTGTTGGATCAAGAACTCAGGTGAAAAATAGACCATCCGATATAGAGTAATGATCCAAATAATAAAGACATATTACATGTCAAGAGATCCACGTCAACAAGGACACGTGGTGCAATCATATGGTGACATGTGTCAAGGTCCAGTTGGCGCTTTAGGTATACATAAGTCATGAATCAAGGTGACATGTGGTATCCACTCAATTAATGCCACATCAACAATAACACCATCAAGCTACATCACTCCGGGAGTATGTCCTTCAAGGATATGAAGTTTTTCCTACCATCAACTACCCGAAGTGTCGAAGGGAAAAGTCGTGAACTAATTTTGGTCATTGATCTAAGATCCTCCAGGTTCTCTGATGATCGTTAGATCAAGGGTAGTGGAAGGCTAACCGATAACAAGCATTCATCATCGTCTTATGACTTATTTGATGGGTAAAATTTTGGAGGGATTGAACTACTTCATAGTTAAAGTAGCGCAAAGTCCCAGTGTCACTAATAGATGAATACCCAAAGAGCGGGAGATCATTTCTTCTTAAACCCACGGTCCTAGATCCTCGACATGTGAAGGATATTAAGAAGGTAAGTGATGATAAGCACTCCGACATAATTTTCTATGGGAGAATTAAAAGACTACAGAGGGAAAAGCCATGAAGCACCGAAGGATGAAGTTCTGAACTAAACGAGAACTGTCCATCTCAACGTGAAAATAAGAAATGAATGTCTATCTTGATAAGTTATTAATAACTTGTTTGGATTAGTGCTTATCCACCGCTTGTGGTCCTATGGAATATATATCCCAAAGTTTTTTTGGTGCGAAATTTAAAACACATAATAATAATTTTATCTCGGTCAAGAAGGAACGTTGAACCAGATAAGGATTTGACTTTGTATTGATTTATCTTAAGTAATACAATACTTGCAATGCCTTAAAAATATAATATCTTACCAACTTAATTTGAGGATGAAATAAGGAGGCATGGGATCAATTTAAAATGAAATCGATCCATTGTTTTGATCCATTTATGAAAATCCCTCTCACTAAATCAAAAAGATTTCACAATAATGTATGAGTAATAATGGAAGAAAAATAAATGTTATTATTGCTAACTTAAATGAAAAGGTGAAATGGTAAAAACAAAGGGTCACAATGCTTCAAAACTCACACAAGTTGGAAGACTATATAAGAAAGAAATAACGACGAAGAAGAAGTGTCTTTTCATTCCATATCAGAAGATAAAAGTAGAAGCAGAGTCCAAGAAGAGGAACTGATGATACTTATGCAGTGAGAGTGGAAGGGAGGAGTAAGGAAGGATTCATATCATTTAATAGATAAGGAAGTTGGTTATTCCTAGGTTTGGTTCCATAAACACAAGGGAACTGGTGCTCCCTTGGGTTGGTTCCCTAAAAAAAAGGGAGTTGATGCTTCCTAGGGTTGATTCCCTAAAGAAGGGAATTTTTGTCTCGTAGAGTTGGTGCTCTAAAAAGGATTGGTGTCCTTCACTATTATTTATAAAACCTTGTAATTCTTGTTAATTATATTTATATAATTAATTTTAAATACAATTACATTGTTGATCTACTTTGGTAATTAATAAATCAAAGTAATTTCTAATTGTTGTAAAAGGGTAATATTGATTCACCCCCCCTCTCAGTATTTCCAACAATTGGTATCAAAGAAAGTGTCTTCAGCACATTCTAATAACTGGAAGGTAGATCCTGAAAGAAATAGATCAACAAGAGGGAATGCCTTCCAACAAATCACCATTGTTAAATGGAGGTGGATATGCTCTATGGAAAATAAGAATGAAAAGCTTACTCTTGGCTCTTGGTTTTTATGTCTGACAATATGTTGTAGATGGTTACACTACACCAACCAATCCAGCCACATATACTGCAGGAAAGAAAAGTTGCAATTACAACTCAAGAGCATTTAATGGCATTCTAGAATGATTGAAAAATTCTATATGTGTGAAGGTTACACATTGTAAGTCAGCTAAAGAAATCTGGGACAAATTGGAAGTTGTATATGAAGGAGATAGAAAATTCAAAGAAGCCAAACTACAAACCTGTAGAACTTAGCTTGAAAATTTGAAAATGAAAGAAGAAGAAAACATCGTTGAATACTTTCATAGGGTAGATGAGGTAGTTAATTCAATCAGAGTAGCAGGAAAATAACTTACCAATAAACCTATTGTACAAAATATATTCAGGTCATTACCTATGAGATATACTGCCTAGATTTCTACAATTGATGATAGGCCATAACTTGACAAGATCACAGTAGATCAACTTCATGGAATTTTTGAAGCATATGAGATGAGAACAGGAAACAAAAAACCATCAAAAAGAGAAACAACCTTTAAAGAATCTAAAACAAAGATGAGGTAGGAGAAAAATACCAATGACGATTTATTAGATATATTTGATGAAGAAGTTGCAAACTTCATAAAGAAGCTCAAGAAAGGGACTCGGAAATATAAAGGAAAGATTCCTCTAATATGTTTCAACGATGGAAAAATTGGACACTTTGCCAATAAATTTCCATATCCTAAGAAGGAGGAAAGTGATGATGCAAGAACCTTAAAAAATCAGAATAAAAGAAAAACTAATGATAAAAAGAAGTTCTACAAGAAAAATAAAACATTATTTACCCAAGAAGATAGTAGCTCATCGAAAGAAAATGAAGAAGAGGATCTAGAGATTCTATTTATGGGAATAAAAAATCAATATGATAATCATTCAGAAGATGAAGAAGAAGTTAACTTCAAATAATAATTCCTTTGTGTAATTGAAGAACTAAGAAAAACTATAAAAAAAACAGGTTACTAAGGGAAGAGCTTCTAGAGATTGAAGAAGCTACTAAATAAGGAGAGAAGGAAATTTCCAAAACCATTAGTGAGTTGAAACAATTTATTATTAAGTTAAAAGCTCAAATCCAAGAAACCAAAAGAAAAGAAGAAATATTGAATAAATAACTCAGTGAAAAACAACAAATGTATAAGATATTGGAGGATGAAATAGTTCAACTAAAAGGGAAACTAGAAAAAAAGATATTAAGTCTAAATTTAAAATAGCTCAAAAATATTGAATAACATTCTTAGAAGTAAGAGATCATCAAATTATAAGACAAGACTATGTTGGAAGATTGGTTGTTGTCATTGATGTCAACCCTAGTCATGGGTTTTGGACCGCAAGATTGATGAAGGTATTTGGACATGAAGGACAATGCACATGTAGATAAAACACCCATGGATGGATAGTATACATCATGTTGTTTCTGGTGGTATGTGACACGTCACGTGGATCCTCATGGTTGAGCAAAAATGAATTTTTGAAGATGACAAAGTGAATTGAAGAAGGAAGTACATGTAGGCCCTGAAGATAATTAAAGAAAAGAATTACAAAATAAGAAAGTGTCAGGTCCTCTATAATGTTAAAAGGAAGTGACATAAATGGTATAAATAAAAATCATTATACATTCATTTGAAAAAAGTCAAATTTTAGAGGAAATAAGAAGTAAAGAAGGTTGGATTTCAAGGGAGGATGAAGTCTTTTGGTGATGTGTTCTAAGGTATGTTAGTTTCAGGTCATATTACCATTTTTTTCTATAACGTTTTTTCTAGAAAAATTTAGATGGTGAAATTGTTATGGTATTGAGAAGACATATCAAGTTACCTTTGGTAAAAATTTCAACTCTTGATTCTCTATAATTATGGAGATACACTCTGTGGAAGATAGGTTTTGTGACCAGTCCTGAAGCTAAACAAGTGTTCTGGGTAAAACAGTCATAACTTCTTCATAGAGAATCCAAATGATGTGGGACGAATTTCATTGGAAATAGTATGGAATTTAGTTTCTTGTGTGAGAGTTTCAGAATTAGATGTTAAATATTGAGTGCAGGGCATTATGTACAAGTTTGGTCTCCTAAATAGACCAAAATTGAATAAAGTCTACCATTCTTTATATAACTTCTTTTTGGGGAGGATTCAATGAGTGAAACTTGGAGGAGTTTCAGAGAATACATTGAGTAATATTATATATAGGATCAGAGTACTCCGAGAATTGAAGAATTGCATAAATTGAAGAAGTCTCGAGAAGCATTATCAGGTTCTATGTGATGATTGGTTAATGGTGATGATTTAATGTAAAGTTTTATTATCTGTTAAGGTCCTAACCCGCATGTAGGTAGATCAATGTATTTGGATGTAATAAAGGTCAATATTAATAAGACCTTTTAATAAAATAGAATAAGGCGGATGTAAGAAGACCTAATAGAAGCTTCCGCTTCTAGAAGGAT
>JZKD02S1675087.1:0-10424 GCA_000966675.3 Picea glauca
TACATGCGTCATTTAATGATTTCCTAGTGGTCTTATGTACATGCCTACAACATAGCATTAATGCACTGGATCCCATTAGAACTCTTCAGTTAAACGCGCTCAGGCTAGAGTAATATTGGGATGGGTGACCACCCGGGAAGTCCTACTATTTTAAATGCATATGACATTTTATAAAATTAGTCCGATTTATCCCACATGCATCATGGGAATTATTCTCCTCTCACTCTCTCATATATAATTGAGGTGAAGGAGGCCCTTTAATCATGCAATGGAGTGTGATGTAAAGCTTCTTGTGAATCTCTTTCTTTTTAGAGATAAGCTACCTCATTTTTCCAGTTTGTGTTCTACAATGTTTTTCTATTTTATTCAGTAATAGAAGTTGGGTTTCATTGTATTTTTGTGTATTTCATTGTTATATCTTGGTTATATTTCTTCCTTCATGTAGTTCTCAAAATAATCTGGATCACACTACTACAATTGATCATCAAATGTCAAATGTCTTGACAGGTCTTCTCTAACTCTGTAACATCAATCTAAAAAAACTTCACACTACTCGAAGTATAAATCTCTTATCTATAGAGCTACTGCCTAGACTCCCCATGTTCAATATTCATAACATTGGGAGTCTCCAAGACGGATGTCTCAGAAGAATACCTTCTCTGATGCAAGTCATCTTCCTCTTCGTTTGTAAACTCATCATCTCTCTTAACTCTAACTTCTTCCTTTTTATCCATGCATTGATCTTGTACTACAATTACTAAAAGTATAATCTATTGAACATGTTATTTATTCACATGTTCTTCTCGTACTACTGCAAATCCTACGATGTATGGGACCTGGCTTTTATTCACCTCCTCTTGTTTTCTTTTCCATACTTTCTTATATCTGATATCAATGTTCTCTATCATAAAAGTATCGATCATGCTTCTACAATCATGATCCACGTGTCCATAGTTATGGCATTTGTACTAATCAATGTTATGTGGGGCCACATAAGATTTTCTTGCTTGAACAGTTATTCCATGAGCCCTACAATTTGCAACTTTATGTCCAAAGTTAGTACAATAAAAGCAATGACCATAAAATAAATTTACATAATTGGGAGTGGATGATCTTCTTTGTTGTGTATTCCTACTGAATTCCTGCCTTGGCTGATCATGATCATGATTGAGGCTTCTTTTTGGCTTGAACGTGGAGGATCTTGTTTTATAGTCTTATTCTTGAATGTTTTGCACTTCTGGAATGTTCTTCTTCAAGGGCTTGCATTCTTCCTTCTTCCTCGAACCTTTAATGACTTATTCATAAGTATTTGGCTTCTCTTCATTCTTTCTAGCAACCTAGAGGGCTTCTCTTCAACTAATGATGTGGATGTTTCTTTCTCTTCAACATTCATGTTGAGCTTGACAACTTTTACTCTCAACATGACAACTTCTTATTCAAGCTTCTCCACCTCTTCTTCTTTCTTCATTATTTGGTTCCTTGTGACTTCTTTTATTCACTTTGCTTCTTCAAGTTGGATCTTCAATGTGATTATTTCATTTTCAATTTTTCTTTCTTGTTCACTGAACTCTGCTTCAAGCTAATTTAAATCGTTAGTTCTTTCCTTGAGATGATATTTCAGTATCTTCTCTCTCTTTTCTACTTCTTCCTTCTGTGTTGTTATTTTGGCTTCCAAATACTGCTTTTGATCTTCGAGAGTTTCTTCAGTCAAACGTGTCCACTAGTCTTCTCTAACTCTGTAACATCAATCTGAAAAAACTTCACACTAATCGAAGGATAAATCTTTGATCTATAGAGCTACTGCCTAGACTCCCCCTGTTCAATATCCATAACACTAGGAGTCTCCAAGACGGATTTCTCAGAAGAATACCTTCTCTGATGCGGAGTCATCTTCCTCTTCGTTTGTAGACTCTGTTAGCACTCGGTAATTTCTTTGGGCTGCATCAAAGAAATCCCAAGGTAACTGTTTCATCCAACTTTAGATTGTATTCTGACCTATACAATCAGAGAGGGCTCTCTCGTATGTCTAATGACTTGTAATAACTCAAATATTTCATTAATATATGCACAGAGGTCAGATTTTGTAATAGGACAAGTTTATTTTTTGCTTTAAAAGGGATGGTAGGACAAGCAAGAGAGAAAGTACCATTGGGAAATGGAGTCAATTTAAAAAAATGATAGAAACAAATGACTCAGTGACTGAACTCGAGAGGTTAAAGGCTAAATGAGCAACAGTCTTTAGTTAAAAAACATTATGTGTGGCGAGAGAAAAACACATGAAGCAACTCGGAGCACCGTTGGGGATGAATTCGGAGTTAACTTAGAAGCAACACAGTTTGTCTAAATGGTGCAAATCTAAAGCACTGCGTGATGAATTCTAGATTCAAAATCACGTTCTGATTTAGACAGAAATTATAGATGTGAATATAAGAGCACAGGAAAGCACATACACAAAGAAATAATACAATACATCAGATTGCCACCATTAGAATCTTTTCATCAAAGCTTTGGGACTTTTGCATTAAGTTTCAATCAGATCGAAACAAACTACAATCAATAGTCATTGTCTACACTATTTCACCAACCAACCCCGTTTACATGAAAAATATTCCCATATATATAAAACTAATGTCACCCTTGGCTGCTAGGGTGGAACTACTTCCTCCTAGAATCATGGATCCGTTTTCTTTGAAAGAGAACAATAACTTCAATGGATTCACTAAAAATAGATAACCTGAGTTTGCCAAATCATAATCGTAACCGAAATATTATTTACAATCATTGATCATGATCAGAATTTGACCATATGGTTGTGACGAGTCAGCATGTTCACTGTTGGACACTCTTTCACCCTTGCACATTGAGTTTGATATGCAACAGTAACCTACAGCAAAAAAACGCAGCGGATTGCGCAGCAAAATCGGAAAATAAGCATTAAATATGACATCATATCTCACTAATAAAACACTATTTTATGAACCTGAGAGAGGTTTTTGTAGTTAATATCGCTATAAATAAAAACCTCTCTAAGTTTCTTGAAATTGATCTCCAATTGGCCGGAATACGTGTCACCAAAACATGTCTCAGACAGGAAATCATAAAAACTGAAAAATAGGGCTCAAATATTCCTTCGAATCTCCCAAAATATGAAATGTTTTTCAAATCTGAGAGAGGATTTTATTATTTGGTTTTTCCTCAACAAAAACCTCTCGGGGATTTTTAAAATTCCTCTCCAACTAGTTAGAAAGTGATCTTGAAGTTAACCACTAAACCAGTCATTTCCACAGCGCGACCTGTAGCCTGTGCACAGGAAAATCCTCTACATGAAATCATCCTCTGCACGACGAAATCCATTGTGTGACATCATCCTATGCGCAACAACCTACTGCGTGATGAAATACACTGTGCGACGAAATCCTATGCGCGACAACATCCTATGTGCGACAACATCCCATGTGTGATAGCCCAATGCACGATGGAATCCACTGCACAACGAAATCCACTGCGAGACAACATCCTATGCGCGACAACCCACTGCGTGATGGAATCCACTGTGCGACAAAATCCACTGTGTGACGAAATCCTTTGCGTGGTGAAGTGCTCTGTGCAGCGCGCAGTTGCAAATGAAAATGGAACTAATAAATGATAATCTTCCTTTTAAAAATGACCCTTGGAGATGTTAGATGATGCCAGGCATAAAAAAAATATGAGTGCTATCAGGGATGACTTTGCAAATTGTTGACAAACCTCTAACCTTAGCTATGAAAATCATGGTGCTAACAAACTCTTCATCTCTCTGAACTCAGACTTCTTCATGTTTATTTGTTGATTGATCTCGTACTAAAATTCCTAAAAGTACAATCTCTTGAACCTATTCTTCTCGTACTACTGCAAATCCTGTGATCTCTGGGACCTGGTCTTTATTCACCTGCTCTTGTTTTCTTTTCCATACTTTCTTATATCTAATATCATTGTTCTCTATCATAGAAGTATCTATCATGCTTCTACAATCATGAGCCATGTGTCCATAGTTATGGAATTTGTAGCACTCAATGTTATGTGGGGCCACATAAGTTTTTCTTGCTTAAACATCTATTCCATGAGACCTACAATTTTCAACTTTATGTCCAAAGTTAGTACAATAAAAACAATGACCATAAAAGAAATTTACATACCTGGGAGTGGATGATCTTCTTTGTTGTGTAGTCCTTTTGAATTCCTGTCTTGGTTGATCATGATCATGATTGAGGCTTCTTTGTGGCTTGAACATGGAGGATCTTCTTGTGTAGTCTTATTCTTGAGTCTTTTGCACTTCTGGAATGTTCTTCTTCAAGGACTTGCATTCTTCCTTCTTCATCGAACCTTTAATGACTTATGCATAAGTATTTGGATTCTCTTCATTCTTTCTAGCAACCTGGAGGGCTTCTCTTCAACTGATGATGTGGATGTTTCTTACTCTTCAACATTCGTGTTGAGCTTGACAACTTTTACTCTCAACATGACAACTTCTTCTTCAATATTCTCCACCTCTTCTTCTTTCTTCATCATCTGGTTCCTCGTGACTTCTTCTATTCAATTTGCTTCTTCAAGTTGGATCTTCAATGTGATTATTTCACCTTCAATTTTTCTTTCTTGTTAATTGTACTCTGCTTCAAGCTAATTTAAATCGTTAGTCCTTTCCTTCAAATGATCTGTCAGTATCTTCTCTCTCTTTTTCGCTTCTTCCTTCTATGTTGTTATTTTGGCTTCCAAATACTGCTTCTGATCTTCGAGAGTTTCTTCAGTCCTTCTGGCTTCTTCTAGTTGACCTTTTAGCATCATGATCACCTACTAAACTTCTTTGGTGTTAGAGTTCTGTGATTCTTCCATGTAACATACCCTGGCCTCCCATAGTCGGGCACGCTACCTCAAGCACTTTGTTCGAAACTGAAATTCAAATTTTGATTCCATTTAATTATCAAAGAAGCATGAAAGAAACATGATAGCAGCAAATGAAATATTAAAGATTCATGCTACAATATAAAGAATGTTTAAACATGCCATGCATAACAATAACCAGCAAGCATGGATGATATAACATACAAAAACTCAGAGACAATAATTCATACACAACGGAAATAAATATACAGCAGAGAAACGCATGACAAAGAGCACTTATCTTAAGCAAAATAGTTCACCAACTGGCTGCAGAAAAAGGACATTCCACCCAACCATAGACATTTTTGTTCCAAGTCTCAACAACAATATCACACCCGAGCCAGGGCTATGAATCCACAAGGACAGTTCCAGGGTGTCACTCATCTTCCCAAACCAATCAACACTCAAGTTCTCACAGGATTCTCAACACACACAACAATCCACGTACATCATCTCTCTTCTATCCATCATGCACAACCCAAGAAAATGTACCCCCTTCTTTGTCATGCAGTCCCTCAGGTTGTCCACCTCCTTCCAGGGCTCTAGTGGATCTGGTCAAGAATTTTCATTCTGGGACTCTTAGGATTCATAGTTGTGAGCACCACTTAACACATGCCAATGCATCTCATACATGTAGGGATTCATTCATGGTTCGAATACACCAACAATCATTACAACCAACAAAACAATGACTCCTCTCCAACAATTCATTTTTCCTTCCCAAGCCAAGATCAAAATGAATGAGGAATGATGAATGGGTGAAAGAGTGAATGGAGAGAGATAACATAAAGAAAGGTGTGAACCATGAACAATGAGTGAATAGGGTGAGTGAAGAAGAACCCAAGAGCAACCCTGAAACAACCCATAGGCATGGTTTATATCATTCTTGGAATTAAAGATCCACATGGCCTTCCCCCAAGAAGCTCATGTAACTGATATTCTCCATTAAAACCAAAAAGGGTAAAAAATATAAAATAAATACTTAGCGCCCCAAGCCCCCTCTCTTGTGGAATCATAGCCCCCTACAACTCTTGTCCTTGTCTGTCTTGCAGCCAGTGATGTATTGTTACTAATAAATATCAAAATATTACATTTCCTAGGCACACTTGCCTCTTTTATTTGTTTGGGCACTCTGACCTTTAATAAATTAACAAAATATATTATTTAATATGGGGGCTCAAAACCAGGGTATTACATTCCCCTCCCCCTTATTTTGGCACTATCCTCAGTGCATGTACAAAACAAAAATCAAAATTTCAAAATTTATTCAAAAAGTTGTGGGTACTCTGCCCGCATGGCGTCTTTATGCTCCCAAGTAGCATCTTCGAGACCGTAACAGGTCCACTGAACTTTTACCAGCTCTATAACTCGATTCCGGAGCATTTTGACTTTTATGTCCAATATGCACATTGGCTAGACCCAGAAGTCTCCCTCTGTCTCTACCTGAATCAGATGTTATTCAATAACATGGTTAGGATCATGTACATATTTTTTTATCAATGAGACATGAAATACATTATTCACATTCATGGAAGTAGGAAATGCAAGCATGTATGCAACTGGCCCTAGTCTGTCCAATATCTCAAATGGACCACAGAATATGGTTGCTAGCTTTGTATAACTACCCAACTTCAATGAGCTCTTTTTGGGATTCACTTTCTAAATCACATGCTCCCCCAATTTTAATTATCTAGTTGTCATGTTCTTATATGCATAATTTTTCTGTCTATCTTGAGCTTCCCTTAAAATATGCTTAATTCTAACCATCTGGTCTTCCATTTCCTTGAGCAAGTATGGCCCAAGTATCACTCTATCCGCTGGGTTGTCTCAACTCACTGGAGTATTGCATTTTCTACCATAGAAAGCTTCAAATGGGCTCATTTTCAATGAAGTTGGATACCCATTATTATAGGCAAACTCAACCAAGTGCAACTAATCTTCCCACTTAGATGGCTTATCCATCACATACATTCTCAACATGTCTTCAATTACTTGGTTGACTCTCTATGTTTGACCATATGACTGTGGATGGTATGTTGTGCTAAAGTTAAGATTTGTACCAAATCCTTTAAACAATCCCCTCTAGAAATTTGAAGTAAACTTTCCATCTCTATTTGAAACAATTGTCTTAGGTATCCCACGCAACCTAGCAATCTCCCTCATGTAATTTTTTGCAATATTAGTTGTTGTTGAGTCATTTTTACAGGAACAAAATGCGAAGCCTTTGTCAATTTATAAACCACTACCATGATTAAATCATGTTGTCTTGTTGTCCTTGGCAATTTAGTTATAAAATCAATGGTTACCACTTCCCATTTTTTCTCTGTAATTGGTAATGGTTGTAGCAAACATGTTAGGTGTCTATGCTTTTGTTTCACTCTCTAACATTCCATACATCTAGCAATGTAATCAACAACATCTTTCTTCATTCTTGACCAAAAGAATTGGCTTCTTTCTGTCGTAATTGTTTTCCGGTAACCACAATGTCTAGCATATGGAACATTATGCATTTCTTTTAATACCAAATTCCTAAGTTCTCCAGAACTAGGAACATAAATTCTATTCTTATGCATAAGTAATACATCTTCCATCATCTCATATTCTTTAATTTTCTGTTGTACATTTTCCTGTTGTAAGCTCTCATTTACCTGTAGGTAATGTTGATCTGTAACAACAACATCTAAAATGTTGCTTTTTAAATATGATTGATGCATACTAATGGTTGTAGAATGCATGATATGTACTCTTCTACTAAGTGCATCAACAACTTTATTTTATTTTCCTTTCATATGCTTGATGTCAAAATCGTATTCACTTAAAAATTCCAGCCATCTCGTTTTCCGGGCATTCAAAGTTGGTTGTTCAAAAAGACATTTCAGACCATTATGGTTTGTTCTTAATTCAAATCTCTTCCCCATGAGATAATGCCTCCACATATTCAATGCATGAACAATTGCAACAAGTTCCAAGTCATATGTGGCATAGTTTCTCTCATGTTTTTTAAGATTCCTGAACTCATAACCAATGACATGTCCATTTTGAGTGAGGACTCCACCAAGTCCTTCCTTGCATGCATCTGTACATACCACAAAAATTTTATTTGGGTCAACAATCTTTAAAATAGGTGCACTAGTAAGTAGTTCTTTCAATAAATTAAAGTTCTCTTCACACTCAGTTGTCCATTCAAATTTAATTCCCTTATTTTGCAAAAAATTGATGGGATGAGCAATCTTAGAGAACCCTGTTATAAATCTTCTATAGTAACTAGTTAATCCCATAAAATATTTGACTTGTGAAACATTCATGGGTGTTGGCCATCCTCTAATGGCTTCAATCTTCTCTGGATCTATTGTTATGCCTTGTTCTGAAATAATGTGTCCCAAGTAATGGATTTATTCTTGTTAAAAAGAACACTTACTAAGCTTGGCATACAACTGATGTTCCCTCAACACTTGCAATACCAATCTTAGGTGATGTTCATGCTCTTCCTCTGACTTATAATAGATAAGTATGTCGTCCAGGAATACTATGACAAACTTATCCAATTAATTTCTAAATATGACATTCATTAAGCACATAAAGACAATTGGTGCGTTGGTCAGTCCAAATGGAACCACTACAAACTCATAATGCTCGTACCTGGTTCTAAAGGTTGTCTTATTAATGTCTTCTTCCTTGATTCTTACCTGAGGGTATCCTGATCTCAAGTCTATTTTTGAAAATATCTTTGCTTCTCTCAGCTGATCAAAGAGGTCATCAATTCTGGGTAGAGGGTGTTTTTTCTTCACAATGGCTTTATTCAACTGTCTAAAGTCTATACACAACCTCAATGTTCCATCCTTCTTTTTGAAAAAGAGTACTGGTACTCCCCAAGGTGAAACACTTGGATGTATGTACCCTTTCTTTAATAACTCTTCCAATTGCATTTGTAATTCTTTTAATTATGTTGTACTCATTGTGTAAGGTGTTTTTTATATTGGGGCAGCTCCTGGTACTAAATCAATAGAGAAATCTATCTCCCTCTTTGGTGGAAATCCTGGTATTTCTTAGAATACATCTTCAAACTCTTGTAGTGGCGAAAACTCTTCAAGGCTTGGCCCTTTTGTATTTTCTAACTCTTCCACATGAGTTGCATACAATTGACATCCTTTCCTAAAACATTTCTTTAGTTGTAAGGTTGAAATATCCCTTATAGAAATGGGTCTTGGAATTCCTTTCACATCGCTATGTTTTCCTTCTTCATCAAGACATGTAAGTGTCGTGTTATGACAATCTAGGACAACATGGTGTTGGTCCAACCAATCCATTTCAATTAGGATGTCATCAGATCCTAATGGGATGATATTCAATCGACAACTATATTTACTCCATTAAGATTTATTGGACAACTTCTGATAGCCTCATTGATCCTTCTTTTGGTTCCAGTGGCTAGTTGAACCAAACTTAACTTCCCTAGCTTACTTTTCTCCAAATGTAATCTATCCACTATCTTAGGATTAATGTAACAACGACTTAAAATAACAACAGGTTTAATAATGATATTACCTTCCACTTCGATCATATTGGATTGGTATTGTTCTTATCGATCTTCTAAGACTGCATAAATCTTTCCCATGTCCTCCATTGTTGTAGCCTCTTGTATGTTGGGCATAGTCTTTGCTTTATCTCCTCTATGAGGGAAATACTTGTATAGGATATTTTCCTTGCACCCCCAACATTGGATTGGTGGTCTTCCTCTTTTCCCAAAGAATCCTCTTTATTGGATTCCTCCTTAGTAGACTGATCTTGTTGATTTTTGTTAGGGTTATTTCTATTGAATGGAGGTTTGAACCCCTTCCTCCTCGGATCAGATTTATCCTTCTCTTATCCTTCCAATATTTCTACATGGATTCTCTACCCTTGCCTTTCTCATACATGTACTTAGCCTTCCTGATAGTCTCAGTTAATGTCTTGGGCTCATCATATTGAATCTTCTCTTTATAAAAGGATGGCAGGCCACATAAAAACCTTTGAATCTTCACTTTTTCATCTTTGATAAATCCTACATACTTCAACAATCCCAAGAACCTCTTCTCATATTCTGCCATGGTCATGCTTCCCAACCTTAGCTCAAAGAACTCTTACATCTTCTTGTCATAGAAGTGCTCTGAAAGGAACTCCTTCTGAAAATATTTCTTGAATTGCTTCCAAGTGATCCTGCTCTCATTAATGTGCTCAACTTGCTTTAGTTTATCCCACCACATAGCAACTTTCCCATGTAAATGGTGTGCGACAATTATTGCTTCTAGGTTTGAGGAATAGTTATGCAATTGAAAATACCTTCTGAGTCCAAGCAACCATGCTTCAAAATCATCTTCCCTTTCTCTTTCACCATCAAAGGATCGTGGCTTAAGCTTCCTCAACTCTCCTTGCAAACTTTCCAATTCATGCCTTCTTCTTTGGTGCCTAACATGAGACACTTTTGGACTGCTTATGGAGTCTTTAGATGCATAACATTTCCTTGTTGA
>JZKD02S1675087.1:32729-52877 GCA_000966675.3 Picea glauca
TGAGCCTCCTTCCCTTAGGGTTTTGATTCTAGGGCCCTGCCATTGCAACACCATAGAACCTTACCTTCTAGTCTCTAAATTTTAAATCCTCCCAAGATCTTTTGCCCTTGCTTTTGACTCCATTTTGCCCTAAGGCACTGGTTAGACTTACAACGTTGAGCTTTTGCTGTGTAAAATCATCTTTCAAACTTCAAATTTTGAAACCCTGACTAACCCTAACACTACTAACCTAGGCTGATGTTGTACTTGACGCAACAACCTTTCTAACTAGCAAATAAGCAATTAATGATGACGTCAAGCATTTATTGAGCTATTGTTGAATGAAAATACTGTTGGCTTGGTCATTTTTTGTAGACATTGATGAATTGTTGATCTTGCATAGGCTATTTAGCTTAACGTTGACCTCATTATGTCTATTATATTGCTTGTTAAATGAAATCAGATAGTCAAGAAGTACTGACCCTTTGAATTATAACTTGAAAATATACATATAGTGTTGTTATTGTCTTGTTCCGGGCAGGTGTTCTCAACAGGGACTTCACTTCTTTATTGGCTGATTGACCGGAATATCTGATACTGGTGGTAACCTGAGAGGAGGGAAAACCTTAAACTCTTGACCTTACATTCTTTGCCTCTTCACAACCCTAGGTTACCGGGGACGTCTCCCCTGGGCTAACCTCCCTAAACAGAAAGAACCTCCCCATCGAGGTGACAGTGGGTGGGGAAGGTTCATGTTACGCCAGTTTGTCCACTATCTTGTAGCCTGTGACCTAAAATACAAACTGCGTGATAACAAGGACAATGATGTTTTTACCGTCCCGAGGAACAGATAAGTGTGTCCCATTGAGCAAGAGGTATCCACATGTCAAGGCTTGCCAATCTCTTCCTAAGATGATTAAGTAATTTCTCACTGCCATATCAATTACCTGAATATTAAGGGTTGTCCTTATTTCAGGGTGTGAGCACAAAACCAAGGTCACATCTTTGATGTCTCCTATGGTCATTTGTTGTAGACTATTCTAAGAGAGCATGCTTCTGGCGTTTTCATTTGTACAACACAAGCCTAGATTTTCCATAATAATCTTCGACATTACACTTGGGCCCAAACCACCGTCAATGAGGCAACAATGGGTGATCTTATCCATAATTTTTACAGAAATATAAAAAGGGGGAATTTTTTACAGGGTATCTAAAGTTATGTACACCTATTTTATTTACAGACGAGTCCTCTTCATTTACCTCTTTAGAGAGGTTGGCTACAACATAAGATTTTCCTTCCATGAATTGTTTTGTATGCCTCTGTTGTTCAAGGATGACAACCATGTCTAGAAGGATTGCATTTGCTTTGATGTTGGCCAACTGATTTAAGATATTGTATTTGGAAGAGGGGAGAGGGGAAATAATTCCTTGACTGTCAGGAACCTTAGGAACCTGAGTAGTAACAGCTAGTAAGGATGAGCTCAGGCCAGAAGAACTTCGGAGATCATATTTGCCTTTGGGAGCATACGATTTGTTCCTAGTATTGATGATCATGACATCTTCTGGCTCTACAAAATCTAGGACAACGATGGTAGTTTTTGGTCTTTTACCAAAGATCCTATCTCTTGCACTCTTCTTTACCTCACATGTGGTCTCCTCGTGGTGTTCCTTGCAAAAGTTACACCAACTACGAGGCATGATAGCTTTAGGCTGGAAATTATTTTCAATTGGATTTCTAAAGGGGGGTGCAAAAGAGGATGAAGCTCCAGGGGTGAGAGGGGATACATTTCCCTTTCGCTCATATGCTATCATAAGATCATTCATGTCTTATACAAGTTGTAAGAGGGCGGACATGTCTGTATGTTTAAATGATTCTCCTTGAGGAAGATCCGTTCTTTCGAGTTGTTCTTCATACTCTAAACACACATGCAGAGTGGAACCGAGGTTATCAATGGATTTTTATTCAATCCTATGATGGTAGGCGGAAGGTAATGCATTATAATAATGCATGAAAGCGTCTTGGTTTTGAGGTTGAATGAGTTTAGGGATTTGATTGTATAAGTTCATGAAACGTAAGTTGAAGGACTTGATGGTTTCACCATCCTTATAGGAGATGTTATTGTACTCCTGTAACTACTCAGTTGAGCTTTTAGATTGCCCATATGTGGATTTGAACCAATAGACTAACTCCTCCCAAGTAGACAGAATCTTAGGAGGAAGGTCAACAAAATCGGGCGCAACCTTTCCTTCCAAGGAATTGACAAATAAACGCATGCAAGTATCGTTGTCATTGGATCCTATGTTGTGGCAGGCATTAGAAAATGCTATCAGGTGTTCATCTGTAGTGACAATGTTATTCCCCGAAAACCTAGGAAGATGGTATTTAAATTTAGGAAGTGGATGAGTAGCAGGTGCTAGGTTAAGAGGAGAGGAAACATGTTAGGGTGTGGTTGTAGCGTCTTCTTAAAATTGAAAAAGCCCATACTTTTTAATGACTTTGGTGGGGTTTGTGGTAGATTGGATAGGGATATGGTGGCTATATAAGCTACCAATCACCGACGAAGCTGAAGACTTAGAGGAGGAAGCACTTCCAGTGCCACCAGAGCCACCACTAGATGCCATCTTGTGGGTGATAGGAAAACTGGATGAATCAAACAAGGTTCTCCTTAGAGCACTTTGTTGGGTTGATAACATGACGTTCCTTCTTCCTATTTCAACAATAGGATTAATTTAAGGTGATAAGCCTCTTCTTCTTCTAGAAACACGAGGGTCTAAGGACATGAAAAGAAGGTCAAATTTGAAGGAAAAAGAAGGTTATTGTTGATTTGTAGGTTGTCTACGCCTAGCTTCCCAACGTTCTTGGGCACTAATGTCTCGTTCAATTGCTTCCCATGAATGATTAAGCTCAACCCAAGTATTAGCAGTGTCTAAAATGGTGTTAAACAAATTCAAAGCAATGTTGGTCTGATCTTGAAGACCGGGCTCAATATTGGGTTGCCTTGCGACAGGTACAGTCATTAAGTGATAAAACAATCAAAGAATAAATATAAGAAAAATAGATGTATACGATGATAATCAAGCATAAAAAACAACTAGAGAGATATTGAATATCTCCTCAATATGGTCGCCAAATAAATGTTGAGGAAAATATATGAATGATCTTGCTCAAGCATTTTTAGATCTTACTTGGATAAAGTAAAATAGACAGGAATAACACCCTATGTTTATAGCCATAAAAAATTATATCCTAATTCACAAGTATTGATTACAAGTGCTTAGGCTGATTTTTCTTATAAATGAAAGCTTGGTGAAAAATTCATTTTTTATGTAATTTTCTGAATATATCAGATGTTGAAATAAATATAGAGACGGGAGTAAACACCCGATCAATAATCAAAACAGATGAGACATAAAGCAATCGCTTATTTCATTCTAATTTATCAAAAGAATCGTTCTCTTTACAAAAATCCTTGAGGAAGTTTTGGACCAAAGTCAAACTTAGATGTCCCCGACGAAAACCATACAAAAGGACTTCTGATAGAAAGTAAAAAAAAATGAACTTTGAAAGCTGGATCAGCTTGCCATAGATTGTTGCCCACTTGACTCTGCACAATAGCCTTTGTGAGTCATGAAATTTAATTCACAAACAGACAAGTCTACACAGACTATCAAAGATAGATCAACACCTCTGAAAAGCAAGTGTATGAATGATGTAATTCAACCCTGAATCTTGTTGTCTACAATAGGACCCTGCTATCATAAAAGAGAATTAGGCTTCCAATGAATTAAAGAATGAATGAAAACTGAATTATCTCAGCAAAACTCAAAGAGCGGACCTTAGTATGCTTCTCCTTCTATTCTGCTCTTGTTCCTCCTTTTCCTTTTGCCTTTAAGAAATTAGAATTAGTTGAAGTAGTTGAATTGCTTCTTTAATTAAGTTAACTAAAACTCAACCAACTTTTTAGTTAAGGGGGAAAAGTAATAAAATCATAATAAGGGTTTTTAATAAATAATAACCAGTAGGTGGGACCCCTTGTGACTCCCTTTAGTTCTTTAACAATCATAACACAACTAGTTAATCAAACAAAACATCCCTCCTTGTGACTCCCATCATCACTTTCATATTTTGACAATTTATATCAATGATAATTGAAATTGTTTCCAAAAATATATTACCCATATATCCAAAAAATAGTGTGTTTTTCAAAATTTCAGAAGTCAACTCTTCTCAACAATCAATAAATAAAAGCACTTAAAACCATATTTGCCACTCTAGGAGGCAATCTTTCCCTTGTTGTTGTTGTCACCCTTTGATCTCTCTGAATTTGCCTTAGGCCGTGTGGATCCTTTAGGCCTAATCTCACTAATCACATGAGAGCAATCATCCTTCAAATGCAGGCAGGAGGACACGGATTTGACAGAGTCATTTGAGGGTGAGGAGGGGGCAGCATCGACTTTTCCTTTGTCAGGAGCATGGTGGGCTTCGGTTTTTAACCTTTTTCTTACATGGAAAGACTGTACTAGTGAGTGGACAGGGGCAGCTTGGACAATTTGATTAATAGGTGGAGGAGTAGATAGAGACAAGTTAGGCCAGCCATGATGTTAGGAGACTACCGGGTGGAAAATCTCTTGCCATCCGTCATTTTCAGGGATTTCAGGTTGTAGTGAGACATGAGGAGGCATGGGGATACTAGGAGCATGTGGGGCTTGGAATGGAGGCCTTTCAGGCCTAGGTTGGACCAGTCCTTGCCTAATCCAGTTAAAAAATCCAGCTTGAAATAACTGGCCTAACTCTTGCGAGTCTACATCAAAGTGTATAGAGAACCTTGGCCTTCTAGGGCCCCTGTTCCAATTTCCTCTTCCTCTCTTACCCCAGCCATGGCTACCTCTACTGAAAAAGCTCATTCATGTATGCATTATTGATTAGCAAATAGTTTTTTCAACAACCATACATGACAACTCTTTTAAATATGAAACAAAGTTTGGCTCAACATCATATCAAACTCATGCAATCCAATCCATACAAATTGTTTAATACTTGTCAATGAGTAGGGGGTGAACAAGGGTTTTGGGATATGTGAGGGATTGTATTGAGCGAAAAATGTAAAAATGAGGGGGAATAGATCATGATTACTTCTCACAAACATCAAACAACCAATTGTATCATAAATCAAAAGAATATATCACTGTAATTCATCCCTATGCGATCCTTTTACTGTCATAATACATAATTTATCTTAACTATAATTAAATTTTAGCAACAGGGAGTGGATAGTGAATATGGGAAGGCGAGGGGAGTTGTAATTTGCGAAAAGTGAAATAATAGTAGGGAAAAGAATGAATATTGTTCGTAAAATCAATTAAGTAATCCATAAAAGCAACTCTGCATTCATTACAAACAATTCCAACACCAATTAACAATTCTTGTGTGTCAAAAACTGTTCACTGTCCCACATTCAAATATTCAAACTTTTCCATTAACACAGTGTATAATCATACTCAGAATTACTATGCTTTTCAAACTTCATGTTAATAGAATTCTTGTTTCTTTTCATTTCCTTCTCTTTTTATTTAAAACAAAATCAAAAGGAACACATTCATATTGTTTCATCTCTGTCCAGCATATATTTCTATAGATTATCAACCAATGCCCATAATTCGCAATTTCCCAAATCAAACATAGACACAAGTCTTTCTCGAGTTGAACAAACCTTTTTAAAACTTGCTCGATTCCATTCTTTTGACAATATTAACAAATAACTTGCAATGAAACCAAAATACAAAGCCCATGCTTCATTTCTGATGGTGCAATAAAACAAAACAATGCACTATGTATCCATAAACCATACACAGTAAACAACCAAGTCACAGTCATTATTTTCCCCAACTTGCAATGATCCCGATGGGACTAATCAAACACACAACAACCACCAGCTACAATTGACACCACACTGTAGGAACACAATGACCAACGGATAACAAAAAGAGGCAACCCTCTGACTGTAGATTACCATTTACTCCCAATCAACCAATTTAATAAAAAAAACGAGCTAGGTTATCGATGCAATTGTCACAACAAAAGGAGGCAACGACTGTACACCAATTCTCATCCCCAATTACAACTTTCCAACAACCCGATCAAACAGAGACAAGACAAATATCAAAGCCGCTCTCATAACCACTTAACCAATTTATAACAATCAACAAGATATCCGACAAGAGTGTGACTGGTTGGGGTTATCCAAATCGGTCTCTGTAACCATGAACACAAGAAATAATAAAAAGTTCGCTCGGTCACCAAAACATAGAGAGACTGGAGGTCAAACATATCAACAATAGGTAGAAAACCTTCGAAACAAGCACAGTGGAATCCACAGGCTAACTCTCAGCTTGTGTAATAGTGTGACAGTTCAACACCGGTTGGGGTAGGCAACGATGCAAAGGGGCAACGATTGCTCATTGGGCAGTAACAAATACCAAGAACACATAGAGGCATAACCCTTGCACTTTTCTCAAGAGCCGAACCAACTTATAACAATGCCAATGGAATTGCAGACCCCAGGCATTACCAATAACCATAAAGCATACTTCTTGGCATAATGGCCACCCCATAACCAATTGTGTTGATGCCAATACCATAAAAATAAGCCCACGACTAGGCTTTGGAAGATACACAGTGAGCAAAAGTTAGTTTGAAACATACACACCAACCCCATAACAATGAATAAAACTGTATATGGTTACCATAACAGTGAGGAGGCGACCAACAAGGCTATACAGAGCGAAACCCTCCAACAAAATTCCCATAACTAAAAACGACAGAGAGCCATCACAGCTTCCACCACACAGAACAACCAACGAAATCACAACTTTAACAAATCAATCTTTCCATTTGAAAATGAATAACCACACAGTCATTCCATAGAAAATACCCATGCGTTACACAGTTGCCAATCTCAGGAAAACAAAAACCAACACATTACCGAGCCATCACTCGTTTCATACACAGAGCAAGATTCATGGATGGGCGAAAAGAACCATACTTGTAACCAATGGCATCAAAAGGGGCGTGCAGGTCGAGCAGTTCCTTCCAGGCTTGAATCTCGGAGCTTAACCACAACAATCCAAATGAAATAATAACCATGCTAGGGTGACAACCCGATGGGAGAAGTATGGAAGGACGTGCATTTATTGCACGTCGCTTCCATCTTCCACTCCATTCAATTTCGTAGTACACGACAACCAGCCAAAAACCATACCATTAATCCCATGCCATTAATTCCATGCTTTGAAACTTGCGGCATATTGCTTGCCAATTGCGCCACCCAAATCCATATTAACCATTGCCAAAAACCATACCATTACCATACATCAAATGCGCCCAACATAACTCAATATAATTCGTATAGCCACTAACATTGCTAGTTAGGATTAGTACTAACTTCCTTTTATTCCATTCGCACATAACCTCTCAACATAGTATAGTATAGTTCCTTTTCTTGGATTTTTTTCATAAATCTCTTTCCATTGCTTTCGTTTCATGTTGATACTAACATGTGTTTTGTGCAGGTGTAACATGTAATGAATCATGGCGACAATATCAAATGTAACAAAATTAAATATATGCCACTCATACATGGAATTTAGAGCTTAGAATAACAGAATCATCACATAAAATGCATTATCCATCTTCCATTATGTCGCAAACAAAACCAAGATTGCATCATCATCCATATAGAACCCTGTAAGCAACATTGAAACAACAACATAAAATGTGTGATAAGACTATCTCTGAGCCTCCAGTCTACAATGGGGTCCCACCTACTAGTATTATATATCATTAGCATAGTTTAAATAATAGGCTTTAGCAATACTTTGTGGGCACAATTCCTCGTTGCGATTTTAATCGTCAACAAGGTTGTGACGCAACCTTATGCTAGATCAATGGTCTTGAATCTTTGGTAGAAGCCCTGCAATAAACCATTCTTGGTGTTGTTGATCTGGGATATGGAAAGTCAATCTACCCATCACATCCTTAAATCTCTGGTCGTAATTCCATAACGAATTTGTTTGTACTTGTTTGATCTCCTTCAATTCTGTGATGTATTGCGACTCTGACTTTGGTTTCTTCAACTCCTTCAACAATGCTTGCTTAATCTCTGCCAACATCCTGGTCTATCCTGTAGGCGTGGTGCTCCGTAGCTTCATATACCATACTAGTGCATGCCCTCTAAATGTTGTCGCTAACTGTGTAATCTTCACAACTTCATCCTATACATTCTTTGCGGTCCAAATCGTCTCTCACACCAACAAGTGTTGTTCTGGGTCCTCTGACCCAATTCCTTGGAACTCCAACAACCTAAGAGTATTATCCACCCCGACCATGTTGCTCGATGTAGTCCCTCCTCTTGGTGATGATGGTTGACTCTGATTTTGACTCTATGCATTACTTCCATTATTCTCACTGCTACTACTCGATCCTCCTTGGCTAACAACAATTGCTTTTGACAAATCTTCAAGCGTTACTTATGATTGTGGTCACACACATGGGATTGTGGATTTGATGCAAGACCTTGTCTGAATATGACTCACTGGCTCTTATATTAACAAAATGGACTGGAACTCATCTTCTTCTCCCCTTAGGTATGGTACCTCCATGATTTAGACTAGTGCGCAAGGTTCTCTCCCCTCTGGCTCATTACACGACTCTCTTCTCTCAGCCTTAGTCTTTTGCCTCTTGTACCTCCTCCCTCTGTGCAATTCTGCATACTCGTATCCTTCCTCTGGTATATCGTCTTCTTGCATCCTCAATCCATACTTGCCTCTTTCATTGCTTCCTTCCTTCTCTCAGACGATCCTCCCATCGTCCCCCAGTTCTGCTATGTGTGTGAACCCCTTAACAGTTGGATTGCATCACCATCATGTGATTTTCACACAATAGCATATTTATCCACGTATTCAATGATTTTAAGAACCTCCCACGCGGACCTTTGAAAAAGTCCCTTTCTGCGACATTGTATGATTGAATACAATCTACTGCAAACTCTATGACATAACCACCTAGTATGCTATCCAACCAAAAATCAACTGCTCGAGTACTTGGGTTACTTACAAAATTCAACTATCTTACCAATTGGGGAGTCCAATTCCTTGGCATTGCGACACTGAACCTTCCAGTTTTCTCCACCAATATTTCTAGCCACCCTGTCAAAATAACCAGAAATTCGCCAAAGAAAATTTCATGTAGATTTGTGAACACATACCTTTGCAGCCATTGCTTGTCACTCATCCGAGGGTTTTTGTTCTCTTATCGTGCAAAGTCATGTTCCTTCCTTTCCAACCATTTTGAGATATCCTTCTTAGTCAGCTTCCAGAACATCCCCTTGATCACAAAGTCTCGGTCTCGACAACATAACCATTTGTTGGTGCTATTCCGTGCGTGGGTTGTAAGACCCAAGGTTCGGTTTATCTAAGACCAACAAAACCCACCAAACATCAGCCCTTTCAGCATCACTTGATTGGGCAGGTGATGTCTCACCCAAGGTATCTATGGGGACTGCAAGAACCATGCTTCTGCAGTGGTAAGGGAATGGGAGACAAACGTTTGGTTCATTCTTCTTTAGTATATTGTGCGCATAACTCTGTTATGTTATGTTATTAACTTACTCATGATTCAGATTCCTATACTTATCATATTCTAGTTTACTGTATAGATTTGTTACTGTCACAGTCATGAATCATTGCACCATTCTTAATTATCATATGAAGTTATTCTACGATGCATGCAAATAATATTCATAATCAAACACAAAAACATAGACAACACATGATTATGTAACATATCTTTATCATTTCTTTATTCATCCTTCCCAACCTTCGATTGTTACATTCAATAAATCCGGACTCAATATCAATCAGACTGTAACATAACCTAATCTATCATAATCAAACTTCATTAGAATAATACCTAGTTGAACCAACTGATTTAACCCCTAATCTCCTAATCGGTTACATATTTATATCAAAATCTAGGGCTAAAAACCCTAATCTATTCATCCTAAAAATATCCCATTACAATGCATGGCCAACTCAGTTAACTGGCTATTCGATGCCTTTTTTCTTCTTTTCAGCCTTCATGCTGCTTTTCTGTTGTTCTTCTATTTCTGGAATGTCGGGCTTTCATTCTCCTGTTATGCTTTATTTCCTTGCTTTATTCTTCTAGCTTTATTCTTTGAGTTGCATGTTGTCTTCCTTTTGCGCACTTTCTTGCTAGATGCGCCTCAACTGCACTCTCTCTAGCTTTCCTTCTTCCTCCACACACTTTTCATATGCTTAGGATTTTTCCTCAAAAAATTATCAAAACTGCAAAACTGCTTTCAAGACTGCTTGTCCAACACTTATGCTAGGAAAATATTGTTATTTTAATGAGAAGGGTGCCTGATCTCTCATATAAATAGAGAAGAACTTCTCATTTGTGCATCATTGATAGAACTTGTGGAGAACATTACTTGTCTACTTTTCCTCTTCTATATTTTCTATCAATAGATAACTAGAGTGACTTCTTGAGGAGATGTCTAGTGGATTGCTTTTTTCAAATTTCACGGATGCTCTTGGCTAAGGTTTTGAAGATGAGTTGATTTCTTGAGTAAGTGGTCTCACTCGATCTATTGGATGTTGTTTATGGATGTTTTTAAGTGTAGGTGTACTTCTATAATGATGGTGGTAAACTCTCTTGGTGTCTTTCTTAAACAAGTCCCTTCTTCATAACTCTTGGAAGATTACTAGTGGAGTATCTTCCCTTGAACTATTGCGAAGTTTGTAAGGCACTATGTGGATCTTCTAGGGTTTGTGCCAGGAAATCCTAGATCTACTTACATCCTCTCAAGGGAATCCTTAGTTGACCCCATATGCCCCCCAAAAATAGTAGGAACTAGTCTTCTCCCATATAGTCAATCTTAATTCCAAAATTTCACCTTTTTTATTTTATGTTTTTGGATAAATTCAGAATTTTGTGACAACTTGTACTAACTTCCAACCATCTTATACCCGATATATCTAGATTTTCTGCATGTACTTGACCTAAAAATCATATTTATTGCATGAATTAGCCTTGTTACTTTATATTGCTGCAAATTTAGGGATATACATCTTATCTTTATTGGCTGTTATATGCATGTTAGTTTTCAGATTTCACAAGTAAAACAAACCCTAAATCTATCCATTGTTTTAGCCCTAATTTCCACTAACTTACATCTTGTTTAAATGGCTAAAGTGTATTTCTATTATAACTTGTTTATTGTAGTAAATTTTCATCTTTTACACAATTTTTGTAACAACCATTAGTAATTTTCAGATTTGTAGTGTTTGGGGATTATTTTGCATAAGATCATTACTTGACAAACCTCCTAGAATGACCTTAGCACATTAAACTCAAATCTAGAATTTACGTTGAAGTAACCACCCAATCCATACTTGTCTCTCATATCTTATTGGTGGTAAATTGGGTAGCTATATAGGAGACCTTAGACTTAATTGTGTCTTGCCTTAAGAATCCTAGATGCTACTGGGGAAGCCTCCCTTATGTTGGATCCATCCTTCACTAAAACAAGGGAATTTGTTGCTTAGGTTACAATGGTAACACTTCTAATGTTACCATTGTCGAGAATATGACAATTATTATGAAGCCATTGTTGAGAAAGACCAAGATGGAAGGCCCACACTAATTTATGCAAACAATCATTATGGTGTGGATAATGTTGAAATGTGAGAATCATGATGCTCGAGTAACGTTTGTTCATCCCTTTTGAAATATCTAGTAAGATGTAGGAATTGGAATTGACTACCTACTCACAAAACAATACTCTTGCTCTTTAACTAGTAGGTTTTTGTAATTGATGGAAATTGGAACTAATTATCCTAGAGCTTGCAAGTTTAGATTTAGAATAATAGATTTGAAAGATGAAAGAAACGAGGGACTTGCCTCAGCCTGACTAGAGTAGAAACTAATGAAAGGGAGGGAACTTGCCTCTACAACTGGACAATCATTTAGAGGCTACAAATTTCTTTGATTTCTTGGTTATCTTCATCATAAGCATAATGTCGTTCCAGGGACTTGCTATGAGGATGTGGAAGGAGGTCACCCACCCGACGTCTTCAACGCCAACCTCGTAGAGGTTATCTCAATGCTCATCTTTGTCTTCACCAACCAAGGATCATGCTTGGATTTTAGTAATTCACTTACATGCAACACTTCGCTTATATTTTCTTGCAAAATTCATGACTCTACTGTGGTTAATGTTCAATGGGCATGAATTTGTTGGGTCAACGATGACATAGATAAGGATATAGAGTCCATTTTATTATAGAAATTACAAGGCAGTGGAATTGGTGCGAATCTTAATGGACACCACTAGCAACATTCTCGATAGTCTTGAAGTCATCATTGTCCAATATCTTGGAGGTAATTTCCTCATAATGATAGTAATAAAGAGAACCTCCTAAATTTGCAAGGAAAACAAAAAACAAGGTATAATGGAAAATGGAATTGATGACATATGACATATTTTTATGGGTTGTATTAACATTGTATTTTTTAGGGGTGACATTTCACCAATTGGACATTTTCACTCTAAAAAACTATTAATTGTTTACATAAAATATGCTTATATTACTAATATTCGCCAAAATTTACAAGTTTTAATAGTAAATTGTGTGCTTTCATATCTATATGCATGATTTTTTCAATCCAAAATATTCCCCTATAATACTGTACTTTGATACTCTGTTCGAATCCTTAAAAAATATATTGGTTGTATAGATGAATCTTTGGAGTTCATTGTTTACAATATAAATGCCTTATGGAGTAATAATCTCATTATCAAATTATCCTATCTCATAAAAATCACCTTTATGCTTCCTCATTTACATTTGAGTAATTAGATAAATTGATACTTCTCAATTTTTAACAATATTATAAATCTTCAGAGACTTCATTGCCAACAACTAGTGGTAACTAGATACATCAAGTATTAAATAACCAAGCTACATCGAGATAAAGGCTTTTGTTATTGATAGGTTCCACAAGCGAACTTGGGATAAATGGCTCGAGAGAAAGAAAGAGTATTATATTGAAGAGTTTAACCCCACATACAATCATCATCAAAAAGTGTACATAGGGGCCAATATATCTTGGATAGCCAAAATGCTTATTGCCCAATTAAGAACCAATTCCCATAAGACCAAAAGAAGCTTGGGAATAAAGGGTGTGTGTGTTCTGCACCTCCGAAAAAGTGGAAACAAAAAAACATTTCATTTTAGAGTGTGAAGCCTTCAAAGGCAGTAGGGACAACTATATAAGTATCTTGACAACTAGCTCTTGGAATAACTTATTCAGCGAAAGGACAGTGGAGAAATTGGGGGAGCTCATCATCAAGTTGAATAGGAAAAGGACTGAACTACATAAATCAGTGTGTGAGACGGTCTGTCTCATAGGCTATTATTAGCCTCGTGGACATTAAAATCATTTTCTTTCTTTCTTTCTATCAAACTGACGTAAAAATTTGACCCCCATATTTTTTTATATGCAATTTACAACACTCAATCCCTCAAAATAACTTTATTTAAATTTTTTTATGCCTAAAAACTAAAACAATAATTATAATAATTTTTAAAACAATATTATAACATAATGATAAAAATACTATATAAACTAATTTAATTACACAACTCTTTACAACTCTTTTACAAAAATGATTAATAAAATAAATAAACTAACCTAGTATCTAATCCATGTTTTGCAAATTAAAATTTAAACTCAAAATTTACAACAACTTGAATCCCCCTATTAATCATATAAATCAAAGGCATCTATAACCCAATATAAAAATTGTATCTAAATCTTCATGGATATCTTACCTATTGGAGGTAACATTTTGTAAAGAAACTCTCCCCTCATTTGGTAAATAAACTTTACTCTCTGTCAACTCACCATCTTGGACAAAGCAAATGTTCTTGCAGCAAGTCCTTTTAGTCATATTATTATACTGCCGGAGACACGGAAGTAGTATATAGCAATGAGTTAGTATTGACTTTCATAGTAGTTTTATGTTGACTTAAAAAATGTGTATAAATTTTAATGTTGAACACAACAAATAAAAAAAATTATTTTTCAATATAACAAAATTAGTATTTTTATGACCTGTGATTGGTCAATAAATTGATAGTGTTACTGCAACCTTCACTTCATTCGAGGTTTGAAATTAATTTTGACATGACTATATATGAGTGCCACTTTCTTATAAGGTACAACTCTATTGATAAAATAATTTTATAACAAATATTAAATAAAAACCATACATATGTTCATATTGAATTAGCTCCCTTTCACAACTCCCAAAACACATTGAATGGAGACACTTTACCCATCAATTCTATATAAACCAAGTCACATGAAATGAATCCTTTGACCTATGAAATAAGACTCTTTTTTATTATTTTCTTTTCTTATTTTTCCAAATATGTAGTTATGAAACCATTTTTAATTCTTTTGGTAAGTTACCATTGACCTATGAAATAAGACTCTTTTTTATTTTTATTTTATTTTCTTATTTTTCCAAATGTGTAGTTATGAAACCATTTTTAATTCTTTTGGTAAGTTAATTGATAGCTACAGGATTAGAAACCCAATGGATCTGGTGGCAGGCTTGTTTGGGCACTAGCATTGGTGGGGCAAACTCCCATTCATTTTTTTGGCAGAGGTGATTTGGCATACTGTTAAACTTGTTAGGACAATCTCTACGAAAGCAAAACCTCCACTATATACTAAAAAATGCTATTCAAAAAACCAGTTGCTTATGGAGACATATGATAGAAAATAAATTTAGGTTTTTTTGAAATGACATATTTTAATTATAGGAACGAGCTAAAGCACTCGCACGCCCTCTGAGGGGAATGGGAAACCTCAAAGGCAAAGGAAACTGGGTAAGTTTACATAGATTTGAGTAAAATTTATTTTATTATTTTCGGAGGCAGTATATCGCAGCCTGCTGCACTTGTTTAAGGAAATGATAAATGACATGTGACTACATCGGATTGAGTTGCATTTTAAGTAATGACGGCGGGGCTTGTTAGATTATTAAAAATAAAATTTAGATTTAAGGAAATGATAAATGACATGTGACACGCTCTTATATCGGATTGAGTTGCATTGAGTTGCATTTTAAGTAATGGTGGTGGGACTTGTTAGATTATTAAAAAGAAAATTTAGAGGATAACATTGGTTATAGAGAATGATTTAAATGTGTTTTACTTTTATTTTTTTGGTTAAGAGTTTGTTTTCCTCGAATGTAAGGACACATGTTTATGATCTAAATGAAAGTTTTTCAACACCAATCATAACATGGTTTTCCTTACATTAATGAATAAAAATCAATCATGTAATTAACAATTAAATTATAATAAATTTTCCCACTTTATTAATTTTTTTTACTATAATTATTTAAATTACAATAAAAATGATTAATAATGTGCATAAAACAAATCAATATCCATGCGAACAAATTTATATTATTTATAAATCCAATCCAACTCCACAAAAGTAGAAAAAAATGTTTTTTTTTAACTATAATTATTTAAATTACAATAAAAATGATTAATAATGTGCATAAAACAAATCAATATCCATGCGAACAAATTTATATTATTTATAAATCCAATCCAACTCCACAAAAGTAGAAAACAATGTTTATCCAACCAAGTTGGACTGTTGTGATGCACACAGTATTAATAACAAACAGTATTCCAATCCAATAATGCCATTGTCGTCATCAACCAAATTATTTTAAAATTTGTTGTGTCTATTTATGCAGATGGGCTACCTTCACACCATAGAGTCAAGCAAGCTTTGAGCAATGGCGTCCGAAGATATTGCAATGCTGTCTGCACATTCTCACGACCACCACCATCATGACCACGACGATGACCATGACCACGATCATCATCACTCGTAAGGCAACTTAGCGTTTTCACTGCCATATTATTTCGTTTCTTGTTAACATATTTTTCCTTTTTTGTTCCTTTTGTTTTGAATGGTAGCCGAGGTTCAGTTCAGCGTTGAAAATAAGTCAATATGAAATTATAAGCTTTGAAATCGAGCTCGATATATTCAGTGAAAAGCATGGCAGGGTTACTGTATGTGTATTTAATTTTTAAGGGCGAGGTCACAGACCCTGCTAGGAGTTTTCTTTTTCCTTTTGATTAGTGGTAATGGATCAAATTAGTAACCCGACATTCCGGCACTGAGATTTATCTTATCATAGCAGTGTATGACAAGTGGGTCTGAATGGGTTTATTGACCTTTATTAATAAAGTCAATCTGATTGAACTCTGGCTAGGATCATTGCACCATACAGTATGATTCAGGTAGAAATTATGTGAAGTGAAAGTGTGCTTTTGTTGTCTCTGAGTTCATTGCTCAGATCACCTTTTAGGCTTAATATGTATCTTAAATCAAAATGTCTGGTTTTGATTTTGAGCCGGCGAAGGTCAGGGCGCAAAGGGTTCCATGCGTATTTGGCACCTGCATTCTTACCATGGCTTGTAAGGTCCACACCCTTCGCTTACTCTCTTGATCACTTGTTCTAGACACATGTCTATTTTCAAGTTGAAGAGTGTTGAGCTTGTTTGGCCCTTGTACCTTCTGTCGGCTTGCAAGTCTAACGGCATTTTCAGGAGAGGACACTTTTCTTTGCGCAGAAGTTGTGAGGAGGGAGTAGTTGCCTAGTGGTTTTGGATTATTTAAGGTTCTCCATCCAGCGAGATGTGTAAATTGCACAGCCCTGCTAGCTAACCCATCATTCCTATCAATAGAGTTAGTCATAAATTTGCTCGGGCAGTGGTGAAAGATGGTTCTCTTGGCCTTGTAGGACCTTGTCAAATACCCAAACTTAATGGAACTCTATGGCCCATAACTGGTTCGTGTCATCAGTGGTTTTACCTACAAATAGGAAATCGGGGCTTTATTGGCCCAGGGAACCTTGCTTACCACGGTTTCCCTTTTTGGGACCAGTCACATCACTGATTCGAATGGAGTTTGTGATTTAAACCTTCGAATTGTGGGAAATTTGGTTACCATGGCACAGTTTGTACAAGGTGTTGTGATACTGAGCTTAAGTTTCTGCAAACACTACGCATTGGATCAACTAAGTTTGTACATAAAGTTGTCCTCCTGCAGCTTATAATTCAATCCAAAGTGCAGAACAACATCCATATGAAGTGCGCTTGCATTTTGTTTTGTAACTTCCAAATGTAGAAGCCTCTACAGCCTAATCACAAAGCCTGGTCGATGAGCTCTTACAAAACTAAAATATATTACTACTGTTTCGATTATCCTGATATAGGTGAGTCAACAGATCTTTATTTTCTCAGTGTTATGAAAAATTCCTTGGAAACAAAAGGCTATGATTTTCCTTTTTGGCTTAAGCCTTTTTCTTGTTCTGATTGAAAATGCTATATCTTTCTCATATATCGTTATGACCTCCAAATCTAAGGGAATCTTCTTTGGACCCTCTCATGATACACGGTGTTTAAATTATAGAAGAATGTCCGGACTTAGGAAAAGAGTCCACATAACCTTGAGAAAGGTCCACAAAACAAGCCCGATAAAGTTAAAGAAGTTAGAACATAAAAAAGGCTAGCATAATAAGGCAAAATAGACAAGCTTACAAAGCCGAATAGAGACACAAGCAAGGGTGACCTAGATGACCATAAAGTCATGTCCCAAGAAAGCAGGAGTTGAAAGATTTTAGAGGTGAAAGGATTTGATTGGCGTTCAAAGAATTTAAGAGTTGATAAATGCCCTCAAAGACTTACTTTCAAGGCTATCATACATTGATTAGAGACCACATGTAGCTGAAATACATGTGTGCGTGAAGAAGGTCTAAACACCGTGTCGACTGTTGTAGACCTTCGGTGACCCATTTGGAGAAGAAAATCTTGGTCTTTCTAGCCATTCAGGGCAACTCACTGTTGTTACAATCTTACATTCCAGCTTCCTATCAAGAGCTTTTATTGTTGATTTTACTTCTTCAGGGATGAGGTCTTTCCAAAAAGAGACCTGCAAGTTGCTTCTATTATAAACCCGTATTTGTTGCCAACGAAGAGTTGGATAGTGTTTGAAGTTGTACACCAACAACTCTCCTTCATTTAAGAAAGTAATTGTCCCAAACTGGATATGAATTTGATCATTTTCTATTCCCATGCATCATGTTTATGGCTGGTTCCATGATTGTATTTCAGCTGAAATGAATTTTGATTTTTTTATAAGAACATCGATATCTTGAAATCCCTACACTGTCCTTCTAGGGTGGCCATTACGAGATGCGTTCGGAAAAGGGGACATGGTAAAATGAGGTATTTCAATGCTATATGGAGTAAATTGTTTATGTTAATCACATGTCTTTCCCCTAGCTGATTAGTATAAGGATCTGTGTACCAATTGTACAGACACTTCCTAGGATACTCCTCTGACTGCAATACCCATGTGAATTGCATGGAGATTGATTTGATTTTAAATTTGAGCTGGTGGAGCTCATGGATCGAATATAACTCCATGCTTATAGGCGTCCACGTCCTCACCGTGGCTTGGGAGGCTATGTATATGTGGGTTTCATGTTTATAGAACTTTATACACATATACATGTACGCTTGGAGTGTATATATATTTTACGCTTGTGGAAAGGATAAGGCTTTGAACGGGTAAAGGATAAAACTAGCTAAGGGTGAGGGAAGGCATTCAAATTTTCAAAATCCATTATATGTTTCTTACTGTTATGGTAAGAAGGTGATTGGTAGCACTACTTATACTTATAATGTGCTTGTGCAATGATCAGGTAGTGTGTAGAATCATTGACGGGTTACTATTTGTCATGGAGTAGTGATGACTGTAAATGGTGTTGAACATAAGAATGGTTCTCTAATGGGAGGTTTGGGATGGTCATAATTATACTCCCAATGGTGAGTGTTTACAGAGTCCCAATATAGAGTTTAATGGTCAGAATCAGATACTATTTCATGCTTATTTCTTTGTTAAAGGTACATCACCAGTTTTTAATATTAGTGCCCCAATCAGTGTTGCAAACATCGTGTCAGTGAAAATATTTCCGAGGGTCTGGAAAAGAAAATATCGGCAACATGGGGAAAATATCGGAAAGTGTCAACAAAATTAAAAAAAAATACAAAACTATTCATTTTTTTCAATTTTTTAAAGTTATACCCTTCCACATTTTGCTTTACTTTTTGTAAATATATTTCTGTAAATGTCCCGGTTTCATAGCTCAAGTGGTTGGGTAGCATGTTTGTTATCCTCCCCGCCCGGGTTCAATTCCCACAAAGTGGACATGTTGGCCCGTTGTTATAAGGTTAGAAGGGTAGACGCCCCCTAGGATAGAGGCTCCACCCCGGTGGGCTTCGGGACGTCTCGGCCCTTGCCAAGTCATAAGTTTCCTGCTAGGCGCTGGCTTGTGGGCTGTTGGCACTAGCCTAGGGGTTATAGTGGCAGCCAGCCAGGTTTGAACCTAGGCCTCGCCTAGGTAATCCCGGTGAGTTACCGATTCCTCTAGATCTATATATATATATATATATTTCTGTAGATATAAGATGTATTTTTCAAATAAAAAAAAGAGCGATGGATTTTTGTATTATGTGATATTTGTGGCATCAAAATTTGGAAATTAGAAATGCAGCAATTAAACACCGAATAAAACAGAATGCAGGGAAATGTGGGGGCAAAATGGCACATGACCTTAGCAATAAAATGGTTTAATATTAACAAATAGAAGGCCGGAACAGTAACTTACTAAGGTTCATAGCTCAAGTGGTTGGGTAGCATGTTTGTTATCCTCCACACCCGGGTTCAATTCCCACAAAGTGGACATGTTGGCCCGTTGTTATAAGGCTAGAAGGGTAGACGCCCCCTAGGATAGAGGCTCCACCCCGGTGGGCTTCAGGACGTCTCGGCCCTTGCCAAGTCATAAGTTTCCTGCTAGGTGCTGGCTTGTGGGCTGTTGGCACTAGCCTAGGGGTTATAGTGGCAGCCAGCCAGATTTGAACCTAGGCCTCGCCTAGGTAATCCCAGTGAGTTACCGATTCCTCTAGATCTATATATATATATAT
>JZKD02S1675087.1:52887-69434 GCA_000966675.3 Picea glauca
CTTTATATTTATAACTCTGAATTTCACAGTAAAGACTCACCGCCACTAAGATTAATGATTCAAAGTTAAAAAGAAGAGAAATTGATAATAATATACACTAACTGATTCACCCCCCTCCCCTCTCAGTTAGTTCATACCTGTAACAAGTGTTGCATGTAAGTGAATTACTAAAATCCAAGCATGATCCTTGGTTGGTGAAGACAAAGATGAGCATTGAGATAACTTCTACGAGGTTGGCGTTGAAGACGTCGAGGTGGGTGACCTCCTTCCACATCCTCATAGCAAGTCCCTGGAATGACATTATGCTTCTGATGAAGATAACCAAGAAATCAAAGAAATTTATAGCCTCTAAATGATTGTCCAGTTGTAGAGGCAAGTTCCCTCCCTTTCATTAGTTTCTACTCTAGTCAGGCTGAGGCAAGTCCCTCGTTTCTTTCATCTTTCAAATCTATTATTCTAAATCTAAACTTGCAAGCTCTAGGATAATTAGTTCCAATTTCCATCAATTACAAAAACCTACTAGTTAAAGAGCAAGAGTATTGTTTTGTGAGTAGGTAGTCAATTCCAATTCCTACATCTTACTAGATATTTCAAAAGGGATGAACAAACGTTACTCGAGCATCATGATTCTCACATTTCAACATTATCCACACCATAATGATTGTTTGCATAAATTAGTGTGGGCCTTCCATCTTGGTCTTTCTCAACAATGGCTTCATAATAATTGTCATATTCTCGACAATGGTAACATTAGAAGTGTTACCATTGTAACCTAAGCAACAAATTCCCTTGTTTTAGTGAAGGATGGATCCAACATAAGGGAGGCTTCCCCAGTAGCATCTAGGATTCTTAAGGCAAGACACAATTAAGTCTAAGGTCTCCTATATAGCTACCCAATTTACCACCAATAAGATATGAGAGACAAGTATGGATTGGGTGGTTACTTCAACGTAAATTCTAGATTTGAGTTTAATGTGCTAAGGTCATTCTAGGAGGTTTGTCAAGTAATGATCTTATGCAAAATAATCCCCAAACACTACAAATCTGAAAATTACTAATGGTTGTTACAAAAATTGTGTAAAAGATGAAAATTTACTACAATAAACAAGTTATAATAGAAATACACTTTAGCCATTTAAACAAGATGTAAGTTAGTGGAAATTAGGGCTAAAACAATGGATAGATTTAGGGTTTGTTTTACTTGTGAAATCTGAAAACTAACATGCATATAACAGCCAATAAAGATAAGATGTATATCCCTAAATTTGCAGCAATATAAAGTAACAAGGCTAATTCATGCAATAAATATGATTTTTAGGTCAAGTACATGCAGAAAATCTAGATATATCGGGTATAAGATGGTTGGAAGTTAGTACAAGTTGTCACAAAATTCTGAATTTATCCAAAAACATAAAATAAAAAAGGTGAAATTTTGGAATTAAGATTGACTATATGGGAGAAGACTAGTTCCTACTATTTTTGGGGGGCATATGGGGTCAACTAAGGATTCCCTTGAGAGGATGTAAGTAGATCTAGGATTTCCTGGCACAAACCCTAGAAGATCCACATAGTGCCTTACAAACTTCGCAATAGTTCAAGGGAAGATACTCCACTAGTAATCTTCCAAGAGTTATGAAGAAGGGACTTGTTTAAGAAAGACACCAAGAGAGTTTACCACCATCATTATAGAAGTACACCTACACTTAAAAACATCCATAAACAACATCCAATAGATCGAGTGAGACCACTTACTCAAGAAATCAACTCATCTTCAAAACCTTAGCCAAGAGCATCCGTGAAATTTGAAAAAAGCAATCCACTAGACATCTCCTCAAGAAGTCATTCTAGTTATCCATCGATAGAAAATATAGAAGAGGAAAAGTGGACAAGTAATGTTCTCCACAAGTTCTATCAATGATGCACAAATGAGAAGTTCTTCTCTATTTATATGAGAGATCGGGCACCCTTCTCATTAAAATAATAATATTTTCCTAGCATAAGTGTTGGACAAGCAGTCTTGAAAGCAGTTTTTGCAGTTTTGATAAATTTTTGAGGAAAAATCCTAAGCATATGAAAAGTGTGTGGAGGAAGAAGGAAATCTAGAGAGAGTGCAGTTGAGGCGCATATAGCAAGAAAGTGCACAAAAGGAAGACAACATGCAGCTCAAAGAATAAAGCTAGAAGAATAAAGCAAGGAAATAAAGCATAACAGGAGAATGAAAGCCCGACATTCCAGAAATAGAAGAACAACAGAAAAGCAGCATGAAGGCTGAAAAGCAGAAAAAAGGCATCGAATGGCCAGTTAACTGAGTTGGCCATGCATTGTAATGGGATATTTTTGGGATGAATAGATTAGGGTTTTTAGCCCTAGATTTTGATATAAATATGTAACCGGTTGGGAGATTAGGAGTTAAATCAGTTGGTTCAACTAGGTATTATTCTAATGAAGTTTGATTATGATAGATTAGGTTATGTTACAGTCTGATTGATATTGAGTCTGGATTTATTGAATGTAACAATCGAAGGTTGGGAAGGATGAATAAAGAAATGATAAAGATATGTTACATAATCACGTGTTGTCTATGTTTTTGTGTTTGATTATGAATATTATTTGCATGCATCGTAGAATAACTTCATATGATAGTTAAGAATGGTGCAATGATTCATGACTGTGACAGTAACAAATCTATACAGTAAACTAGAATATGATAAGTATAGGAATCTGAATCATGAGTAAGTTAATAACATAACATAACAGAGTTATGCGCACAACATACTAAGGAAGAATGAACCAAACGTTTTTCTCCCATTCCCTTACCACTGCAGAAGCCTGGTTCTTGCAGTCCGCATAGATACCTCGGGTGAGACATCACCTGCCCAATCAAGTGATGCTGAAAGGGATGATGTCTGGTGGGTTTTGTTGGTCTTAGATAAACCGAACCTTGGGTCTTACAACCCACGCACGGAATAACACCAACAAATGGTTATGTTGTCGGGACAGAGACTTTGTGATCAAGGGGATGTTCTAGAGGCTGACTAAGAAGGAGATCTCAAAATGTTTGGAAAGGAAGGAACATGACTTTGCACAATAAGAGAACAAAAACCCTCGGATGAGTGACAAGCAATGGCTGCAAAGGTATGTGTTCACAAATCTGCATGAAATTTTCTTTGGCGAATTTCTGGTTATTTTGACAGGGTGGCTAGAAATATTTGTGGAGAAAACTGGAAGGTTCAGTGTCGCAATGCCAAGGAATTGGACTCCCCAATTGGTAAGATAGTTGAATTTTGTAAGTAAGCCAAGTACTCGAGCGTACTAGGTGGTTATGTCATAGAGTTTGCAGTAGATTGTATTCAATCATATAATGTCGCAGAAAGAGACTTTTTCAAAGGTCCGCGCGGGAGGTTCTTAAAATCATTGAATACGTGGATAAATATGCTATTGTGTGAAAATCACATGATGGTGATGCAATCCAATTGCTAAGGGGTTCGCACGCATAGCAGAATTGGGGGATGATGGGAGGATTGTCTGAGAGAAGGAAGGAAGCAATGAAAGAGGCAGGTATGGATTGAGGATGCTAGAAGACGATATACCAGAGGAAGGATACGAGTATGGAGAATTGCATAGAGGGAGGAGGTACAAGAGGCAAAAGACTAAGGCTGAGAGAAGAGAGTCGTGCAATGAGCTAGAGGGGAGAGAACCTTGCGCACTAGTCTGAATCATGGAGGTACCATACCTAGGGGGAGAAGAAGAGGAGTTCTAGTCCATTTTGTTAATATAAGAGCCAGTAAGTTATATTCATACAAGGTCTTGCATCAAATCCACAATCCCATGTGTGTGACCACAATCAGAAGTAACGTTTGAAGATTTGTTAAAAGCAATTGTTGTTAGCCAAGGAGGATCGAGTAGTAGTAGTGAGAATAGTGGAAGTAGTGCATAGAGTCAAAATCAGAGTCAACCATCATCACCAAGAGGAGGGACTACATCAAGCAACATGGTCGGGGTGGATAATACTCTTAGGTTGTTGGAGTTCCAAGGAATTGGGTCAGAGGACCCAGAACAACACTTGTTTGTGTGAGAGACGATTTGGACCGCAAAGAATGTATAGGATGAAGTTGTGAAGATTACACAGTTAGTGACAACATTTAGAGGGCATGCGCTAGTATGGTATATGAAGCTACAAACCACCACGCCTACATGATAGACCAAGATGTTGACAGAGATTAAGCAAGCATTGTTGAAGGAGTTGAAGAAACCAAAGTCAGAGTCGCAATACATCACAGAATTGAAGGAGATCAAACAAGTACAAACAAATTCGGTATGGAATTACGAACAGAGATTTAAGGATGTGATGGGTAGATTGACTTTCCATATCCCAGATCAACAACACCAAGGATGGTTTATTGCAGGGCTTCTACCACACATTCACAGACCATTGATCTAGCAGAAGGTTGCGTCACAGCCTTGTTGACGATTAAAATCGCAACAAGGAATTGCGCCCACAAAGTATTGCTAAAGCCTATTATTTAAACTGTGCTAATGATATATAATACTAGTAGGTGGGACCCCATTGTAGACTGGAGGCTCATAGATAGTCTTATCACACATTTTGTGTTGTTGTTTCGATGTTGCTTACAGGGTTCTATATGGATGATGATGCAATCTTGGTTTTGTTTGCGACATAATGGAAGATGGATAATGCATTTTATGTGATGATTATGTTATTCTAAGCTCTAAATTCCATGTATGAGTGGCATATATTTACTGTTGTTACATTTGATATTGTCGCCATGATTCATTACATGTTACACCTGCACAAAATACATGTTAGTAACAACATGAAACAAAAGCAATGGAAAGAGATTTATGAAAAAAATCCAAGAAAAGGAACTATACTATACTATGTTGAGAGGTTATGTGCGAATGAAATAAAAGGAAGTTAGCACTAATCCTAACTAGCAATGTTAGTGGCTATACGAATTATATTGAGTTATGTTGGGCGCATTTGATATATGGTAATGGTATGGTTTTTGGCAATGGTTAATATGGATTTGGGTGGCACAATTGGCAAGCAATATGTCGCAAGTTTCAAATAATAGAATTAATGGCATGAGATTAATGGTATGATTTTTGGCTGGTTGTCCTGTACTACGAAATTGAATGGGGTGGAAGATGGAAGCGACGTGCAATAAATGCATGTCCCTCCATACTTCTCCCATCGGGTTGTCACCCTAGCATGGTTATTATTTCATTTGGTTTATTGTGGTTAAGCTCCGAGATTCAAGCCTGGAAGGAACTGCTCGACCTGCACGCCCCTTTTGATGCCATTGGTTACAAGTATGGTTCTTTTCGCCCATCCATGAATCTTGCTCTAAGTATGAAACGAGTGATGGCTCGGTAATGTGTTGGTTTTTGTTTTCATGAGATTGGCAACTGTGTAACACATGGGTATTTTCTCTAGAATGACTGTGTGGTTATTCATTTGCAAATGGAAAGATTGATTTGTTAAAGTTATGATTTCGTTGGTTGTTCTGTGTGGTGGAAGCTGTGATGGCTCTCTGTCGTTTTTAGTTATGGGAATTTTGTTGGAGGGTTTCGCTCTGTATAGCCTTGTTGGTTTCCTCCTCACCGTTATGGTAACCATATACAGTTTTATTCGTTGTTATGGGGTTGTTGTGTATGTTTCGAACTACCTTTTGCTCACTGTGTATCTTCCAAAGCCTGGTCGTGGGCTTATTTTTGTGGTATTGGCATCAACACAATTGGTTATGGGGTGTCCATTATGCCAATAAGTATGCTTTATGGTTATTGGTAATGCCTGGGGTCTGCAATTCCATTGGCATTGTTATAAGTTGGTTCGGCTCTTGAGAAAAGTGTGAGGGTTATGCCTCTGTGTGTTCTTGGTATTTGTTACTGCCCAGTAAGCAATCGTTGCCCCTCTGCATCGTTGCCTACCCTAACTGGTGTTGAACTGTCACACTATTACACAAGCTGAGAGTTAGCCTGTGGATTCCACTATGCTTGTTTCGAAGGTTTTCTACCTATTGTTGATATGTTCGACCTCCAGTCTCTCTATGTTTTGGTGACCGAGTGAACTTTTGATTATTTCTTGTGTTCATGATTACAGAGCTCGATTTGGATAACCCCAACCAGTCACACTCTTGTCGGGTATCTTGTTGATTGTTATAAATTGGTTAAGTGGTTATGAGAGTGGCTTTGATATTTGTCTCGTCTCTGTTTGATCGGGTTGTTGGAAAGTTGTAATTGGGGATGAGAATTGGTGTACAGTCGTTGCCTCCTTTTGTTGTGACAATTGCATCGATAACCTAGCTCATTTTTTTTATTAAATTGGTTGATTGGGAGTAAATGGTAATCTACAGTCAAAGGGTTGCCTCTTTTCGTTATCCGTTGGTCGTTGTGTTCCTACAGCGTGGTGTCAATTGTAGCTGGTCGTTGTTGTGTGTTTGATTAGTCCCGATCGGGATCATTGCAAGTTGGGGAAAATCATGACTGTGACTTGGTTGTTTACTATGTATGGTTTATGGAGACATAGTGCATTGTTTTGTTTTATTGCACCATTAGAAATGAAGCATGGGCTTTGTATTTTGGTTTCATTGCAAGTTATTTGTTAATATTGTCAAAAGAATGGAATCGTGCAAGTTTTAAAAAGGTTTGTTCAACTCGAGAAAGACCTATGTCTATGTTTGATTTGGGAAATTGCGAATTATGGGCATTGGTTGATATTCTATGGAAATATATGCTGGACAGAGATGAAACAATATGAATGTGTTCCTTTTGATTTTGTTTTAAATAAAAAGAGAAGGAAATGAAAAGAAACAAGAATTCTATTAACAAGAAGTTTGAAAAGCATAGTAATTCTGAGTATGATTATACACTATGTTAATGGAAAAGTTTGAATATTTGAATGTGGGACAGTGAACAATTTTTGACACATAAGAATTGTTAATTGGTGTTGGAATTGTTTGTAATGAATGCAGAGTTGCTTTTATGGATTACTTAATTGATTTTACGAACAATATTCATTCTTTTCCCTACTATTATTTCACTTTTCGCACATTACAACTCCCCTCGCCTTCCCATATTCACTATCCACTCCCTGTTCCTAAAATTTAATTATAGTTAAGATAAATTATGTATTATGACAGTTAAAGGATCGCATAGGGATGAATTACAGTGATATATTCTTTTGATTTATGATACAATTGATTGTTTGATGTTTGTGAGACGTAATCATGATCTATTCCCCCTCATTTTAACACTTTTCGCTCAATACAATCCCTCACATATCCCAGAACCCTTGTTCACCCCCTACTCATTGACAAGTATTAAACGATTTGTATGGATTGGATTGCATGAGTCTGATATGTTGTTGAGCCAAACTGTGTTTCATATTTAAAAGAGTTGTCATGTATGGTTGTTGAAAAAACTATTTGCTAATGAATAATGCATACATGAATGAGCTTTTTCAGTAGAGGTAGCCATGGTCGGGGTAAGAGAGGAAGAGGAAATTAGAACATGGGCCCTAGAAGGCCAAGGTTCTCTATACACTTTGATGTAGACTCGCAAGAGTTAGGCCAATTATTTCAAGCTGGATTTTTTAACTGGATTAGGCAAGGACTGGTCCAACCTAGGCCTAAAAGGCCTAAATTCCAAGCCCGACATGCTCCTAGTATCCCGGTGCCTCCTCATGTCTCACTACAACCTGAAATCCCTGAATATGGCGGATGGCAAGAGATTTTCCACCCGGTAGTCTCCTAACATCGTGGCTGGCCTAACTTGTCTCTACCTGCTCCTCCACCTGTTAATCAAATTGTCCAAGCTGCCCCTGTCCACTCACCAGTACAGTCTTCCCATGTAAGAAAAAGGTTAAAAACCGAAGCCCACCATGCTCCTGAATAAGGAAAAGTCGATGTTGCCCCCTCCTCACCCTCAAATGACTCTACCAAATCTGTGTCCTCCTGCCTGCATTTGAGGGATGATTGCTCTCATGTGATCAGTGAGATTAGGCCTAAAGGATCCACACGACCTGAGGCAAATTTAGAGAGATCAAAGGGTGACAACAACAACAAGGGAAAGATTGCCTCGTAGAGTGGCAAATATGGATTTTAAGTGCTTTTATTTATTGATTGTTGAGAAGAGTTGACTGCTGAAATTTTGGAAAACACACTATTTTTTGGATATATGGGTAATATATTTTTGGAAACAATTTCAATTATCATTGATATAAATTGTCAAAATATGAAAGTGATGATGGGAGTCACAAGGAGGGATGTTTTGTTTGATTAACCAGTTGTGTTATGATTGTTAAAGAACTAAAGGGAGTCACAAGGGGTCCCACCTACTGGCTATTATTTATTAAAAACCCTTATTATGATTTTATTACTTTCCCCCCTTAACTAAAAAGTTGGTTGAGTTTTAGTTAACTTAATTAAAGAAGCAGTTCAACTACTTCAACTAATTCTAATTGCTTAAAGGCAAAAGGAAAAGGAGGAACAAGAGGAGAATAGAAGGAGAAGCATACTAAGGTCTGCTCTTTGAGTTTTGTTGAGATAATTCAGTTTTCATTCATTCTTTAATTCATTGGAAGCCTAATTCTCTTTTATGATAGCAGGGTCCTATTGTAGACAACAAGATTCAGGGTTGAATTACATCATTCATACACTTGCTTTTCAGAGGTGTTGATCTATCTTTAATAGTCTGTGTAGACTTATCTGTTTGTGAATTAAATTTCATGACTCACAAAGGCTATTGTGCAGAGTCGAATGGGCAACAATCTGTGGCAAGCTGATTGAGCTTTTAAAGTTCATTTTTTTTACTTTCTGTCAGAAGTCCTTTTGTATGGTTTTCGTCGGGGACATCTAAGTTTGACTTTGGTCCAAAACTTCCTCAAGGATTTTTGTAAAGAGAACGATTATTTTGATAAATTGGAATGAAATAAGCGATTGCTTTATGTCTCACCTGTTTTGATTATTGACTGGGTGTTTACTCCCGTCTCTATATTTATTTCAACATCTGATATATTCAGAAAATTACATAAAAAATGAATTTTTCAGCAAGCTTTCATTTATAAAAAAAAATCAGCCTAAGCACTTGTAATCAATACTTGTGAATTAGGATATAATTTTTTATGGCTATAAACATAGGGTGTTATTCCCGTCTATTTTACTTTATCCAAGTAAGATCTAAAAATGCTTGAGTAAGATCATTCATATATTTTTCTCAACATTTATTTGGCGACCATACTGAGGAGATATTCAATATCTCTCTGGTTGTTTTTTATGCTTGATTATCATCGTATACATCTATTTTTCTTATATTTATTCTTTGATTGTTTTATCACTTAATGACTGTACCTGTCGCAAGGTAACCCAATATTGAGTCCGGTCTTCAAGATCAGACCAACATTGTTTTGAATTTGTTTAACGCCATTTTAGACACTGCTAATACTCGGGCTGAGCTTAATCATTCATGAGAAGCAATTGAACGAGACATTAGTGCCCAAGAACATTGGGAAGCTAGGCGTAGACAGCCTAGAAATCAACAATAACCTTCTTTTTCCTTCAACTTTGACCTTCTTTTCGTGTCCTTAGACCCTCGTGTTTCTAGAAGAAGAAGAGGCTTATCACCTTAAATTAATCCTATTGTTGAAATAGGAAGAAGGAACGCCATGTTATCAACCCAACAAAGTTCTCTAAGGAGAACCTTGTCTGATTCATCCAGTTTTCCTATCACCCACAAGATGGCATCTAGTGGTGGCTCTGGTGGCATTGGAAGTGCTTCCTCCTCTAAGTCTTCAGCTTCGTCAGTGATTGGTAGCTTATATAGCCACCATATCCCTGTCCAATCTACCACAAACCCCACCAAAGTCATTAAAAAGTATGGGCTTTTTCAATTTGAAGAAGACGCTACAACCACACCCTGACATGTTTCCTCTCCTCTTAACCTAGCACCTGCTACTCGTCCACTTCCTAAATTTAAATACCATCTTCCTAGCTTTTCGGGGAATAACATTGTCACTATAGATGAATAGCTGATAGCATTTTCTAATGCCTGTCACAACATAGGAGCCAATGACAACGATACTTGCATGCGTTTATTTATCAATTCCTTGGAAGGAAAGGTTGCGCCCGATTTTGTTGACCTTCCTCCTAAGATCCTGTCTACTTGGGAGGAGTTAGTCTATTGGTTCAAATCCACGTATGGGCAATCTAAAAGCCCAGCTGAGCAGTTACAGGAGTACAATAACATCTCCTATAAGGATGGTGAAACCATCAAGTCCTTCAACTTGTGTTTCACGAACTTATACAATCAAATCCCTAAACTCATTCGACCTCAAAACCAAGACACTTTCATGCATTATTATAATGCATTACCTTCCGCCTACCGTCATAGGATTGAATAAAAATCCATTAATAACCTCGGTTCCACTCTGCATGCGTGTTTAGAGTATGAAGAACAACTCGAAAGAACAGGTCTTCCTCAAGGAGAATCAATTAAACATACAGACATGTCTGCCCTCTTACAACTTGTATAAGACATGAATAATCGTATGATAGCATATGAGCGAAAGGGAAATGTATCCCCTCTCACCCCTGGAGCTTCATCCTCTTTTTCACCCACCTTTAGAAATCCAATTGAAAATAATTTTCAGCCTAAAGCTATCATGCCTCGGAGTTGGTGTAACTTTTGCAAGGAACACCACGAGGAGACCACATGTGAGGTAAAGAAGAGTGCAAGAGATAGGATCTTTGGTAAAAGACCAAAAACTACCGTCGTTGTCCTAGATTTTGTAGAGCCAGAAGATGTCATGATCATCAATACTAGGAACAAATCGTATGCTCCCAAAGGCAAATATGATCCCCAAAGTTCTTCTATCCTGAGCTCATCCTCACTAGCTATTACTACTCAGGTTCCTAAGGTTCCTGACAGTCAAGGAATTATTTCCCCTCTCCCCTCGTCCAAATACAATATCTTAAATCAGTTGGCCAACATCAAAGCAGATGCAATCCTTCTAGACATGGTTGTCATCCTTGAACAACAGAGGCATACAAAACAATTAATGGAAGGAAAATCTTATGTTGTAGCCAACCTCTCTAAAGAGGTAAATGAAGAGGATTCGTCTGTAAATAAAGTAGGTGTACATAAATTTAGATACCCTGTAAAAAAATCCCCCTTTTTATATTTCTGTAAAAATTATGGATAAGATCGCCCATTGTTGCCTCATTGACGGTGGTTTGGGCCCAAGTGTAATGCCGAAGATTATTATGGAAAAGCTAGGCTTGTCTTGTACAAATGAAAACGCCAGAAGCATGCTCTCTTAGAATAGTCTACAACAAATGATCATAGGTGAGATCAAAGATGTGACCTTGGTTTTGTGCGCACACCCTGAAATAAGGACAACCCTTAATATTCAGGTAATTGATATGGCAGTGAGAAATTACTCAATCATCTTAGGAAGAGATTGGCAAGCCTTGACATGTGGATACCTCTTGTTCAATGGGACACACTTATCCGTTCCTCAGGACGGTAAAAACATCATTGTCCTTAGAGAAGGAAGGATTTCACCTTACATAGAGAGTGTTCCACAACCTAATGTGAATTATATCGAGGATGACCTAGGGGTGTATTCCATCTTCGTCGAAGAGGATAACATTCCCTTGGAACAAATCGACTTAGACGATAGTATGTGGCACATGCAATTTGATGGTTCATGCTCTAATGAAGGAAATAGAGCTGGCATTATCTTGTACTCGCCTGTGGGGAAAATTCATAACTTGTCTTATAGGTTGGAGTTTGCTTGCACAAACAATGTCACTGAATTCAAAGCTTTACTATTAGGCATTGAAAACGCCTATAATCTAGGTTGTGGTCACCTTACAGTTTTTGGAGATTCCGAGCTTGTTGTGAACCTTGTATGTAAGATATACTCTTCTAGCAACAAGTTGATGAAACGATACACCCAAACTGTTTGGGCACTTATCTTGAACCTATTATCTTTCAACATTACTCATGTTAAAAGGGAATTGAACTCAATGGCTAATCAGTTAGCTATTTTTGCAACCTCTCCTAATCGACAACTTCTGCCACACAGACCTGATTGTACTTTTCAATCTCTATACCGTCCACATATCCCTGATAATATAGAATCCTGGCAGGTCTTCCCTAGCGATGAGAGCATATGTGCTTTCATTCAGAACGAACCGTATAAGCCCAAGGAAATTATATCCATAGAAAATAACAAGATCCCTAAGGGCTTGACTCCTCTAGAGAGTTCATTCTCATCGAGTGATGTAGGCAATAAAGAGAAACATAAAGAAGAGGAGTAAAAAAGGAAGGTGGGTGAAACCGTCTCCTTGAACATTGGGACACCCGAGTCTCCAAAGAATGTTAAAATAGGTGCCCAATGTTCTGATGAAGAGAAAATGAAGTTTGCCAGGCTGCTTGGTGAATTTCAAGATGTTTTTGTGTGGTCTTGTGAGGATCTTCGTGGTTTTAATCCTGCTCTTATAAAACATGACATTCCCATCAAGGAAGGCATAAAACCAGTTAGGCAAAAACAAAGACCTATCAACCCTACACTGGAAGCAACTATTCGAAAGGAGTTGGAAAAACTCTTGAAAGCTGGAATCATCTTTCCAGTCAAGTATTCTGAATGGGTTTCCAATTTGGTCCCCATTTGGAAAACAACTGGTCAGATCAGATTATACGTTGATTTTCGCGCATTAAATCGAGCTAGTGTAAAAGATCACTTTCCTCTCCCTAATATGGAAATGATTTTACAACAAGTTGCAGGGTCACAAATGATGTCCTTACTTGATAAATATAAAACCACTTTTGTTACTCATTGGGGCACCTTGACTTATGAACGCATGCCTTCTGGCTTATCTAATGCAAGTGCCACTTTTAAAACACCTATGCAAGTAGCTTATGATGATTTGATCGACGTTTTTATTCATATCTATCTTGATGATCTAATCCTGTACTCTAAGGGACTATCAATTGTCTCGAAGTTTCAAGAATTATGGTTGGGTCCTTTCAAGATTGATTTTGTCCTCGGTTCAAACTTTTACATTTTAAAATATTTACAAGAGTGATTGTTTTCCTACAACACTAACAGTTCTCACTTAAGACGCTACGTGGAACCAACTTGAAAAGTTTTAACGCTGTTTGGATTTTTTATATATTAGTAATCTAGTTCTGTGTTCATTTTCACCACTGCTTTCAGTTCTACTTTTACAGCAGTTTAAATTCTACTTTCTTTTTTTATAGCTTTCCTACTACTTTTGTAATTCTATCATTTTATTTATGTTATTTTAAATTTTCACAGTTACGTTTTTTTGTCATCACTTTCTATTGTTTTTCTTTAGTTTAATTTTGGTCAATCATAAGATGTTGGATCAATTCTGCCACACTGACACTCCTACAAGGTATTGTTAGTCAATAACAACCAATCTTACACAGTTGTTATGATGCCCCCCCTAAAGCATGATTGAATTTGCTATCTGCTTTCACTGCAGTCTTATAAAGAAATTGATGACCTCCTGCTTTTGCTTTCCATTATTCATCCATCGAGAGTTAAAAGAGCAAGTCAATAAATTTCTTCTCCTTGAAGTCAAGAATAAATTCTGGTTGAATGATTATGCATACAGGGATAAACCCCCTCATACTTAACATTTTTCATGAGTTATTCCCAAATTTCAGGTCATTTTTCCTTTAAATCTACTCACTTCCCCCTGTTGCATGATCATTCTAGTTATACCTTCTGGATCTACTCTTCTTTTTGGTCTACGAAACCATATATTCTGAGTTCTTAATCTTTTGGAAACAGATTTCCCTATGGAGTCACCAGTTTGTTGACGATCAAAATCGCAACGAGGAATTCCGCCCGCAAAGTATTGCTAAAGCCAATTATTTAAACTATGCTAATGATATATAATACTAGTAGGTTGGACCCCCTTGTAGACTGGAGGCTCAGAGATAGTCTTATCACACATTTTATGCCGTTGTTTCGATGTTGCTTACAGGGTTCTATATGGATGATGATGCAATCTTGGTTTTGTTTGTGACATAATGGCAGATGGATAATGCATTTTATGTGATGATTATGTGATTCTAAGCTCTAAATTTCATGCATGAGTGGCATATATTTACTGTTGTTGAATTTGATATTGTCGCCATGATTCATTACCTGTTACACCTACACAAAACACATGTTAGTAACAACATGAAACAAAAGCAATGGAAAGAGATTTATGAAAAAAATCCAAGAAAAGGAACTATACTATACTATGTTGAGAGGTTACGTGCGAATGAAATAAAAGGAAGTTAGTACTAATCCTAACTAGCAATATTAGTGGCTATACGAATTATATTGAGTTATGTTGGGCGCATTTGATATATGGTAATGGTATGGTTTTTGGCAATGGTTAATATGGATTTGGGTGGCGCAATTGGCAAGCATTATGTCACAAGTTTCAAAGCATGAAATTAATGGCATGGTTTTTGGTTGGCTGACGTATACTATGAAATTGAATGGGGTGGAAGATGGAAGCGACATGCAGTAAATGCATGTCACTCCATACTTCTCCCATCGGGTTTTCATACTAGCATGGTTATTGTTTCATTTGGTTTGTTGTGGTTAAGCTCCAAGATTCAAGCCTGGAAGGAACTGCTTGACCTGCTTGCCCCTTTTGATGCCATTGGTTACAGGTATGGTTTTTTTTGCCTATCCATGAATCTCGCTCTGTGTATGAAACAAACGATGGCTTGGTAATGTGTTGGTTTGTTTTTTCTTGTGATTGGCAACTGTGTGACGTGTGGGTATTTTCTCTAGAATGACTGTGTGGTTATTCATTCACAAATGGAAAGATTGATTTGTTGAAGTTGTGATTTCGTTGGCTGTTCTGTGTGGTGGAAGCTGTGATGGCTCTCTGTCGTTTTTAGTTATGGGCATTTTGTTGGAGGGTTTCGCTCTGTATAGCCTTAATGGTCGCCTCCTCACAGTTATGGTAACCATATCCAGTTGTATTCGTTGCTATGGGGTTGCTATGTATGTTTTGATCTACCTTTTGGTCACTATGTATCTTCCAAAGCCTGGTCGTGGGCTTATTTTTGTGGTATTGGCATCAACACAGTTGGTTATGGGGTGGCCATTATGCCAAGAAGTATGTTTTATGGTTATTGGTTATGCCCGGGGTCTGCAATTCCATTGGAATTGTTATAAGTTGGTTCACCTCTTGAGAAAAGCGCGAGGGTTATGCCTCTGTGCATTCTTGGTATTTGTTACTTCCCAGTGAGAAATCGTTGCCCCTCTGCATCGTTGCCTACCCTAACCGGTGTTGAACTGTCACACTATTACACAAGCTGAGAGTTAGCCTGTGGATTCCACTGTGCTTTTTTCGAAGGTTTTCTACCTACTGTTGATATGTCTGACCTCCAGTCTCTCTATGTTTTGGTGACCAAGTGAACTCCTAATTATTTCTTGTGTTCATGGTTACAGAGCTCGATTTGGATAACCCCAACCAATCACACTCTTGTCAGGCATCTTGTTCACAGTTATAAATTGGTTAAGTGGTTATGAGAGTGGCTTTGATATTTGTCTCGTCTTTGTTTGATCGGGTTGATGGAAAGTTGTAATTGGGGATGAGAATTGGTGTACATTTGTCGCCTCCTTTTGTTGTGACAGTTGCATCGATAACCTAGCTCATTTTTTTTTATTAAATTGGTTGATTGGGAGTAAATGGTAATCTACAGTCAGAGGGTTGCCTCTTTTCGTTATGTGTTGGTCATTGTGTTCCTACAACGTGGTGTCAATTGTAGTTGGTGGTTGTTGTCTGTTTGATTAGTCCCGATCGGGATCATTGCAAGTTGGGGAAAATGATGACTGTGACTTGGTTGTTTACTGTGTATGGTTTATGGAGACATAGTGCATTGTTTTGTTTTATTGCACCATCAGAAATGAAGCATGGGTTTTGTATTTTGGTTTCATTGCAAGTTATTTGTTAATATTGTCAAAAGAATGGAATCAGAAAAGTTTTAAAAAGGCATGTTCAACTTGGGAAAGACCCATGTCTATGTTTGATTTGGGAAATTGCGAATTATGGGCTTTGGTTGATATTCTATGGAAATATATGCTGGACAGAGATGAAACAATATGACTATGTATTCCTTTTGCTTTTGTTTTAAATAAAAAGAGAAGGAAATGAAAAGAAACAAGAATTCTATTAACAGGAAGGTTGAAAAGCATAGTAATTCTGAGTATGATTATATGTTGTGTTAATGGAAAAGTTTGAATATTTGAATGTGGGATAGTGAACAGTTTTTGACACACAAGAATTGTTAATTTTTGTTGGAATCGTTTGTATTGAATGTAGAGTTGTTTTTATGGATTACTTAATTGGTTTTACGAACAATATTCATTCTTTTCCCTACCATTATTTCACTTTTCGCACATTACAACTCCCCTCGCCTTCCCATATTCACTATCCACTCCCTGTTCCTAAAATTTAATTATAGTTAAGATAAATTTT